>JAJPUD010001464.1:292179-405227 GCA_023553655.1 Myrmecobius fasciatus | reverse complement strand
TTCCTGCCATCTTATTTACCCTAGCTTATGCTTTTCTCTTTCTTATCCCCTTTCCCTCCTTCCTACTATTTTGCTTTTGATAACCACTTCCCTCAAACAATCCTTCCCCTTTAGAGCCCCACCCACCCGTTTTTTCCCCCTTTCCCTCCTGTTTCCTTATAAGTACGTCTATTATTCCCTCAGAGCCAAATCTGATGAGATGGAGATTAACCCAATTCTCATTCCCCTCCCTTTTTTCCCCTCAATCATTATAGGTTTTCTTTGCCTCTGCATGTGGTGTAATTTCCCTTATTTTACCTCCTTTTCCTCTTCTTCCAGTGTTATCCCTTTTCTACCTCTAATTTCTTTTTCAGTTTATCATATCATAATAATCATAAAATCACAATAATCATATCATAATAATCATAAAATCACAGTAATCATATCATAATCATAATGTAATAATAGATTCATAAAATCAACCCTCATTCTATAAGTATCTATAACATAAATATAGTTCTCAAGAGTTTTTTTTTTCTTGTTACCTTTTTATGCTTCTCTTGTGTTCTGTGTTTGTAGATCAAATTTTTTGTTCAGTTCTGGTCTTTTCAGTAGAAATAGGTGAAATTCTCCTATATCATTGAATGACCATCTTCTTTCCTGGAAGATAATGCTCATTCTAGCTGGGTAACTTATTCTTGGCTGTAATCCAAGTTCCTTTGCCCTTCGGAATATCTGATTCCAGGCCCTTTGATCCTTCAAAGTAGAAGCTGCTAGGTCCTGTGTGATCCTAATTGTGGCTCCCTGATATTTAAATTGTTTCTTTCTGGCTTCTCATAATATCTTTTCCTTGGTATGATAGTTCTGTAATTTAGCCACAATATTTCTGGGGGACTTAATTTTGGGGTTTCTTTCAGGAGGTGATCGGTGGATTGTTTCAAGGAGTATTTTGCCTTCTGGGTCTAGGATATCAGGGCAGTTTTCTTTTATGATTTCCTGGAAGATAGTGTCTAGGTTCTTTTTGTCATCATGGCTTTCAGGAAGCCCTATAATCCTTAGATGCTCTCTCCTAGATCTATTTTCCAGGTCAGTTGTTTTTCCTAGGAGATATTTCATTTTTTTCTCTATCTTTTCATTTTTTTTGTTTTTGTTCGACTGATTCTTGAAGTCTTGATGAGTCATTCATTTCCAATTGTTCGATTCTAATTTTTAATGTCTTATTTTCTTCAGTTACTGTTTTTAGTTTCTTTTGCAATTGACCAATTACATTTTTTTGTTCATTGCATTCTTTTTCCATTTTTTCTATTTTATTTTGCAGTGATCTCATTTTGTTTCCCCATGTTTCTTCTAGCTCTCTTTTAAGATTTTTTTATGCAATCTTCAAAGAAAGCCTTGTGACATGGAGACCAGCTTATGTCTCTCTTTGGGGCTTTTTCTGGAGTTGCTTTACCTTTAGGGGCCTCAGAATTTGAGGTCTGTTCTTCCCTCTCTCCATAAAAGTTGTCTATGGTGAGAGCTCTTTTTGTTTTTTTATTCATTTTTTTTAAAGGTGTGAGGTCTGTTTAAGGCAAAGGTGGGACAACTGCTTTAATTTGCCCTGGGGCAGTTCTGCTGATTGAGTTATTTCAGGAACTGGACAGTTCTGCTAATTGAATTATGTCAGGTGCTGGGCAGTTCTTCTTTAGTTCACCCTGGGGCAGTTCTGCCGATTGAATTATTTCAGGTACTGGGCAGCTCCAATGATTGAATTATTTCTGGTGCTGATCAGTCCTGCTGATTGATTGATCACCCTAGGGTGTTGTATAATGGCAGCTAGGTCCGATGCTCATCAGGGGTTCAGTGGTTTGCAATCTACCCCCCACAAAAGGCAGACCCTCCAAACCACCTGCCCACAATCAGGACAGATTGGCCCAAGAGGCCCCCAGAAGACTCCCAGGTGTGTGAAAAGCACAACGCTCCCACTCCTGTCTGACTCCTGTTCCAGCTCCCTGCTCCAGCTCCCTGCCCCGGTCTCCCTGCGCTGCAGTCTGGGTTCAGCAGACCACCCCCCTGCCCCATTTAAACAGACCTGTTTTGAGGTTCTTCCAGAGTATCTTCTTCTAGAATTGTGTTGTCCTCCAGATATTGTGGGTTTTTTTGCTTCAAATCAGTCTAGAGGCTTCATATGTTGTTGGTTTGAGGGAATGTTAGAGGAGGTTACAGAGACTCCTGTCTGATCTCCGCCACCATGGCTCCACCCCCGGAAGGAAGTCCTCCCTCTATATAAAGAATTGACTCAAATTTATAGGAATATGAACCATTCTCCAGTTGATAAATGATCGAAAAATATGAACAATTTTTAGATGAAGAAATTAAAGCCATTTCTAGTCAAATGAATGCTCTAAATGCTCTAAATCACTATTGACTAAAGAAATGCAAATTAAGACAACTTTGAGGTATTTCACACCTTCCATATTGATTAAGATGGCAGGAAAAGATAATGATAAATATTGGAGAGGATGTGGGAAAACTGGGATACTAATACATTGTTGATGGAGTTGTGAACGGATCCAACCATTCTAGAGAGCAATTCGAAATTGTGCTCAAAGAACTAAAAAAACTGTGCATACCCTTTGATCTAGCAGTGTCTCTTACTGGGCCTGTATATCAAAGAGATCACATAAAAGGCAAAAGGACCCACATGTGCAAAAATGTTTGTGGCAGCCCTTTTTGTAGTGGCTAGAAACTGGAAACTGAATGGATGCCCATCAGTTGGAGAATGGCTGAATAAATGATGGTATATGAATGTAATGGAATATTATTGTTCTATAAGAAACGACCAGCAGGACGATTTCAGAGAGGCCTGGAAAGACTTACATGAACTGATGCTGAGTGAAGTGAGAAGTACCAAGAGAGCATTGTACATGACAACAGCAAGATTATGCAATAATCAATTCTGATGGATGTAGCTCTTTTCAACAATGAGGTGATTCAGACCAATTCCAATGGATTGTGATGGAGAGAGCCTTCTGCATCCAGAGAGTGGGCAGGATTGAATATGGAACACAACTCAGTATTTTCATCTTTGCTGTTGCTGTTGCTTGCTTGCTTGTTTTTTCTTTCAGTTGTTTTTTTTTTCTTTTTGGTCTGATTTTTCTTGTGCAGCATGATAATTGTGTGAATATATTTAGAAGATTTGCACCTGTTTAATTTTTATTACATTACTTGCTGTCTAGGGAAGAGAGGAGGTGAGGAGGAAGGAGAAAAATGTGGGACAGAAGGATTTGTAAGGGTTAATGTTGAAAACTATCTTTGCATGTATTTTGAAAAAGAAAAAAACTATTATAAAAAAGAACAAAAAAGAAATATAAAAAAATTATTTATACTGATTGTCCCAGCACTCAAATCAGATTCTATTTCAAATATGTTCAAGATGAAGACTAAGTGCCCAGAAGGGAGAAAAGAACTCTGGCTCAAGAGTAGTTGTTTTCTGAGAGCTCAGAAGCACTTTGACTTAGTCCTATGACAAGGGCCAGGCACAAATACCAATTTCCTGCAAAAGATCCATAAGGAGAATAACAACTTACATCTAGAGGGTACATTGTAGCTTCTTTCCAACAGCCCTGGGAGGGGGACGAGCCCACCAACAGTAATAACACCAGTTACCTGAATATTAAATATCAAATAAGAGTAGATATGACTTGTCCCAACACTGTTTCTAATTGAACTCCATGAGTGAATGAATAAATAAATGAATGACTGAAAAGACATTTACTATGGGTTAAGTGAAAATAGCTAAGTGGCACCATAGTGTACAGAGGAGAGGAAAGGAAAGGAGGGGAGAGGAAAGGAGAGGACAGGACAGGAGAGGACAGGACAGGACAGGACAGGAGAGGACAGGACAGGAGAGGACAGGACAGGAGAAGGAAGGGGATGGAAGGAGAAGGGAGGGGAGGGGAACTAAGCAGTCATCAGTCTCACTCTCCTCCAGTTATTGAAGTACAGTCACAGGACAAAAGTCAAGATGACTGGCCTTTGAGAACAGGGATGTGGGTTGGAATCTCATCTAATGCCTAACACTATTTCCACAGAGCAGATGTTTGTTGAATGAATGAATGTTGAAAGTCAGTTTGGAAGACACAGGCCCTCTGGAAGCACTTAGAAGGGTTTCTCACACAATACCATGGAATTGGGGGTAGGGGGCTGAGAATATGTGGATCCTCAGGGACACTACCTCCTGGCCTAGGGTTCTACCTTCCCTCTTAATTCTTTTTAGAGAGAACCCTAGTCAGAAGCCAAACCTAAGTCTAGAGATTTTACTTGGGATTCTGAAGGGGACATAAAAGAACCAAAAAACTCAAGAAAAAGTTGGATTCCTTCCTCATCTTATTGTAGCATTTAGTGTCTGGAAAAGGGGCAGATCGATGTCACAGTGGATTTGGCACTGGGCTTGGAATCAGGAAGACCCCTCTTCATGAATTCAAATTTCACCTCACCAGTTCCAATGGTCTTTTGATGGAGAAAGCCATCTGCACCCAGAGAAAGAACTATGGGAACTGAGTGTGGACCACAACAAAGTATTTTTACCTTTTTTATTATTGTTTGTTTGTATTTTGTTTTTTTCCTCATTTTTTTTCCTTTTTGATCTGATTTTTCTTGTGCAGCATGATAAATGTGGAATATCTATAGAAGAATTGCACATGTTTTACATATATTAGATCACTTGCCATCTAGGGAAGGGGTTGAGGGGAAGAAAGGGAAAAATTTAGGACACAAGATTTTGTAAAGGTGAATATTGAAAATTATTTTGAAAATAAAAAAGATTTAATAAAAAAAAGAAAATAAATTTGGCCCCAGACACTTCCTAGCTGTGTGACCCTGGGCAAATCATTTAACCCTGTTTGCCTCCTCAAAATGAGCTGGAAAAAGAAATGGCAAACCACTCCAGCATCTTTGCCAAGAAAAAAAGAAATGGGGTCACACAATCAGACACAACTAAAAAAAGACACAGCAACAACAGCAACAGCAGCAGCAGTGTCCGGAAATAGGGAGATGATATTGTGTATCTCCTCTGGACAAGGTACCAAGTGAAGAGAGACAAAAAAAATGTCAACAGTTCTTCCCTTCAAGGACATTCTAATGGGGGAAGATAAGACATAAATGGAGAGTTATAGGAGAAGATGGTATAAGGCATTGTAGAAAAAGTTTAAGAGAGTCAAGAGTATAGCCTAGAAAGGAGTGAACAGGGACCTGGGTGTCCTCCTCAAAGCCTAGAACCTACTTGGAACAAGCCATGTGGAAGTAGAACGGATTGGAGGGGCAGATGGTGCTTCCAATTGGTGAAGTGCTATATAAGGGTCAGGGTAAAGTGAACTTTTAGGATGTGAAGAGGTTTCTGGAAGAGAAAGTCCAGGAAAGTCGGGAGTGCAGCCTAGAGAGCAATGAAGTTCTAGGATTCTCAGGAAATACAATGGTATTCCATCACAATCATATACCACAACTTGTTCGGCCATTCCCCAAATTGGTTTGAAGAGAAAGAGGATACTAACCACTAGAGGGAAGAAGAAAAAGATCCCTAAAGAACTGGAAACAAAGGAGATGCCTAACAATTGGGAAAGGGCTAAACAAATTGTGACAGAATATCACCAAGTCATAACAAACAACAAATATGAAGAATGAACATATATGAACTGATCCAGAGAGAAGTCAATGGAACAAAAAAAACAATGAGAACAGCAAGGTAAATCCAAAGACCAACAAAAAAATGGAAATGAACAAACTTGACTCTGATATGTATTTATCTTCAAGCAAGTCATTTCAACTTCCTAAGTCTCAGTGGTCTTTTCTGTAAAATGAAAATAAGAATACCAGTTATATCTATCTTACTGCATGGTTGTTAGGCTCAAATGGAATAATGTATGTACAATATTTTGTAAACATGGAAGCGTTATTTATCATTCAGTTATTATTTTAGGCATGGGAGATAGATTGTGCAAAGGCACATAGGCAGGCAAAGTGATGCAGAGTTTTTGCCTGAAGGAGAGGGATGTGTTTATAATAAACTTGGAAAGGTAGGCTAGAGTCAAATTGTGAAGAGCAGGAAACATCACACTGAGCACTTTATATTTTAACCCCTGAGGCAATAGAAAATCATTGAGTTATCTTGAGTCGAGGAATGATATAGTCCAGCTTTTACTTTGGAAAGATTTTTTTTTTTACAGTCATGAAAAAAAATGGAGTGGGAAGCAGAGAAACCAGTGAGGAGACTATAGTAATATTCTGGCTGTACCTGGTAAGAGCATCTATGGAATATTGGACTCATTTTGAGACACTATAATGTAGGTATACCATTGACAAACTGAAGCACAAGTCATGGTCACAGTGATGGTGGTGTGTGGAATATGATAG
Source organism: Myrmecobius fasciatus (assembly GCA_023553655.1). Taxonomy (NCBI): domain Eukaryota; kingdom Metazoa; phylum Chordata; class Mammalia; order Dasyuromorphia; family Myrmecobiidae; genus Myrmecobius; species Myrmecobius fasciatus. The sequence continues at coordinate 398,861 of JAJPUD010001464.1, read as the reverse complement.
CTATGCTCAATTATTTGAAAAGTTATTATATACAAGGGGAAGTAGATTTACTCTGCTTGACTCAGGAAGCAAGAATCAGGAGCAGTAGTTGGGAGCTGTAGAGAGTCACATTTTGACTCAAACACTTCCTTACAACTACAGCTATCCAAAAAATGGAATGGATGGCCTTAGTAGGACATGAATGTCTCGTCAGTACTAGAGTCAGTCAGATGATAGAGGCAATGATGTGCTGAAATTAATGGAAAGCCTTGTGTAGAATCAGAAAGAACTGAATTCAAATCTCATCACAGATATTTATTAGCTTATATCATCCTGGGCAAGTCCTTTAAGTTCTGACAGCCTTAACTTTCCTCATCTATAAAATGGGGATAATTATAGTATGTATCTCACAAAGTTCTTATATTACATGAGATAGTATATGTAAATCCCAACCTAAACCTTAGTGATGATTATTATTACTACTGGAGCTCTTCAGTCATAGGCTGAAGGGATTCCATAGAGCAGACTCTTGTCCACATACAGGCTACACTACTTCCAAGGTCTCTTCAAAGTCAGGGATCCTGTCATTTTGTGTTTCTCTAAGCCTTACTTTCCTGTATTATCATTAACAGTCTATAAACTGGTGTCTTCAACTGCTTTCCAATATGCCTAATACACAGATATAATCTTGACTTTCCCTTGCTCAAAAATCATCAATGGCTCCCCATTTCTCATAGAATAAAGCACAGCAATGCCTGATTAATATGGAAAGGATATAGTTTGAAGAGGCACAAAGGAAATTAGAAATTTTTAGAGAATTGGAATTCTATTGAATAATGGTGAATAGTAAACTAAATTAAGAAAATGTTGCCAATTAATAGATTTAACAGAAATTGCCTTAGTAAATAGAGAAGGATTAATTGAAATGAGCACATTATGTGCAGACCAATGATATCGAAAGTATCATTTCTCTCTCTCTCTCTCTCCCTCTCTCAAATCTTTTTGACACTTTATTTGAAGAGCAAACAGAGCTAAATAAAAGTTAACTTCAGGCCAGCTATTTCCAAAAGATAAATTTTAAACTTGAACCATGCAGTCTTAAAGCTGGAAGGGACCTTAGAACAAAGAATACCAGAAATGGGGGCAGTGAATTCAAACGTCTCAGTTTATCTTATTTATTTTTTTGAAAGGGGAAATACATAATGGTCATTTTAAAAAGTTTCCCACAATATATTTTATTTCATTAAATATTTTAAAATTACATGTACACTTTTAACATTAATTTTTAATTTCAATATTTTATTTCCCAATTACATGTAAAAACATTTTAATCTTCATTTAAACAAATTAGCTCCAAATTCTCTGCCAACCTTTTCCCCCTGTCCCATTATTGAGAAGACAATCAATTTTTAAAAGGTTATGCATATGCAGTCATGCAAAATATTTTCATATTAGCAATGTTGTGAAAGAAAACACAAGAATCCTCAAGAAAAAGAAAATTAAAAATCAGTATTCTTCTATTTGCATTCATATTCCATCATTTCATTTTCTAGATATAGATATTATTTTTCATAATAAGTCATTCAGAATTGTCTTGGATCTTTGAATTTCTGGGAATATCTAAATCATTCACAATCAATCATCATACAATATTGCTTTTAAAGTGTATACAGTTCTCCAGGTTCTGTTCATAATTGGAAGTATTGCTGAGTCAAAGGGTAAGCAGTTTTATAGTTCTAAATTGTTTAATTTAGGTGGAATTGTCATTTTATTTTTTGCATTGGCTCAGCCTACTTATTAGCAATTAATAGTTCTCCAATTACTTATATCTGACAATTTCATATAGTTCCTGGGTTTATCTTGGCAAGTAGGCTTCAAAGTATTTTATGTTGTCTGCTGTTATTTTATTTTATTCATTTAATAGTATTTTATTTTTTCCAATTACATGTAAAGATAGCTTTCAATATTCATTTTTGTAAGATTTTGAATTCCAAATTTTTCACCCTCTCTTCACTGGTATGTAAATTTTCTTTTTGTTTTTAATGAATGGTAAAATTATATGAACACAAATTAATTGTTTTGATATAAATTTCTTTATGATTTACTATTAGTAAATGTTTAATTTATATACCTACTTTATATACCTATTTACCCAGGAATTGTGTAAAACTTTTTCAGGTAAAAGGGGGTCATGAGTGGAAAAAGGTTAAGCTACTCTGATTTAGAGTGTTATTTCCTATGGCTATAAATAGCTTTAGTTTCTTCATCTGAAAACTGTCTGTTCATATCCTTTATCAATTGGGGAATTACTTGTATTCTTATAAATTTATAAATCTTATAAATTCTCTATATATTGGAGAAATGAAGCTTTTATCAGAAACACTGGTAGTAAAAATTGTTTTCCAGTTTTCTGCTTTCCTTCTAATCTAGGTTGCATTGGTTTTGTTTCTACAAAATCTTTTTAATTTATGGTAATCAAAAGTATCCATTTTGCATTTCTTAATGTTCTCTATTTCTTGTTTAAATATAAATTACTCTCTTCTTCAAAGATCTTACAGGTAAACAACTCCTTGCTCTCCTATTTTGCTTATAATATCACTCTTTATGTCTAAATCATGTATTCATTTTGACCTTATCTTAGTATAAGATGTGAGATATTGGTCTATGCCTGGTTTATGTTATACTATTTTCCAGTTTCCTCAGCAGTTTTTGTCAAATAGTAAGTTCTTATCCCAGAAGCTGGAGTCTTTGGACTTATTAAATGGTAGATTTAGTATAGCCTTTTACCACTGTGTCTTGTGTACCTAACCTCTATTTCCTAGCAAGTATCAAATGTTTAATATGGTTGCCACTTTGCAAGACAGTTTTAGATCTGTAATGACTAGATCACCTTCCTTTGCATTTTTTTTTCATTATTTCCCTTGTTATTCTTGGCCTTTTGTTCTTCCAAAAGAATTGTGGTACTATTTTTCTAACTTGATAAAACAACTTTTGATTGTTTGATTGCTATGGCACTGAATAAGTAGATTAATTTAGATAGAATTGTCATTTTATTATATTGGCCCAGCCTACCCATGAGCAATTGATATTTTTTCAATTGTTAAGATGTCTCTTTATTTATGTGAAAGGTATTCTGTAATTGTGTTCATATAGTTCCTGAATTTATCTTGGCAGGTAGACTCCCTAATATTTTATATTGTGTACAGTTGGTTTAAGTGAGATTTCTCTTTCTATCTATTGTTGCTGGGCTTGGTTGCTAATATATAGAAAATCTGATGATTTATGATTTATTTATTTTATTTCCTGCAACTTTGCTTAAGTTATTTTTTTTTTTCAATTTTTCAGCTGATTCTCTAGGATTCTCTAAGTATACTGTCATAGGATCTGTATAGAATGATATTTTCTGTTTCCTCATTGCCTATTTTATTTCTTCCATTTCTTTTCTTCTCTTATTGCCAAAGTTCACAGTTTTAGTACAATATTGAAAAATAGTGGTAATAATGGGCATCCTTGTTTCACTCCTCTTCTTATTGGAAATGCTTCTAGTTATCTCTACTATATAATAATACTTGCTGATGGTTTTAGGTGGATATAGCTTATTGTTTTAAGGAAAATTTTATTCCTATGATCTCTAGTGTTTTTAACAGGAAAGGGTGCTACATTTTGTCAAAAGTTTTTTTCCTGCATCTATTGAGATAATCGTATGATTTCTGTTAGTTTTCTTATTGATATGGTTAATTATGTTGATAGTTTTCCTAATATTGAACCAGCCCTGCATCCTGGTATAAAACTTATTTGGTCATGGTATATTATCCAGGTAATAAATTGCCATAATTTCTTTGCTAATATTTTATTCAAAATTTTTGCATCATTGTTCATTAGAGAAATTTTCTTTCCCTGTTTTGGCTCTTTCTAATTTAGGTATCAGAACCATGTTTATGTCATAAAAGAAATTTATCAGGACTCCTTTACCTAATTTTTAAAAAATAATTTATATAGCACTGGAATGAATTGTTCTTTAAACATTTGGTAGAATTCACTTTTCTGTAATTATTTTAAATGTAATTTTTCTTTCTATCTCTTCCTCATGAGCTTTGTTGGTAATATATAGAAATGCTGATAATTTTTGTGGATTTTTTTTGTGTTCTGCAAATTTGCTGAAGTTATTATTTCAACTATTTTTTTCATTGATTCTATAAAGATTTTCCAAGCATACCGTCATATCATCTGCAAAGAGTGACAGCTCTGTTTCCTCATTCCCTAATCTAATTTCTTTTATTTCTTTTTGTTTCTTTTATTGCTATAACTAGCATTTCTAGAATAAAAGTGGTGATAATGCTCATCTTTGCCTCACCCCTGATCTTAGTGAGAAGGCTTCTAGTTTATTTCCATTATAGATAATGCTTGTTGATGGTTTTAAATAGATGCTATTTTTTATTTTAAGGAAAGGTTCATTTATTCCTTTTCTTTTTAGTGTTTTTAATAGAAATGAAAATTGTATTTTGTCAAAAAAATTTTATGCATCTATTGGAGTAATCATATGATTTTTGTTTTGGTTATTAATATAGTCAATAATCCTGATAGTTTACCTAATAATGAACCAGTCCTGAATTCTTGGTATAAATCCTACTGATCATAATGGATAGTCTTTGATATATATTGCTGCAACCTCATTGTTAGTATTTTGTTTAATATTTTTATAATAATATTCACTAAGAAAAGTATAGTTTTCTTTCTCTATTTTTGCTCTTCATGATTTAGATATCAGCACCATATTTGTGATATAAAAAGAATTTATTAGGACTTCTTCTTTACTTATTTTTCTAAATAATTTGCATAGTACTAGAATTAATTGTTTTTTTTTTAAATTTTGATAGAATTAATTTATGAATGCATCTGGCCCAGGGAATTGTTTCTTAGGAAGTTCATTGATGACTTATTTAATTTCTTTGTTTAAAATATGGTTATTTAAGTATTCTATTTCCTCTTCTATTATTCTCAACAATGTATATTTTCTTAAGCATTTGTTCCACTTAAATTGTTACATTTATTAGCATTTAATTGGGCAAAATGGCTTTAATAATTGTGTTAATATTAATTGTGTTACCTTCATTGGTAGTGAATTCACCTTTTTCACTTTGGATACTAGTGTTTTTTTTTTAAATCAAATTGACCAATAGTTTATTGTTTCCTTTTTAAAATAAAACCAGTTCCTATTTTACTTATTAGTTCAATTAATTTTTTTTTTGCTTTCCATTTTATTAATATCTTCTTTGATCCTCAGGATTTCCAATTTGGTGATTAATTGGAGATTTGTAATCTCATTTTTTTCTAGTTTTTAAAATTTTATACACAATTCATTGATGTTTTTTTCTGTTTTATTGATGCAAGTATTTAGAGATATAAACTTTCCCCTTACATACTGCATCCACTGCATCCTTTAAATTTTGGTATGTTGTTTCATTGTTGTCATTCTCTTTAAGGAAATTGTTTATTATCCTATGGTCTGTTCTTTGATCCACACATTCTTTGGAATTAAATATTTAATTTCCAATTAGTATTTAATTCATGTTTTTATTAAATATAATCATTATATTATAATCTGAAAAGATTTCATTTAATATTTCTGCTTTTCTAAATTTGGTTGTAGGATTTTTGTATCTTAACATATAGTCAGTTTTTGTGAAGGTCTCATATACAAATAAGAAATATATATATATATATATATATATATATATATATATATATATATATATAGATATATATGCTTGGGGCAGCTAGGTGGCGCAGTTGATAGAGCACCACCCCTGAAGTTAGGAGGACCTGAGTTCAAATCTGGTCTCAGACACTTAACATTCCCTAGCTGTGTGACTCTGGGCAAGTCACTTAACCCCAATTGCCTCAGCAAAAAGCAAAAAAAAAAAAAAAAAAAAGATATATATGCCTTTCCAATATCATTTAGTTTTCTTTTTTTTCACTTTTATTATTAAAGATTTTTACTTTCACAACATATGCATAGATAAATTTCAACATTCACCCTTGCAAAACCTTGTATCCCCAATTTTTCCCTCTCTTGCCCTCACTCCCTCTCCTAGATAGCAAGTATTACAATATATGTTAAACATATGCAATTCTTCTATACATATTTCCATGTCATTCAGTTTTCTCCAGAGTTTTATCATATATAATTTTTGTAAAATTCTATTCATTTCCCTAACTTATTTCTTGTTAATTTTAAGGGTAGATTTATCTATCTCTGAGGAGGGGAATTTTGAGATACTGTGCTAATATAATTTTAGTTTTTAATTCCTTCTTGCAACTCATTTAACTTTTTCCCTTAAGAATTTAGTTGCTAAATTAGAAGAACAAAGAGTAGTCTACCTCTCAAATCTATGGAAAAGAAAGAAATTTATGGCCAAAGAAGAAATAGAATACATTATGGAATGCAAAATGGATAATTTTGATTGTGTTAAGTTAAAAATTTTTGTACAAACAAGACTAACACAGACAAGATTAGAAGGAAAACAGTAAACTGGGGGAAAAATTACATCTGAGGTTTCTGATGAAGTTCTTATTTCTAAAATATATATAAAATATATAAAATACAAATTTATAAGAATACAAGTCATTCTCCAATTGATAAATATTCAAAGGCTAAGATGAGAGGAAAAAAATAATGAATGATGGAAGGGATGTGAGAAAACTGGTATGCTAATACATTGTTGATGAAGTTATGAATTGATCCAACTATTCTGAAGAGCAATATAGAACTATGACCAAAAGGCTATCAAACTGTGCATACCCTTTGATCTAGCAGTGTCTCTACTGGGCCTATATACCAAAGAGATTATAAAAATGGCAAAAGGACCCACATGTGCAAAAATGTTTGTGGCAATCTTTTTTGAAGTGGCAAAGAACTGGAAACTGAGTGGATGCCCATCAGCTAGAGAATGGATGAATAAGTTATGGTATATGAATGTCATGGAATATTATTGTTCTGTAAGAAACAATCAGCAAGATGATTTCAGAGAGGTCTGAAGACACTTACATGAACAGCTGCTAAGTGAAATGAGTAGAACTAGGAGACCATTGTACACAGCAACAGCAAGATTATAAGATGATCATTTTTGATGCATGTGCCTCTTTTCAACAGCAAGCTGATTCAATCCATTTCCAACAGTCTTATGATGGAGAGAGTCATCTGCATTCAGAGAGAGGTCAGAACTGAGTGCAGATCACAACATAGTACTTTCAGGGTTTTGGTGTTGTTTGCTTGCATTTTGTTTTCTTTCTTATTTTTTTTTCTTTTTGATCTAATTTTTCTTATGCATCATGATAATTGTGGAAACATGTATAGAATTGCAGATGTTTAACATATAAAACATACATTAAACTTGACATCTAGGGAAGGGGATGGAGGGACGGGAAGGAGAAAAAAGTCACAACCCAAAGTTTTGCAAGGGTGAATGTTAAAAACTATCTGTGTATGTTTTGAAAACAAAAAGCTTTAAAAAATTAGAATTGGGCAAATGGAAACTAATGCATCCATGAGATATCAAAAGACAATAAAACAAAGGAAAGAGAGAGAGAGCAAGAAAGAAAGGAGGGAGAGGGAGAGACACACACACACACACAGAGACAGAGTGAGAGAGAAACATGAGAGAGAGCCAGAAAGAACAAAATGTGGAATATCTCATAGGAAAAGCAACTGACCTGGGAAATAGATTCAGAAGAGATAATTTATGAATTATTGGACTACCTGAAAGTTATGGTCAAGAAAAAAGTTTAGAAATCATATTTGAAGAAATTATCAAGAAAAACTGGCCCAATGTCTTAGATTCATAGGTCAGAGTAGAAATGCAAAGAATCCACCAGTCACTTTGAAAAAGATCCCAAAATGAAAAATCCTTCCAGGAATATTATAGTCAAATTTCAGACATCTCAAGTCAAGGAGAAAATATTGCATGCAGCCAGAAAGAAACCATTCAGATATCATGGAGCCATAGTCAGGAACACACAAGATTTAGCAGTTTCTACATTAAAGGATAGGAAACCTTTGACTATGATATTCCAGAAGGTAAAGGAGCTAAAATTACAACCAAAAATATTTACCCAGCAAAACTGAGTGTAATCCTTCAGGGAAAAAAACAGATAATTAATGAAAGAGAGGACTTTTCAAGCATTGCAGATGAAAATACCAGGGCTGAATAGAAAATTTGACTTTCAAATACAAGACTCAAGAACAGCATAAAAAGGTAAATTGGAAACAGAAATCATAAGGGATTCAATAAGGTTAAACTGTTTACATTCCTATTTGGTACATGATATTTGTAATTCCTAAGCACTTTATCTTCATTAGGGAAAATAGGAGTATACATAGACAGAAGGCACAGATGGGAGTTCATTATGTTGGGATGGTTTAAAAAAAATAAAAATGTGATGTGAGAGAAATGCACTGTGAGGAGGGAAAAGGGAAAGGAAAATGGGGGAATTTATCTTGCATAAAAGAGCTATGAAAACAGGATTTTTATAGTGGAGAGGAAAATGTGAGGTTGGAAGCAACTTTATTCTCATTGGAATTGGCTCGAAAAGGGAAGAACAAACACTTGATGCGTTTTAAAAATCTATGTTACCATACAGGAAAGTAGGACAGAAAAGGGATAAAAGAAGAGAGGAGGCTAATATAAGGAAGGATGCACTAATTGAGGCACGAATTAGAAACAAAATAGACTTTTGAGGAGAGAGGTTAAAAAGAGAGAGAGAGAAGGATGAACAGTGCAAATAGGATGAAGGGAAATACACAGTTAATAATAACTGTTAATGTGAATAGAATGAACACACATTAAATAGAATCAGATAGAAGAATGAATTAAAAAAACAGAATCGAACAATATGTTATTAACAAGAAACACACTTAAAACAGAGACACATACACAAAGTAAAAATAAGAGGCTGGATCAAAATCTGTTATGGTTCAGTAGAGGTTAAAAGAAAAGCAGAATCTCAGACAAGACAAAAGCAAAAATAGCCCTCATTAAAGAGTTAAGCACATATTTTGCTAAAAAGGTACTATGAACAATGAAGAAATATTAATAGTAAACATACATGCACAAAATGACATAGCATACAAATTCTTTTTTTAATCATTTAATCATTTTAAAGCTTTTTATTTTCGTGCAGAGACAGTTTTCAACATTCATTCTTGCAAAACCTTACATTCCAAATTTTTTCTCCCTCCCTTCCCTCACTCCATCCCCTAATTGTCAAGTAATCCAATATAAGTTAAACATGTGCAATATTTCTATTATTGTTGTTCTGCACAAGAAAAATCAGATTAAAATGAAAAAAAAAATGTGAAAAAACAAAATGCAAGCAAATAACAACAAAAAAGTGAAAATCCTCTCTTGTGATCTATACTTAGGTCCCACAGTCCTCTCTCTGGATACAGATGACTCTCTCCATCACAAGATCATTGGAACTGGCCTGAATCACCTTACTGTTAAAAAGAGCCACATCCCTTAGAATCGATCATTGTATGATCTTGTTGTTGCTGTATACAATGTTCTCTTGGTTCTACTCATTTCAGTTAGCAATAGTTTGTGTAAGTCTCTCCAAGCCTTCGTGAAATTATCTGGCTGATTGTTTCTTATAAAATGATAATATTGTATAACATTCATATATCATAACTTATTCAGCCATTTTCCAACTACAAAATGGACTGCTACAAATATTTTCCCAGAAATTTTTGTCAAATAGTGAGTTCTTATCCCAGAAGCTGGGAACTTTGGGTTTATCAAACACTAGATTATGATAGTCATTGACTATTGTGCCTTGTGTTCCTAACCCATTCCACTGATTGACTACTCTATTTCTTAGCCAGTACCAAATGGTTTTGATGATCACCACTTATAGTTTTAGGTCTGATATAGCTAAGCCACCTTCATTTGCATATTTTAATTAATTCCCTTGAAATCCTTGACCTTTTGTTCTTCCAGATGAACTTTGCTATTTTTTCTAGATGTGTAAAATAATTTCTTGGGAGTTTGATTGGTATATCACTGAATACAAAGATTTATTTAAGTAGAATTGTCATTTTTATTATGCGATCTCAGCCTATCCATGAGCACTTGATATCCTTCCAATTTATTAGATCTCATTTTATTTGTTTGGAAAGTCTTTTGTAATTGTGATCATATAGTTCTGAATTTTGTCTTGCCAGGTAGACGCCCCCAAATTTTATATTAACTACAGTTATTTTAAATGGAATTTCTATTTGTATCTCTTGCTGCTGGACTTTGTTGATATCATATAAAAATGTTGATGCTTTATGAGGATTTATTTGTATTCTGCAAATTTGCTAAAGTTGTGATTATTTCTAGTAGATTTTTAGTTGATTCGCTAGGATTCTCTAAGAACACCATCAATAATATCTGCAAAGAGTGATACTTTGGTTTTTTCATTACCTGCTCTAATTCCTCTAATTTCCTGTTTTTTCTCTTACTACTAAAACTAACATTTCTAATACAATATTGAATAGTAATAGTGATAGTGGGCAACCTTATTTCATTTATTGAGAATGATTCTCATTTATCCCCAATAGATATGATGTTTTCTGATGGTTTTAGATAGATACTACTGATCACTTTAAGGAAAACTCCATTTATTCCTATGTTCTCTAGTGTTTTCAATAGGAATGGGTATTGGATTTTGTCAAATGCTTTTTCTGCATCTATTGAGATAAAAATGTGATTTCTATTAGTTTAGTTATTGATATAGTCAATTATGCTAATAGTTTTCCTAATATTGAACCAGTCCTGCATTCCTGGTATAAATCCTACTTTGTCATAACTTGCTGTGATCTCTTTGCTAATATTTTATTTAAGATTTTGGCATCAATATTCATTAGGGAAATTTTTGTCTATAATTTTCTTTCTTGGTTTTGACCCTACTTGGTTTAGGAATTAGCACCACATCTGTGTCATAAAAGGAATTTTGGTAGGACTCATTTCCCTATTATTCCAAACAGTTTATATAGGATTGAAATTAATTTTTCTTTAAATATTTGAGAGGGTTCACATGTAAGTCCATCTGACCCTGGAGATTTTTTTCTTAATGAATTGATTAATAGCTTGTTCAATTTCTTTTTCTAAAGTGGGGCTATTTAAATAATTTATTTCCTCCCCTGTTAATCTAGGAAATCTATATTTTGTAGGTATTCATCAGTTTCATTTAGATTATTAGATTTAATGCCATATAGTTGGGCAAAATAGCACCTAATTATTGCTTTTATTTTCTCTTCATTGGTGGAAAGTTTACTGTTTTCATTTTTGATACTAAGAATTGGATTTTCTTCTTTCCCTTTTCTAATCAAATTAACTAAAGGTTTATCTATTTTGTTGTTTTTTTTCATAGAACCAACTCTCAGTTTTGTTTATTAGTTCAATAATTTTCTTACTTTCTATTTTACTAAATTCCCTCTTTTATTTTCAGAATTTTAAATTTGGCATTTAATTGGAAGGGTTTAATTTGATTGTTTTCTAGCTTATTTAGTTGCATGCCCAGTTTATTCATTTTCTTTTATTATTTTATGCAAGTGAGCATCTAAAGATTTAAAATATCCCCTAAAAACTGTTTTGGTTGCATCCCACAAATTTTGGTATGTTGTCTCATTATTGTCATTTGCTGGAATGAACTTATCGATTGTGTCTATGATTTGTTGTTTCACCCACTCATTCTTTAGGATTAGATTATTTAGTTTCCAATTAATTTTTGGTCTGTTTATTCCCTGGCTTTTTACTACATGTAATTGTTATTGCATCATGATCTGAAAAAAGATGCATTTACTTTTTCTGCCTTTCTGCATTTGATTTTGAAGGGTTTATGCCCTAATACATGGTCAATTTGTGTAGATTCCACATACTGCATACTGCTGAGAAAAACATATATTCCATTGTCTCCATTCAATTTTCTCCAAAGGTCTAAAATTCTATTTACCTCCTTAATTTTCTTTCTTATTTATTTTTTGGTTCAATTTATCTAGTTCTGATAGAGCAAGGTTGAGATCCTCCACTAGTATAGTTTTGCTGTTTATTTCTTCTTGCAGCTCTCTTAACATCTCCTCTAAAAACTTGGATGCTATATCACTTGGTGCATATATGTTTAGTATTAATATTTTCTTCATTATCTATGGCAACATTTAGAAAGATGTCGTTTCCTTCTTTATCTCTTTTAATTAGATCTATTTTTCCTTTTCCGTGATCTGAGTTCAGGATTGTCATCCCTGCTTTTTTACTTCAGCTGAAGCATAATAGATTCTGCTCCAGCCTTTTTCCTTTGCTCCGTAGGTATCACTCTGCTTTAAATGTGTTTTTTGTAAGTAATATATTGAAGGATTCTGGCTTTTATTCCATTCTGCTATCTGCTTCTATTTTATTGAAGAATTCATCCCATTCTCATTCACAGATAAAATTACTAATTCTATTTCCCATCATCTTATTTCTCCAATTTATACATTTCTCTTTACCCCTTTCCCTCCTCACCAAGGTTTTGTTTATGACCACCACCTCCTTCAATCTGCCCTTCCCCTTTACAGCATCTTCCCCTTTCTTATCCGTTTCCCCTTCTACTTTTGATCTCCTTCTATTATCTCCCCCTATCCTTTCTTCTTTCTCCTATTACTTCCCTATAGGATGAGACAAGTTTCTACATTAAATTAAATATGTCTGATTTTCTTTCTTTGAGCCAAATCTGATGAGATTAAGGTTCACACAATGCTCATTACCCCTCCCTTCTCTCATACATAGGTATTTTTGCCTCTTCCTGTGATGTAATTTACCCCATTTTACCTCCCCTTCCCTCTTCTTCCATTACAATCCCTTTCCACCCTTAGCTTTTTTTATATCATCACAGTAAAGTCAAATTATACATATAACCTCTAAGTATTCCCCTAAAAATATACAATTCTCATGTTAAACATGTCATCTTCCCATATAGGCATGTAAACATTTTAACCTTTACAGAATATAGTTTTTTTCTTCCCTTTTTACCTTTTTATGCTTCTTGAGTTATATATTTGAAGATCAAATTTTCTGTTTAGCTCTAACCATTTCATCAAAAATAAATGAAAATCTCCTATTTCATTGAACATCCAGGTTTTCCCTTGAAAGATAATGCTTACTTTTTTGGGATACTTGATTCTTGGCTACAGTCCAAGTACCTTTGTCGTCCAGAGTACTATATTTTAAGCCCTTTAAAGCAGAAGAATCCTGAGTGTGGCTCCTTGATATTTGAATTGTTTTTTTGTTTTTTTTCCTGGCGGCTTGCAGTGTTTTCTCCTTGATCTGATAACTCTGGAATTTAGCTACAATATTTCTTGGAATTTTCATTATTAGGTCTTTTCCAAGAGGTGATTGGTAGATTCTTTCAATGGCTATTTTACCCTCTGATTCTAGGACATCAGGGCAGTGTTCCTTGAGGATTTCTTGACAGATGTTGTCCAGGCTCTTTTTTCATCATGGTTTTCATAGAGTCCAATAATTCTTAGATCATCTCTCTTAGATTTATTTTCCAAAGCAATTATTTTTCCAATGAGATATTTTATATTTATTCTATTTTTTTTCTTTTTTTTTTTTTGGTTTTCTTTGATTGCCACTTGATGTTAATTGAGTCATTTGCTTCCATTTGTTCAATTCTTAATTTTAGTGAATTATTTTCTTCAGTTTTAGCTTCTTTTGCATTTGATCAATTGAATTCTTCAATGAGTTGTTTTGTTCACTGGATTTTTTTTTCCATTTCAGAAATTTTATTTTTCAAGGAGTTGTTTTCTTTTTCCTTGTTTGCCAAAACTGTTTTTTAAGGAGTGATTTTCTTCAGATAATTTCTCTGTTTCCTTTTCCAGAGCTCTCATTTCCTTTCCCAATTTGTCTTCTAACTCTCTTTTAAGATCCTTTTTGGATTCTTCCAAGAAAGCCTTCTGAGATGGAGACCAATTTACATCTTTGAGGCTTCATCTAGAGATGTTTTGCCTTTAGTGTCCTGAGGTTTGAGATCTGTTCTTCTGTGTCTCCATAAAAGCTATCTATGGTCACAGCTCTTTTTGTTTTTTGATTTATTTTGTTTTGTTTTTTGTTCTTGTTCTTTTGCTAATTTTTAAAGGTTGAGATGTGCTCTTAGGGCGAAGGTGGAGATTTCCCCAAACTTCCTCTCTAAGGGACAGTGGCTTCACACTGCCCTAGGGTTGGCACTGTCTGCTTTCTTCCCATGTGAGGTGGATATGGCCAAGTTTCCCCTTATGCTGGGCTTCAGGGGTTCACTTTGTCACTTGAGGTCTCATAGTTAATCTGCTGATCTACTGGCTTCTGAACCAGGACCGAGTAGTAAATACTGCTGTATTTTGACTACAATACTCCCACTAGATTCCCTCAATACACAGAAGCCTCTCCACCCTGTATCTCTTTGCACTGCACTATGCTGAGCTGTTCCTGCACTGGGTTGCAAACTTACCCCTCCCCCTGACCTCCCCCCCCCCCAGCCTATGCCTGATTGAGACAAACCTTTCCCAAAGTTCTTCCAAAATATCTTCTGCTGGAAATTTGCTATACTCCAAATGTTTGTGGGTTCTGTCACTCCAAAACCCTTTCAAAGGCTTGATCTGGTGTTGATCTGAGGGAAGCCAGGAAAAGCTCAAAGACCTGCTCTACTCTCTGCCATCTTGGCTCTGCCCGCCCCCTTCTAATTTTTAAGGCACTGTTTTATTCAGTGAATTTTTGTGCCTCTTTTTCCATTGGGCCAATGCTGTTTTTAAGGAGTTTTTTTTTCCTTCAGTGGATTTCTGTTTCTCTTTTCCATTTAAATAATTCTAGTTTTTAAAGTTTTATTTTCCTAACTATTCTTTGTGCCTCTTTTACAAAGCTGTTAATTATCTACATACTTTTCTTGCATAACTTTCATTTCATTTCTCAATTTTTCCTCTCTTCATATTTGAGTTTTAAAATCATTTTTAAGCCCCTCCAGGAATTCTTTTTTGGATTTGCATCCAATTTGCATTTTTCTTCAAAGGTTTGCATGTAGCCTTTTCACATGGATTGTCTTCTGAGTTTGTCTTAATCTTCCCTGTCATCATAGTAATTTTTTATTATTAGGTTATTTTTATGTTGTTGTTTGCTCACTTTTCTATCCTATTTCTTAACTTTTAACTTTATCTTGAAGTTGGGCTATGCTGCAGGGGTAAAGGAAGTAATATCTCAAGCTTCATGTTTTGCATGCCATTGTTTTCAGAGCTAGTTCTAGGGGGTCTATAAGTTTTCAGTGTTACTAACATGGTCAGGTGTAAGAAGAGGTAGATTCATTGCTCTTCTGGTCTGTGCTTTGGTCTTTATTCAGGAAAGGACCTTGTTTCCCTGAAGTCACAAGTATTATCATTCATTTTCAATCTGGAATTGTGACTTGGGCATCTCTCATCCTGAGACTGCAAGTGCAATCTCTTCATCATGGAACTGTAACTTATAACTGCATATGGGCAATGGAATAGGGTCCTCAAATCAGGATCAACAAAGGGTCCCTATATTCTATTTCTGACCAGTTCTCTGACCCTTTTACAATCTGTGAGCTGAGAGCTGCTAAAACTTATGCTTCTACTGTTGCAGTTGCCTCCAATTCCTGCTGCTGGCATTGCTGCTCAAATGGTGCCGTGCTCTGGGCCTAACCACCACCCAGTATGCCAGATCTTTCCTGCTGGCCTCCTAAGTTGTCTTGGAGTAAAAAATTGTTTCATCCCAACCTTTTGTTGATTCTGCTGTTCCAGAATTCTATTTGATGTATATTTTAAAAGTTGTTTGGAAATAAGTTTGTGACAGATGGGTATCTGAAACCAGACCTAACAATTATTTCAAAACTATTGTTTCTCCACACCACCATGATGCCTGCCATGATGCAACTTCCTCATTTTATGGAAGTCAAGTGACTTGCCCAAAGATCATGGCTTTCATATTCTAAGTAGATCTAAATGAGGCAGTTTCTATTATAGTTATGCACTAGCATATGAAGATGGTAAGAAAAGTTATATAACAAAATTAATATGCTAAGCCCTAAAGAGACAAGAAGAGATTTGTGTTAGGTGGGGTCATTATTTAAAGACCAAGTTTGTAAATTCTTTCTTTAGGCAGAATGGCAGCCCAAGTCTTCCTGACCACGTATCCAGAATTTTATCACTCCACTCTACTGCCCCTCATATGTTAAGCAGATTTTCCTGAATGTAGGAAAGAGGCTGACTGTGAGTTTAAAACATTGTCTGTGAGTGGGGCAGAAAGCTACTGAGCTCAGGGAAGAGTGGTCTTGACTCTTAGATTCCTTAGCTGACAAGAGAGTCAGAGAAAGCTTGAGATGTCTTCATAAAGGAAGAACAATACTCATATTTCTGTAACACGAAGCACTTACTAAACTCTTATAGAAATTACACATTTCTTTAATCCTTCAAACAACTCTTGGAAGGTAAAGAAGGCTAGTAGCATCCCCTTTTTACAGATGAAGAAACTAAGGTCCAGGGATTTGTTCAGTTACACTGACAATAAGTGGTCTAATTGGATCTAGAACCAAGATTCAAAACTAGAGAAAACCTGAAAAACCAACTAGTCCAACTCTCATTTTATATATGAAGAAACTGAGATCCAGGAAAGAGAAGGAACTTCCCCAAAGTCCTGTAGGTAGTCTTATCTGTAGTAAATAGCTGAAATGGTTCTCTGATTCTTATTTTTTTTGGGGGTTCTCTGATTCTGAACACAGTTCTCTTTCAATGAGTAGGTCTTACTGATTATCAACAATTGTTGCTTTCCAAATAGGCTTAGACCTAGAAAGGAGTTGGAGAACCTTGGAAAATGAGGAGTTTGAGGTAACAGGGTGGGGAGAAGATGATACTTTTATATTATCAGAGTCACAGGATTCAAGATTCAGAAGTGCCTCAGTGACCAATTTGTCCAACCAATATGTGAAAAAAAATCTATATTATAACCTTCCCAGTAGGTGGTCATCCATCCTCTGCATAAAGCCCTCCAAGAAGGAAGAGCCCATTATCTTCTGAAGTAGTTCATTTTAGTTGTAGAACTAAGTTGTAGTTCTTATTATAGACAACAAAAACAGTAGTTTTTATTGTTAGGAAGTTGGGATTGGATTAGATTTTTCACGTGTGTGTTTGTTTTGTTTTGTTTCATTTTTGGATCTTGATTGTTCTGGTTTTTGTTTGGTTTTGGTTTGGTTTTAGGGATCATCTACCTCCATGTGATCTGATCCCAGTGCTCCTAGTTTTGCCCTCTGGGGCCAAGCAGAACCAGTCTAATCCTTATTCCCTGCAACAGTCCTTCTGCGAACTTCTAGAACTCTTGGGGCTAGTGAGACTTACAAGGACTCAATGGAGGGATGGAAAGAGGAGAAAGTCTAAAGCAGAGCATGTCCTATTACCAGTCTACAGGATCAAACTGGGTTGAACAGTGAGTTTGTAAGTGCCCAGCTAATGTATTCAGGCCTGGCCCCAACTCCTTTTGCAAACCTGCCAGAGGGTTTCAAACCTTTATCTTAAATACTCTCTTTCGAAGTTACATTACATAATCGTCTCAGCAATAAACCTTTCAAGTTATACAGCTTTTAGTCAAAGCAGATCTCTCTGCCTTGTTTTCCTGCCAAAGCTCATGACTCCTGCCTGTCTCATCCAATGAGCATTATAATAAATCTCTTTTGCAGGATGCCAGGCCCTGCATAGCATCCAGCTGTTGGGGGGAAGGGTACAGGGTCTGGGAAGAGGACAGTATCTGCAATGATGTCCCCATCATCCTTCACCTTTCACCCTTTTGAGAGAGGATGACATTACAAAATAATGACCTTCTTCTATTGAAATTATGGAAATTGACTAAATCCTCAAAGACTAGACCACCATTTTACAAAAGTCCCAATTCTTCCTCCACTTTACCTCCCCCTTTCTATTCTATTCACCGTTTCCTACTCCTGCCCCATCCCTATTTGCAAGGCTAGATTGATTCATCTCTTAGAAAATGTCTAGGTATCAAATTGCCCCCAGTTTGTGTTTGGGACATGCCCATTTCCAGGACAGAGGATCATTCTCAAACTTGAAAGGTCAACTCTGACTCAGTGCAGAAGTAACTGACAGAAGAGTTCTGGGGCTCTTTGTCCCCAAGTTGTGCCAGACCTACCACCATTCCCCCAGAAAGCCAATCTGGTCCAAACCTGCCCCAAAGAAGGGATTGAGGACAGGAGGAAGAAAGAGCTGAGATGGAAGCTTTTTGCCCTATGTATCAGCTCCCTGACTCTGGTCTAGCATGTGCTGGGTCCCACCGGCATTCTCTTTCTGGCAGTGCCTAATGTTGACTTCATCTGGTGGACTGAATGCTGTCACCCAGTGGAAACCAGACCTGAGCTCCCAGTAAATCAGCTTGGTGGAGCTCTCTTGAAGTAAAGAGTTCACCTTGGAGCCAAGGATCCAGAGTTTAATTCAGGGCTGAGTAACTGAGAGATGCAAGATGGGAGTGAGATTGAAATATAGTCTTGCTTTGATGCCGAGTTCCCGGAATAGGCCCCATCCACAAACTTTCAGCACAGGAATGGGGCAGGAGGGAGACTGCTGCAAGAAAGCAGCTCAATCATCTCTCTGCCTTTTATCTGAGAAAATGTTGCTGGGTGGCTGAGTGCCTATTGACTCCTCACCTCTGACCCCTTTGGATTTTCCAATGAACTCCCCCAGATTCAGTTGGTACCCTCATCCCAACTTTCATGTGAGCAGATTTTATTAACATGAGAACACAAACCCCTCAGGGTGGACACAGCTCGGAGGAACTAGACCTGTGGAAGGTGAGCATTCTCAATGTGATATAGAGTCCTTGCCTAAGAGATGAGACACCTATGGCTGAGTACCAGCTCTGCTCTTTTCTATAATCTCCCAACTAAACTTCTCCCCAATCTGGGCTTCAGCTTTTCAATTTGGAAAATGAGGTCAGACCAGATGATCTCTGAAGTACCTCCTAGCTCTGACACTCTCTGAAGCTTCTTTCTAATGGAAAATCCATGACTACATGATGTCATCATGGATAAAGTATTAAAGTTGGAGTCAGGAAGATTCTGGTTAAAATCCCAACTCAGATACTTATTAACTGGGTGACCCTGCCCAAGTCCCTTAATCTCTCTGAGCCTCCATCTTTGTATCTGTGAAATCTACATAAAGAGTTGTTGTTAAGATAAAATGAGATAAAGTAACAAGTGAGATAGCACAGATCAAATGCTTGCAGAGTAGGTAAAGCCCTTTTAGATTGGAACAGATTATTTCTTGGAGGACTCTTTCTCCCTTGTAGGCTCAGTTCCTGGCACATAGTAAATGATTAAGGAATATGCTTGTCAATTGACCGATTCGTTGCCCAGATGGACAACCCCTAACTTGGTCCTTGATGGGGACAGAAGATCCACATTTGATCCAACTGCTTTGTCAACTGGCCAAAGGAGGGCACCAAAACATAATGGCCTATGGCCCAAGCCAAAGCCCTGCCCTGTCTTCCTTGTGCCCGGTGGCTGACCAAGGACAAAAGGGGCATTTTGCAATGTTTTGGCAGCTCCAAAGAGCATGAGATGTAATGATTTAGAAATGTATCTAACCCTGGGCCAGCCCTCCTCTCTGATGCTGAAATCATGTTCTGGACGGAGATCTGCTCCCCATTCCCTCAACAGCTGTCACCCTGCACCCTGCCAGAGCAGCCGGAAGCCTGTGTTCCAGGTTGTAAAAGGAGTGAATTGTATGGGAGCCCCTCTGGTGGGCCCTGAGCCCCAAATGGAGAGGTTGGAGTGGGCCCCGAACAGGGAGGAAGGTTTCTGCAAGGCTCTGTCTAAGAGTACCCAGGGCCAACTATCTAAGACTGCCCCTGCTGGACCACTTCCCAGGGGAATTGGGTTAAGGTCCAGGCCATTCCCAGGGCAGGATTTTGGAGGGACAGATGGGCAGCTCCTAGGCCCAATTTCCAGATGCTCTCAGAGAGTGCATGAGGTCAGGACTCAATCAGCAAGCTCTTGGGGTCACTGCCAACTGGCTGGGATGGGCCTGGGAGGGAGAGCCCCACTCAGAGGAGCTCAGCTGACACAACCCAGCTGCAATTGTGGGGAGGGATTTGAGAAGCAGAGCACTCTGGGACTTAGCCCTGGAAAGGAACTGTGACATCACTGAATCCAGCCCCTCAGTGGACAGAGGAGAAAACAGATCCTGAAACTTACAGGGACTTGACCAAGGTCAACAAGATCAGAAGAAGGATCAGTTTTGGAACTGGAACCCAGGTCTTGTAAGTTCTGGGTGTCTGAAACTAAAAGTACCCTGTTCCTCCAACTCCTCCCACTCCTATTCCTTGCTCCCTTGTGTCTAAGAGTTGCCCGGATTTTCTTAGACCAAGTAAGATCAGATTCTATCTGGGTAAAACAAAGAATTGGATGGGCTTGTTTAAGATTATGACCAGTGTGGCCTGTCAAATGTTCCTGGACAACCATAGAAAGTTGGAAGGACCCTTAGAGATCATCTAGTCTAACTGTCTTATTTTACAGAGGAGGAAACTGAGGATCCAAGGGATTACATAACTTGTCTATAGTCACCAAACTAATAAACATTGAAGACAGACATTGGAGACATAACAATTTTATGACCCAATAATATTGGAGACTAATAAACATTGCTTCAAAGGAAAGAGCCATGACTCTGGCAGAAAACTTGAATTCAAATCCTGGTTTTGTCCCTTACTACTTGTGTGAACTTGAACAAGTCACTTCTCCTTGAACTTCAGTTTCCTCTTCTGTAAAATGAACTAGATTGCTTCCAAGGATTCCCTTTACAAGACTACAGTTAGGATCTTATGTGTGACCTTGGACAGGTTCCTTTCCTTCCCAGGACTTCAGTTTCCTCTGATGGAAAGTGAGGTGGTGAACTCAATGGCCTCTGAAACATTTCAGCCATTTCTAGCTATGATTATATGAAAAGAAAAATGGGTTCAAGAGAGGGGACAGTCTTGAGCAAAGTCACACCAGCCTCATGCTGTATGTAGTAGGAATCTTGTTCAAGTCCAAGTTGGGCCATATGGCCTTGGAGGTCCCATCCAGTGCTGGAATTCTGTGAGCCTAGAAAATATTGCAAAATGACTGGGACCTAGGACTTCAGATTTCAGGACCATTTTTCCTACGGCCCTACTGATGGCTCATGTGCAGGATTGTGAGCAGTGAGAGGGAAGGTGGAAACATTTTCCTGAATCCACATGTCCTTGGACTTCTCAAATTATTTTTGTCCAGTTGAAAATCCCTTCCACCTCTGTCTCCACCTTTCCCTCTTTTTCTCTCACCCAGCCTGGAGCGAAGTGTCAGAAGGAGAGGTCAATGGAAGGGAAGGGGAAAAGAATAAGAATAAGGAGGCAGAGGCCATGAGTAGATGAGACCTAGAAGAATTTGACAGGTGATCTGCTGTACAACTCAAAAAAGTGGTCCTTTTTGCTTGTTTCTGCCTCTATATACTAAGGATCACCAAACCTAACCAACTTCTTGGCCTGGGTCAGCCAAGGGGGATAGAAAAGGCTAGAGGGGTTCAGGGAGAATTCACTTTCTCCTTTCTAGTCCTAGGTTGAATCCCTCAGCACTCATTCTCTTAACAAGCTCCATTATCAAGTCTTAGTCATCATCTCTTACCCTAAAGTCTCTTAGAGAGGTTTGCTCCCTGGATTTGGGGATCGGGCATCTGACACTGGGCTTGAAGAAATAGATATGGCCAAGAGTGAACCAAGCCAAGAAGACAAGAAGGGTGTATAATGGGGAAAGAGGCCATGAGCCTGAGAGCCAACAAGGAGAGGAAGCTTGGGGTGATGGATAGAATGAAGGTAGATTGAGGAGCTTCTGGGATTGGGGGATAGCGGGGACCAGTTTGCCAAGGATAATTCTGATCTCAGAAGGAGACACTAGAATTCTCTTGTGACAGAATCTTCCCTCCTTGCACCTCTCATTAAGAAATTTCCTGTTCTAGATACTACCTAGCCCATTATATTGTTATTCAAAAAGCCTCTTGTCCCATAACCCCACTTCTTTGGAACTTTCCTTACCTGGAACACCCTCTACCGCAAAAACCCTACCTTGCTTCAAAGTCCTCCTGTCCCTAAAATATTCTCCTCTATAACCTACCTAATCCAGAACACTTCTAATACTAGAATCTTCCTATCCCAGACATTCTGAACTCCAGAACTCTCTTGGTCAAGAGAGTTCTTCTGTGCTCAAACACTAATGTGCCAGAATCTTTACTCAGACCTACCTCTGCCCTAGAATCTTCCTATACCAGAACTCTCCTGACCCAGGATCCCTTATCTCAGAATCCTCTTGACCTAAACCTCTTCCATTCTAGACCCCTCTTGTCCCAGACTTTTCCTATGCCAGAACTCTTTTTCTCTGTTACCTATCCCATATCCTTCCTAAGATCCTTGCCTCCAAATCTTTATACTTCAAAAACTTCCCGCCCTGATTCAAGTTGGCTAGAGAATGTTTCTGTACCTAAACCCTATTGCTCCAGAACTTTCCTGACCTAGAATCCTGGTTCCCCCCTACCCAAGCCCTGGACTTATTTGGCTTTTCTTCGAGCCCACCCATTTTCTGTGCAATAAATGTGCAATAAAATTTCAGGAAAGGTCTCAGGTCTCCTTTGAGCTTTGCCAGTTGTTGACATTGTTCACCCTATAAATATTTAAAAAGGCAGTGGAGGAGGATAAAAACAACTGTCACTTATCATTAGCTGAGCTTGGGGGCAACCACTCAATTGAAGTGGGAGGCAGAACTGGAAACATCAGTCAGATGAATCCTCTTGTGTTCCAGGCCCCAGAATCCTCAGCTCTGAAGGAGCTAACGGGTTGGACCTTGCGGTCCAAGGCATCAGACAGAGTCTTTGAAGCTTAATTGAAGGCCTTCTGGAAGTCAGTCATTAAACATTTATTAAGGGTCTCCTATATACCAGATATTCTGCTAATCACAGGAGATACCAAAAGAGGCAAAGTCTTGACTCAGTCCTCAAAAAGTTGGTAATCTATTGGGAAAGGCAACAAGCAAACACATATGCACCAAAAAGTGATAGATAGACGGATAGATGATATGCAGACAGACAGACAGATCCATAGATCCATAGATATAGAATAGGAAATACAGAGAGAAGGCACTGGAATGGTTAATAATAGCTGAAACTTATTTGTAGGATCATAGATCTAGAGATGGAAGGGACTTGGGGACCATCAAATGCAACCTCCTCATTTAACAAATGAGAGAACTGAAGTCCAGTGACTAGACCATAATCAACAACTCATAATCAGGTCAATCCCAAGATGAGATTTAAACCCATTTCTATCTGACTTTGAGTTCCACATCCAATCCACTATACCAGAACAAACTCTTTACCCCTGTTCTCTCATTCAATTCTCACAATAAGCCTGGAAGGGAGAGTAGAAAGATACTTATACCCATCTGACAGATAGACAGATATCTGACAGATACAATTTCTTGTTAAAGATGAAGTGACTTGTTCATGATCACCCCGAGTTAGTGGCAGGACCAGGACACAAATTCTGACTCTCACAAATTGCAACTCAGTCCAGTGCTAAGCAATGGTTTACATCAGAAGGCTGGAAGGAACAGAAGCCCAATTTGAGTCACCATTGTGATGTGGCAGCCAAAAGAGTTGGATATGCATTGATGGAGGAATAGTGTCCAGAATGAGGAATATGATCGTTCCACTGTCTTCTGCCCTGCTTGGAAAGCATCCTGAGGATTATGTCCAGGTCTAGAAGTCACATTTCACAAGCTGGAGTCTGTTCACTAGCAAACAACCATGCTGCAGAAGAGTTTGGGGATCACACTGTACAAGAATCAGCTGAAGGACCTGGGGATGTTGGGGCTAGAAAAGAGAAGACTCAAGAGAGCTGTGTTCCTATGTTTTAAGGGCTGTCACATGGAGGAGGAATCAGATGGTATTTGCCTGGCCTCAGAGGACAGCAGCAGGAGAAATGAGGTTGAGGTAAAGTTGGAGAAAGGATGAATTTCCTTTCATTTTGAAGAAAAATGTAGAAGTACTTCACATAGAAGATAGAATTGATTGATTTTTGCTTGGTTCTACAGGAAAGCCCTTGCCTTTGTCTACATGGTTCTAAGGCCAGTAGGTAGAAGATGCAAGGAGGCAGATATAAGACAGCTTCTTACCTATGTGAGCCGTCCAGAAGTAGAATCAGTTGCCTTAAAAAGTAGAGAGTTCGCTATCACTGGAAATCATCAAGCAGGGGGAAGGTGGCCATTTGCTAGGGATACTGTAAAAAAGTTCTTATCTAGGTACATGTTGAATTGGTTGGCCTGTGAGACCACTTTCCACTTCTGAGAATCTGTGATGTTGTAATTTCCATTTAAGTCATCCCTAGAATATTAGAACAGGAAACTATCAAGACTGAAAAGGATCATGTCCTCTTTCAGATTTGTAAGCTAATTGTCAAAGTCAGGTTATTTGCCCAAAGTCACACAGAATGATAGTGGCAGAGTCAGAATTTGAATCCAAACTTAAGTTGCAAATCATAAATCTCAAGCAGAGCAACCCTCTGCTACACCATCTCCCCCACTGAAAGTATAATAAAAAAGTAACTTTCACCTTTAATCCTTGGGATCCCTTTCTCATATTTACCTCCAAGTCCTCTAGATGGGGTGCCTGGGCAGTCGAGATGTCCAGATGGCCCAAGGCATAACTAGGGTAGAGTGATTGGGATAGTGCTACTAAATTAAAAGGGTGATGAATTTAGAAGACATTGATTACACTAGAAGGCTTTCAGCATCACAGAAATAACAATGTTTAACATCTAATTAACAAGAATGATTAATACAATATAGAAATGTTTTGAGGAACCATATGTATAATGGGGAGCATATTGCTTGCCTTCTCAGTTGGTGGGAGAGGGATAGAGGAAGGGAGAGAATTAAAAATGAATACTTTAAAAAGAGAACAGTTAATAATATGAAGATACTTCTATAGCCAACTCCTCCCTAAACCCACCTTTAGATCACCTCACCCCCAAACTGAAGATGGTTTCCCCAGCAGCAGCCTTCTGATTTTCTCTCACCTTTCCCTGTTTCCCAGATCTATTGAGGATTTAGTTTGTATTGTTTGCCCAGAGAACAGAATTTTCTAGTTATAGTTTTTATATATTGTAAGGAAAGTCTGCTGAACTTGTCATAGACAATTTTTATAAGACTAAGTGAAAGTACTATGGCTAGAAAGACAAAAGAGAAACTGATCCTCTTCTCAAGGAGTGGACATTCTACTCCGGGAGACAATTTGATGTGCATGTGGGTGCACACACACACACACACACACACTCACACAATTTTTGAAGAGGGGTAGAATCTAACAATTGGGGGAATTATGAAAGACCTTTAGATGAGAAAAAGTGGTTTCAAGAAGTTCCCATTATCTTCCTGGGAATGGGAAGGGGAGTTGATGAGATCACCAACACTGAAAATATGGAGAGAAGAGATGAGGGCACCCAACAAAGGGGGGGGGGAGATGCCAAACACATAAGATAAAAGACATGCATAATGAAATATCTTGTGGAGAGATTCAATTTGTTCTATTTAGCTCCATAAAGAAGAATCAGGATTTGCAAAGGGGTAAATTTAGACTAGATGTAATGCATTTCTTAACAATTAGAGCTGTCCAAGGTATAATGATCTGTCTCTGGAGATATTAGGTTCTCTATGATTAAAGAGTTTGGAACAGGGGCTAAACAAATGCTTGTCCAGTATGTTATGGGGGAGGAGGGATTTCTTTCAAATATGAAAGTTGGAAGGGACCTTAGTAACCA
The DNA here is from genome assembly GCA_023553655.1 of Myrmecobius fasciatus. Lineage (NCBI taxonomy): Eukaryota > Metazoa > Chordata > Mammalia > Dasyuromorphia > Myrmecobiidae > Myrmecobius > Myrmecobius fasciatus. The sequence continues at coordinate 372,999 of JAJPUD010001464.1, read as the reverse complement.
ACTAGTTCAATGAACCACAGTAAATCAGTATTACAAAAACCGAGGAAAGAGAGACTATTCAGGAAAGGAGGGTCAATAATATCCAATGATGCAGAAGGATCAGGAAAGATGAGGATTGAGTAAAAGTTCTTGGGCTCAGCCAGAAAGAGATAATTAGTGATCTTAAAATGAATTTAAGTTTAGTGATAAAGCCAAATCTCAAAATGTTGAGAAGTGAATAAGAGACTAGAAAGTACGGGCCATGATTGTAGACTACTTTTTTTTTCTAATTTTTTATCATTTAAATGTAAAAGATGTATATGAGGATAGTTTGGGGAGTGGTTGTAACAAAATAATTTGATTTATGATAGTGAGATTTCACATATTTGTAGTAAGTAGAGAAGAGCACAATATAAGAAGAGCTAAAATGGACAAGCTGTTGGATAAGACATAAAGGCAGAAGTAGAGTTGATGTGAGGCTACTTCATCTTCTGATAATGGATTATGGGTCTCTAATAATGAAGATCCAGAAGGTATTATAGGTGACTTGAGGAGAGAAGGGTTGGAACAGGACTCCTTTGATATCCAATTAACAGAGAATAGAACCAAGATGATGGGAAGAAGCCAGAAAATTGCTTGAGCTTTCCCTAGTTTCCCTCAGAAACAACACTAAATCAAGTCTCTAAATAGATTCTAAAGTGACAGAACCCATAAAAGATCGAAAGATTGAGCACAGCCCAGAGCAGGCATAGTTCAGGCAAATCAGTGAGGGTTCTTAGTCCCAACACAAATAAGCAACCAAGGCCCCTTTGTCCAGCTCAACAGATCAGTGGCATAGAAGGTCAACCATGAGGCTTTTAGTCCCAGTGCAGAGAATAATTTGCCAGCCTCTGAACCCTAGCACAACAGGCCAGTCCAAACTAGGCCACTCCAGTACAGTGGGCAAGCCACCAGCACCTCAGGCCCCAGAATGGAAAGCAAGTAAACAAGTTCCCGGCCCCTAGCACAAAAAACTTGGGACAATATCCCCTGTACCCCCAGAGCAAACCTCAAATTTAAAAGTCATGAAATAGGGTAAAAAATGAGCAAAAAACAAAAGCAAAAAAGAGACCTAATGTTCCTGTACGTCTCTCCAGGCCTCTCTAAAATCAGCTTGCTCATCATTTCTTACAGAACAATAATATTCCATAACATTCATATACCATAGTTTATTCAGCCATTCCCCAATTGATGGACATCCACTCAGTTTCCAGTTTCTTGCCACTACAAAAAGGGCTGCCACAAACATTTTTGTCCATGTAGGTCCCTTTCCCTCCTTTAAGATCTCTTTGGGATATAAGCCCAGTAGAGACACTGCTGGGTCAAAGGGTATGCACAGTTTCATAGCCCTTTGGGCATAGTTCCAAATTGCTCTCTCGAAAGGTTGGATCCGTTCACAATTCAACCAACAATGTATTAGTGTCCCAGTTTTTCCACATCCCCTCCAACATTCGTCATTATCTTTTCCTGTCATCTTAACCAATCTGAGAGGTAAATAGAATTCACTCATTCTTTTTTTTTTTTTTTTTTTTTTTTGCTTAGGCAATTGGGGTTAAGTGACTTGCCCAGGGTCACACAGCTGTTATGTGTCTGAGACCAGATTTGAACTCAGGTCCTCCTGACTTCAGGGCTGGTGCTCTATCCACTGAATTCACTCATTCTTTAGGATTAGATTATTTAGTTTCCAATTAATTTTTAGTCTTTTTCTGAAGCCTTTTATTACATTTAATTTTTATTGCATCATGATCTGAAAAGGATCCATTTAATATTTCTGCCTTTCTGCATTAGATTGTGAGATCTTTTAATGCCCTAATAGATGGTTAATTTTTGTATAGGTACCATATATTCATGAGAAAAAATGTATATTGCTCTCTATTTCCATTTAATTTTCTCTAGAAGTCTATCATATCTAACTTTTCTAGAATTCTTTTACTTCCTTCTTTTTGTTTGTTATGTGGTTAGATTTATCTAGTTCTGAGAGAAGGTGATTGAGAATCTCTAGTAGTTTTGTTGTCTATCTCTTCCTGTCACTTATTTAACATTTCCTCTAAGAATCTAGATATTATACCACTTGGTGCATATATGTTTAGTATTGATATTACTTCATTATCTGTGATACCTTTTAGCAAGATGTTTCTTTCCTTATCTCCTCTAATTAGATCTATTTTTACTTTTGCTTTCTCTGATATCTGGATTGCTACCCCTGATTTTTATACTTCAGCTGAAGCATAATATATAGTCTGCTTCAGTCTTTTTTTATTTTTAATTTGACTTTACTTATTTATTTAACATTTTCCTCAACTACATTAAAAACAATTTTTAAAAGATTTTTGTTCTCAAGATTTTTCAGTTCTAGGTTCCCTCTCTATTCCCACCCACAATTAAGAAACTGCATATGAGGTTATGCAAAACATTCCCACAAAAGTCAAGTTGTGAAACAAAACATAGTTCTCCCTCCCAAATGAAACTCAAAACTTAAAAAAAAAAAAGATTAAGTTAAAAAAAGGAGAGAGAGAAATAGAGAATGCTTCAATCTGTATTCAGATGCAATCAATTCCTTCTCTGAGTATGGATAGGATTTTTCATCAAGTCCTTCAGAGTAGCTGAGGATAATTGTACTACTGAGAATAACAGTCATTTATGGCTCTCTTCAACAATGAGATGATTCAAACCAGTTCCAATTGTTCAGTGATGAAGAAAGCCATATATACCCAGAGAGAGGCCTGTGGGATCTGAGTGTGGACCACAACATAGTATTTTCATGCTTTCATGCTAAGACTAGATTGCTATAGTTATTGACTATCTTATCCTGTGAACCTAGCCTATTCCACTGTATTGACTACTCTAATTCTTAGCCAGTACCAAACGATTTTGATGACCACTGCTTTATAATATAGTTTTAGATCTGGCACAGGTAGGCCACCTTCATCAGCCTTTTTTTTCATTAATTCACTTGAAATTCTTTACCTTTTGTTCTTCCAGATGAACTTTGTTATTATTTTTCCTAGATCTATACAATAATTTCTTGGAGTTTGATTGTTATAGCACTAAATAAATAGATTAATTTAGGTAGTATTGTCATTTGTATTATATTCACTCATCCTACCCATGAGCACTAGATATTTTTCCAATTGTTTAGATCTGACTTATTTGTATAGAAAGTGTTTTGTAATTGTGTTCATATAGTTCATCACTTTCCCTTGGCAGGTAGACTCCCAAATATTTTATATTATCAACAGTTATTTTAAATGGAATTTCTCTTTGTATCACTTGCTGCTGGACTTTGTTGGTGATGTATAAAAATGATGATTTATGTGAAATTATTTTGTACTCTGCTACTTTGCTAAAGTTGTAGATTGCTTCTAGTAGTTTTTAGTTGATTCTCTAACGTTCTCTAAGTATACCATCATGTCATCTGCAAAGAGTGATAATTTGGTTCCCTCATTACCCACTCTAATTCCTTTAATCTCTTTTTCTTCTCTTATTGCTAAAACTGCATTTCTAATACAATATTGAATAGCAATGGTGACAGTGGGCAGCCTTATTTCACTCTTGATCTTATTAGGAATGGTTCTAGTTTGTCCCCATTACATATGGTACTTGCTAATGATTTTAATTAAATAGATGCTACTGATCATTTAAGGAAAAGTCCATTTATTCTTATATTCTCTAGTATTTTTAATAGGAATGGATGTTGGATGCTATCAAATGCTTTTTTTCTGCATCTATTGATATAATCATATGGTTTTTGTTAATTTGGTTATTGATATTATGCTAATAGTTTTTCTAATATTGAACCAGCCCTAGTATAAATCCTATTTGATCATAGTGTATTATCCTGGGGATGACTTTCTGTAATCTCTTCACTAATATTTTATTTAAGATTCTTGCATCAATATTCATTAGAGAAATCGATCTATAATTTTGTTTCTGTTTTATGGGAGAGTTCATCCCATTCACATTCACAGTTAAAATGACTAATTCTGTATTTCCTGCTAACTTGTTTACCCCAAGTTATGTTTTTCTCTTTCCCTTCCCCCTTCCCTTTTTCCCAGTATTTTGCTTCTGACCACTGCCTCCCTCACACAGCCCTCCCCTTTTAGAACCCCTCCCTCTTTCTCACACCTTTTCCCTACAACTTCTGTTTTCCTTTCTATTAGCCTCCCCTTTCCTCTCCCACTTCCCTATAAGATGACACAAGTTTCTCTGTGAAACAAAATATGTCTGATATTCTCTCTTTGAGCCAAATCTGATGAGAATAAGATTCACACAATGTTCATCCCCCTCCCTTCTTTTCTTCATTTATTTATTTATTTATTTATTTGTTTGTTTGTTTGTTTGTTTGTTTGTTTGTTTTGCTTTTTTTTTTCCTGAGGCAATTGGGGTTAAGTGACTTGCCCAGAGTCACACAGCTAGGGAATGTTAAGTGTCTGAGACAGATTTGAACTCAGGTCTTCCTGACTTCAGGGCTGGTGCTCTAACCACTGCGCCACCTAGCTGCCCCCTTTTCTTCATTTATAATAGGTCTTCTTTACCTCTTCATGAGATATGCTTTCCCTCATTTTACCTCCATTTTCCTCTTTTTCCAGTGCCATCCCCTTTCTACCTCTTGTTATTTTTTCATATTATCATAATAAAATCAAATCATACCCATACACTCTAAGCATATCCATAACAGAAATATAGTTCTCAAGAACTTTCAAGAACTCTCAAGAACTCTTTCCTTTTTGCCTTTTTATGCTTCTCTTGAGTTCCGTATTTGAAAATCAGATGTTTTGTCCAGCTCAGGTCTTTTCATCAGAAATAGATGAAATTCATCTGTATCATTGAATGTCCATCTTCTTCCCTGAAAGATAATGATCATTTTAGCTGGATAGCTTATTTTTGGCTGTAATCCAAGTTCCTTTGCCTTTTGGAATATCATATTCCAGGCCCTTTGATCCTTTAAGGTGTAAACTACTAGGTCCTGGGTAATCCTGATTGTGACCCCTTGGTATTTGAATTATTTCTTTTTGGATGCTTACAATATTTTTCCTTGATGTGATAGTTCGGAAATTTAGCCACGATATTCCTTTGGGTTTTTAATTTGGAGTCTCTTTGGGGAGGTGATCAGTGAATTCTTTCAATGGCTATTTTGCCTTCTGATTCTATGACATCAGGATCACTTTTCTTTAATAATTTCCTGAAGGGTAATATCTAGGCTCTTTTTTCATCATAGCTTTCAGGAAGTCCAATAATCCTTAGCTTGTCCCTCCTAGATCTATTTTCCATGTCAATTGTTTTTGCTAGAAGGTATTTCATATTTTCTTCTACTTTTTTTCATTTTTTTTGGTTCTGTTTGACTGATTCTTGAAATCTTATTGAGCCATTCACTTCTATTTGTTAAATTCTAATTTTTATTGTATTATTTTCTTCAGTTACCTTTTTTAGTTCCTTTTGCATTTGGCTAATTGAATTGTTTTGTTCATTGCATTTTTTTTTCCATTTCACAGACTCTGTTTTTCAATGAATTGGTATCTTTTCCATATTTGTTTTGTAAGGACTTATATGCTTTTTCCATTTCATCAAGTCCATTTTGTAAGGAGACAAATGCTTTTCCCATGTCATCAAATCTATTTTTAAGCTGTTTTCTTCAGATAATTTCTGTTTTTCCTTTTCCATACCTTCTTGCAAAGATCTTATTTCCTTTCCCCATTTTTCTTGTAACTTTTTTTTTTTTGCTGAGGCAATTGGGGTTAAGTGACTTGCTCAGGTTCACAAAGCTAGGAAGTGTTAAGTGTCTGAGGTCAAATTTGAACTCATGTCCTCATGGCTTCAAGGCTAGTGCTCTATCCACTGCACCACCTAGCTGCCCCACAACTCTCTTTTAAGATGCTTTTTGAGATCTTCCAAAAAAGCCTTGTGAAATGGAAACCAGCTCATATCTCCCTTTGGTGCTTCATCTGATTTGCCTTTGGGAACCTCAGGGTTTGAGGTCTGTTCTCTCTCTCCATAAAAGTTGCCTATGGTCAGAGTTCTTTTTACTTTTTTGCTCATATTTTTCAAGGGTAGAGATCTGCTCTTAAGGCAAAGGAGCAACAGTTGCTTTAGTTTGCCCTGGGGTCAGTGTTTTCTGACTGACTTTCGGTGCTGGGTAATCTGGGCCAGGTGCCCAGTTCATCCAGGGCTCAGTGGTTTACAATTTGCCTTTTGTATTGGCTTTTGGGTGATTTGCGGCAAATCTAATAAGCCACCAATTTGCAACCAGGGCAGAGTAGCCTAAGGGACTCACAGAAGATTTCCCAGTTCCTGGACACAGCAGTGCTCTGGCTCCTCGCCCCAGCTCCTTGCCCCAGGCTCCCTGTGCTATGATCTGGGCTGGGCAGACTGGCCCTCTGCCAGATAGAAACAGACCTGTTCTGAAGTTCTTCCAAGGTATCTTCTTCTAGAAAAGTGTTGAACTCCAAATATTTTTGGGTTCTGTCACTTCAAAACCAACTTAGAGACTTAATCTACCATTTGTTTGAGAGAAGGTCAGAGGAGGTCATAGAAAGTTGTGTCTGCTTTCCATCATCTTGGCTCTGCCCCCCTGAAAATTTTCTTCAAATTATAAATAGTATCTATCTAAAAACTATCAACAAACATTATATGTAATGGAGATAAGCTAGAAGCCTTCCCAATAAGATCAGTAGTGAAACAAGGGTGTCCAGTATCAGCACTGTTATTCAATATTGTTCTAGAAATGTTAGCGTTAGGATAAGAGAAGCAAAAGAAATTGAAGGAATTTAAATAGGCAATGAGGAATTAAAGCTATCACTCTTTGCAGATGATACAATGCTATACTTAGGGAATTATAGAGAATCAACTAAAATTACTTGAAATAATTAACAACTTTGACAAAGTTTCAAGACACAAAACAAACCCACATAAATCATCAGATTTTCTATATGCTACCAACAAAGCCCATTAGTAACAGACAGAAAAAAAAATCTATTTAAAACAATTGTAGACAATATTAAATATTTGGGAGTCTGCCTGCCAACAGAAACCCAGGAACTATATAAACACCATTACAAAGCATTTTTCACATAAATAAAGTCAGATCTAAACAATTAGAAAAATAACAGTTGTTTACTGGGTTGGCCAAATCAATATAATAAAAATGACAATTCTACCTAAATTAATCTACTTACTCAATGCCTTAGCCATCAAACTACCAAAACTTGTTTTATAGATCTATAAAAATAATAACAAAGTTTATCTGGAAGAACAAAAGATCAAGAATATCAAGGATATTAATGAAACACAAATTTGATGGCCTAGCTATACCAGATCTAAGATTATATTATAAAATGGCAATCATCAAAGCCATTTGGTACTGACTAAGTAATAGAGCAGGGTGGATCAGTGGTAGGTACACAATAGGTTAAGTACACAAGAAACAGTGCTAAATGATTATAGTAATCTACTGTTTGATAAATCCAAAGATTATTGTTTCTGGAGTAAGAACTCATTATTTGAACAAAAAAAAACTGCTGGGGTAACCGGAAAATAGTATGGCATAAACTAGGCAGAGACCATCATCTCACACCTTGTACCAAGATGGGTACATAATTTAGACATAAATTAGAAGAACAAGGAATAGTTTGCATGTTAGATCTTTGAAGAAGACAGGAATTTATGACCAAACAAGAAATAGAGAACATTATAAAATGCAAAATGAATACTTTTGATTACTATTAATCAAAAAGCTTTTGGACAAAGAAAACCAATGCAACCAAGATGAGAAGGAAAGTAGAAACGGGGAAACAACTTTTATAATTAGTGTTTCTCATAAAGCTCTCATTTCTCAAATAGACAACAGTCAAATTTATAAGAATGCAAGTCATTCCTCAATTATACATGATCAAAATATACAGTCAGTTTTCAGATGAAGAAATTACTGCTATCTATATTCATATGAAAAAATGCTCTAAATCACTATTTATTAGAGAAAAGCAAATTAAAACAACTGAGGTACCACCTAAAATCTATACAACTGGCTAATATGACAGAAAAAGAAAATGATAAATTTTGGAAGGATGTGAGAAAACTGGGATACTAATGCACTTTTGATAGAGTTGTGAACTGATCCAACCATTCTGCAGAATAATTTAGAACTGTGGCTCAAAACTGATAAAACTGCATATACTCTTTGGTTCAGTAATACCCCTACTAGGTTTATATACCAAAGAGACTATAAAAAGGGGCAAAGGTATCTACATGCAAAAAAAATAATTATCTCAGGTTTTTGTTTGTGGTGGCAAAGAATTGAAAATCAAGGAGATTCCTACCAACTGAGGAATGGCTGAAGAATGTGTTTTATGAATGTATGAAAATCCTATTGTTCTATAAGAAATGATAAGAAGGCAAATTTCAAAAAATCCTAATAGGCTTACATGAACTAATGCTGAATGAAGTGAGCAGAATCAGGAAAACATCCTATACAATATCAGCAATATTGTGTAATGATCCACTATGAGAGTTCTTCTCAGCAATAGTGATCCTGAATGATTCCAAAAAACTTGTGCTGGAAAATGCCATACACATCCAGAGAAAGAACTAATGGAGACTGAATGTGGATGGAAGATGCTATTTTTACTTTTTTTTTAATTTTGTTTTTCCTTTTTTTCTCATTTTTCCTTTTGTTCCGATTCTTTTTTCACAATATGTTTAATATGGAAATATACCTAACATGATTGTACATATATAGTCTATATTATGTTGCTTACTCTCTGGGGGAGGATGGGGGTAAGGGAGAAAAATTTGGAACTCAAAATCTTATAAAAATGAATGTTGTTGTGTATTATCTTTTATCATGCAGTGTCTCTAGTGGGTCTGTATCCCAAAAAAGATCATAAAAGATGGAAAAGGACTCACATGTGCAAAAAAAGTTTGTAGCAGTCTTTTTATAGTAGCAAGGATTCTACTTCATTCTGTGGATTCTCATCAGTTGGAAAATAGCCGAACAAGTTATGGTATATGAATATCATGGAATATTATTTAATTCCATAAGAAATGATGAACATGCTGATTTCAAAAAAGCCTGGACTTACATGAACTGAACCTGAGTGAAGTGAGCAGAACCAAGAGAACATTGTACACAGTAACACCAAGATTATGTGACAATCAGCTGTGATGGATTTGGCTCTAGTTCCAACAGACTTTGGATGGAAAATGCCAATCTTATTCAGAGAGAGAACTATGGAGAGTGAATGTGGGTTGAAGCTTAGTATTTTCACCTTTTTTGGTTGTTGTTTGCTTGTTTTCTTTTTCTTTCTCAGGGTTTTTCTCTTTTGATCTGATTTTTCTTGCACAATATGACAAATATAGAAATATATTTAAAAGAATTGCAAAAGAATTAGCCTACATCAAAGTACTTGTTGTCTTGAGGAGAAAGATGTAAGGAAGGGAGAGAAAACATTTAGGACACAAAGTTTTAAAAAAATGAATGTTGAAAACTATCTTTACATGTAATTGAAAAAATATCATTAAGTGCAAAAAAGATATCCAATTAGGGAGGAATAAAAGGATTGGAATTCAAGAACATAGCAGCAGGAACAAAAAAGGTAGTTGGATACACACCTGTCAGATTGGCTAAAATGACAGGAAAAGTTAATGATGAATGTTGGAGGGAATGTGGGAGGGCCGGGACACTGATGCATTGTTGGTGGAGCTGTGAATGGATACAGCCATTCTGGAGAGCAATTTGGAGCTATGCTCAAAAAGTTATCAAACTGTGCATACCCTTTGACCCAGCACCATTTCTATTGGGCTTATATCCCAAAGAAATCATAAAGGAAGGAAAGGGCCCCACATGTGCAAGAGTGTTTGTGGCAGCCCTTTTTGTAGTGGCTAGAAACTGGAAATTGAATAGATGCCCTTCAATTGGAGAATGGCTGAATAAATTATGGTATATGAATGTTATGGAATATTATTGTTCTGTAAGAAATGACCAGCAGGACGATTTCAGAGAGGCCTGGAGAGACTTGCATGGACTGATGCTGAGTGAAATGAGCAGAACCAGGAGATCATTATACACGGCAACAACAAGACTATATGACGATCAATTCTGATGGACATGGCTCTCTTCAACAATGAAATGTTTCAAACCACTTCCAATTGTTCACTGAAGAAAGCCATATACACCCAGAGAGAGGGATGTGAAATGTGGACCACAACATAACATTCTCATACTCCTTGATTGATGTTTGCTTACATTATGTTTCCTTTATCTGATATATCTTTTGTGTAGATAAGATTTTTCTTGCACAACAATGATAAGTTTGGAAATATGTATACATATATTCGATTTTCCAATATTTTAACATAATTAACATGTAGTGGATATCATGCCATCTAGGGGAGGGGTGGGGAGTTGGGGGGAAAAATTTGTAACAGAAAGCTATGTAAGGGTTAGTGTTGAAGAATTACCCACACATATGTTATGCAAATAAAATAAAACTTTAAAAAAATTTAAAAATTAAAAAAAAAGGTAGTTGGAGAGAGTCATCAAGGGCTGGTGTTCGGCAAGAAATGAGAAATAATATGACAGAGAGTAAAGGAATTCAAGGGTAGGGGGTGTGTGTTCAATTGAATTAGTTAGGCAAGTCATAGAGACTGTGAAGGCAGGAAAGTGGGGCCAGAGTAAAAGTGATTCATGACATGGGAAAGCTGGAAAATGGGGATGGGGTGGAGCTGGAAGTTGAAATGGAGATGGTTTAGAAGGCTCAGGGAAAGATGGAAGGGTGAAAGATAAGGTCAGATGAGGGAATTACAGCATTCTCTATTGTGTTGGAAGAATATGTAAGTGATGGTGAGATAGAGATAATGACATCCTCATCTATCCTTGGGGTAGAGTGAAGGAGAAGATCATGAGAAATGAGGAGGCTGATGGGGATTTGGGGAGGATACTCAGAGAAATCCACAATTCTAGAGATAGGTCTTAGTGTGAAGATGAGGACTGTGAGTCAGGTACTGAAGTCCTTGAGAAAGGAGGGAGAAGAACCTGGGGGAAGGCAGAGATGTACAAGATCTATATTGTGGGGGCATGCTTATATAAATCAAATTACTAAGAAGTCACTGAGCAAAGATGGCAGGAGAAGACCTGGAAATTTCGGTGAGGAGCCAGAAATATTCTCACTCCCCCTTCCAATAGTGTGTGTGTATGTGTGTGTGTGTGTGTGTGTGTTGGGGGTGGGATAGGAGATGAGAGAAAGCATGGGCTCAAATCCTGGATCTGCAGCCCCTATTACCTTACAAATCACTCTCCCTTTCTGATGCCTCAGTTTCCTCATATGCAAAATGAGGAAATTAAATTATCCAAGGCTTCCTCTTTCCCCTTCCCACTTCCCTCTGTACCAGTTCTAAATGTTAGAGTCTTAAGGCATTGTGTGAGTATAATTATAGGGAGATAAGAAACCTGGGCAGTAGGTGGAGTATTTCTGTCCATTCTGGCCCCAGGAGTGGGCAAAGGTATTTAGACTAATTTGTTCTGGCCTGCCCTGGCCATGGAACTTTCTTCCCTAAATGATGCTGGAAAGCTGAAATTTTCCACAGGTACTGGCAGCCTCCAAATTAGGTCCCCCTCCCTTTTTCTTTTTGAGCAAATGACACCCGGGCTATACTAAGGCCAGGGTGGGAGGAAATCTACTTGGAGGGCAATTGGGGAAATTTAGCTGCCTGCTGAACAACTGACAAATGGCTGCCTGGGCTGAGAGGAGACTTGGTGTGGGCATCAGCTGCCAAGACAAAAGGCCCCTTAGCTACTTTATTCTTTCCTCTTTAAAAGTAGCTCTAAGTGATTGAAATATTGCTCTCCACCACAAGCAGTATGAAATTTCATGGCCCTTTCCAGTTACGTAATGGTTTCCATGGCAATGGAAACCCTTGAATAAGCAGTATCACTGTTTGCTAGTTATATAGCAGGACTTTAGTGCTGCTATTTTCATGTCTGTCCCCCAATTTTCTATAGTTTTTGTGTTTTTCTATGTCATTCTGCTCCCCCTAAAAAAGCCTTCCTTTTTTTCTTTGAAAAAAATCAAGGAAATATAATGGAAGAGAAGTTTCATTAAGCTAAACCATAATGACAGTGCATTCAACAACAGTGAGTCACAGTGGGCTAAAGGTGATTTTTACTTAACTGACTTCACTTCTCTGTGCCTCAGTTTCCACATCTGTAAAATGGGGCTAATAAGCACACTTGTATATGGTAACTCTTAGAATTGACAGAAGAACATGCTTTTGAAATGTTTGAATGAAAGAAACAGAAACTTGAATTATTATCATTTGCCAAAATGGCAAAGCCAGACCCATGTTCCCAACCTGAAGGAACTCAGAATTAAAGGGAAGACAGACAGTGGAAAATGTTATCTGCTTTGCCTTTGCCCCTTATTACAGAATCACATAAGCTAGAAGAGGCCAACTTGTCTAATTCATTACCCATACAGCAATTCCCTTTATGTGAGCTCATTCAGCTTCTATTTGAAAAGTTCTAGGGATGATAAACTCACTACTTTTTTGGGATAGACCATGTTACTTTTATGCAGCTCTGGACATTTGATGGGATATTTCCAAATGACAGAGACAGATAAATATGTGTGTATGTATATACATCTGCATCTGCATCTGTATCTATATCTATACATACACAACTATATATAATCATTATCATATATAATTGTATATCATATATATAATCATATTCATTATGTATAATTATTGTTACATTGTGTAATATATATGATGTGTTTTAATGTTATATTATGGAGAGATTATATTGTATAATATTCACATATTGCTTATATGCACATAGTATATTAAGAACATATAATTTATATGATATGTGATATATAATTCTATGTATCATATAATGACTCTTTTTCTTACTCTCTTGTCATTATACTTTATTATTTGTTTCACTTGTAAGACTATATTGCTCCTTCTACCCCTGAGCTTCCCACTTGCTATCATAATCAAAGTTCTGCTTTCTCCAAGAAGGTAGCCCCTGATATAAAGAAGCCTTCAATTGTATTCAATTCCATTATGACTCTGCAGTGGCAAAGCCAGAGAAAAGGGGGAAGAGAATGCTAAGGATCGCACAGTGTTGAGATCATTTGTACTTATTAGCTTGACTATTGGGCTTCCAAATGTAAGATCCTGCCCAATGATCAATGGGTAGTATTCTACTAAAGGTATCAAATTATATAAGTCTTTACATTCTTAGTATAAACGAAACCTAAAATTCAAAAGGAGGTTGCTATTAAATGAAGGATGGCAGCTGGGCATGGTGGCCCACACCTGTAATTTCTTCTAAGGAATGGCAGAGGGGTGATGCAGTGAATAGAGCACTAGATCTGGAGTTAGGAAAGTTCAGACTAGTTATATGACTTTGGTCAAGTCACTTAACACCTGTTTGCCTCAATTTCCTTGTCAGTAAAATAAGGACAATAATAGTCCTCATCTCCCAGTGTTGTTATGAGGATCAAAGAAGATAATACGTGTAAAGCGTATCGCAAACTATGAAGCATTACATAAATGCTAGTTGTTGCTTTGTTATTAGAGGATCACTTGAATTCAGGAGTTCCAAGCTATAGTGAGACTGAAGCTGATTGGATGCCCACACTAAGTGGAATATAAATATGGTTAGACTCTAGGAAAGAAAGACCATCAGGTGGTATAGGGAGGAGAAAGATGATCTAGGTAGGAAAAACAAGTTAAAACATCTGTGCCTGTCAGTATTGGGATCAAGTCACATGTGTCTACTGTATTTCCAGCCTGGGCAAGATAGGGAGATACAGTCTCAAAAAATGAAAAATAGTTCTTGGAGAACAAAACAAAAATTTTGTGGGGATGGCCAAGCACATGATCACCATATAAATAAAAGTCATCATGAAAATAATGACACTTTACATGCCAAAATCTGTTTTAGAGATTGAACCAGATTTAATTGGAAATTAAATGAATAACTCAATAAGACCCTAAAAATTAAAACATTTACTTTAATAGAAAGATGCACAAAAGACTCAAAGTTTATAGATTATGGATATTTCTTCAAAATGTTAGTTGGGAATCTCTTGACTTTTAAAATGGTGAGCACCAAATAATATCACAAAAATGAAATAGTATATTTTATTTTAAATTAATTTTATTTCTCTAATGGCTATGCAAAATTTTTAAATAACATATTAGCAAAGAGATTAATTACAGAAACTTATCGCAAGGATAATACACTATGGCCAAGTAGAATTGATATCAGGAATGCAGGTTCATTAGGAGAATTGATTGTATCAGTAACAAACTAACAGAAATTATATGATTATCTCATTAGATTCAGAAAAAGCATTTGACAAAATCTAACACACCCATTCCTATTAAAAGCACTAGAGAGCATAGGAATAAATGAAGTTTTCTTTAAAATGATTGGTAGCATCTATCTAAAACCATCAGCAAGCATCATATGTAATGGAGATAAACTAGAAGTATTCCCAATAAGATCAGGGGTGAAACAAATTGCCCATTATCATCACTGCTATCCAATATTGTATTAGAAATGTTACCTTTAGTAATGAGAAGAAAAAGAAATTAAACCTTTTAGAGTAGGTAATGAGGAAACAAACATCACTTTGTAGATGATATGATGGTATACTTAGTGAATCCTAGAGAATCAACTAAAAACTATTAGAAACAACTCACAACTTCAGCAAAGTTATAGGATACAAATAAATCCACATAAATCAGCAGCATTTCTATGTGTCACCAATAAATTCCAAGCGATGCAAAGAGAGATTACATTTAAAATAATTGTAAATAACAAAAAAATTTTGAGGAGTCTACCTGCCAAAGCAAAGCCAGGAATTATATGAACACAATTAAAAAAAAAACTTTCCACACAAATAAAATTAGATCTAAACAATTGGAAGATTATCAAGTGCTCATGGATAGGCTGAGCTAATGTAATACAAATGGCAATTCTACCTAAATTGATCTACTTATTCAGTGCCATACCAAACTGCCAAGAAATTACTTTATAGAGCTAGAAAAAAAAATTACAAAATTCATCTGGAACAAAAAAAGGCCAAGAATTTCAAGGGAATTAATGAAAAAATGCAAATGAAGGTGGCCTAGCTATACCAGATCTAAAACTATATTATAAAGCAGCAGACATCAAAATCACTTGATCCTGACTAAGAAATAGAGTAGGGAATCAATGAAATAGGTTAGATTCACAAGATACAGTAATCAATGACTATAGTAATTTACTTTTTGATAAACCCAAAGACTCCAGCTTCTGGGACAATAGCTCACTATATGACAAAAATTGCTGGGAAAGTTGAAAAAATAGTATGGCCAAAACTAGGCCAACAATTAACATCCTATACTAAGATAAAGTAGAAATGGGTTCATGATTTAGATATAAAAGGTGAAATTATAAACACATTAGGAGAACAATCTGTGGAGAAGGAAGGAACTTATAACCAAATAAGCCAGAGAGCATTATGAAATGCAAAATGGATAATTTTGATTATATAAAATTATAACGATTTTATACAAACAAAACCAATGCAGCCAAGATAGAAGAGAAGCAGAGAACTGAGATAAAAGTTTATACTCAAGGGTTCTGATAAAGGCCTCATTTCTAAATTATATAGAGAATTGACTCAAATTTATAAGAATCCAAGCCACTCTCTAATTGATAAATGCTCAAAGGATACGAACAGACAATTTTCAGATGAAGAAATTTAAATCATTTCTAGTCATGTGAAAAAAATGCTCTAAATCCCTATTGATCAGAGAAATGCAAATGAAGACAACTCTGAAGTATCACTACACACCTCTCAGGTTGGCTAAGGTGACAGAAAAAGAGAATCATAAATGTTGGAAGGGACATGGGAAAACTGGCATATGAATACACTGTTAGAGAAGGTGTGAACTGATCCTGATCCAACCATTCTGGAGAGCAATGTAGAACTATGACCAAAGGGTTAAAAAACTTTGATCCAGCTGTGCATCTATTGGATCTGTATCCAAAGAGATCATAAAAGAAGGAAAAGAACCTACATGTGCAAAATTGTTTGTAGCAACCCTTTTTGTAGTGGCAAGGAACTAGAAATTGAGTTGGGTGCCCATCAATTGGAGAATGGCTGAATAAGTTATGGTATATGAATGTTATTGTTCTATAATAAATGATTAGCAGGATGATCTCAGAGAGGCCTGGAAAGAATTACAAGAACTGATGCTAAGTGAAGTTAGTAAAACCAAGAGAACATTGTACACAACAACAACAAGATTACATGATAATCAATTGTGATGGACTCAGCACTTTTCAACAATGAAGTGATTCAAGGCAATTCAAATAGTCTTGGGATGAAAAGAGCTATCTGCTTCCAGAGATGATTGTGGCGATTGAATGTGGATCACAACACAATATTTTCTCCTTTTATTGTTGTTGTTTTCTTGCTTTTTCTTTCTCATTTTTTTCCTTTTTGAGCTGATTTTTCTTGTATAGCATGTTAAAAGTGGAAATATGTATAGAAGAATTTCACATGTTTAACCTATATTGTATTACTTGCTGTCTAGGGGAGGGGATGAAGGGAAGGGAAGGGAAAAAAATTGCAACACAAGGTTTTGCAACGGTGAATGTTGAAAACTATCTTTGTGTGTATTTTGAAAATAAAAAAGCTATTTATGATACACTTTAAAAATATAACCTATGTTTTTAGGGGCCTTCTCTGCCCTCCCCCTCCCAGATGGTTATAACCTATGACAAAGCAAATATGCCCCCCAAATCTGACATTGTGTCCAGGATTCCACAATCATATTCCCTTATCTTTTCAAACATTTATGAGGAGGGGTGGAAGGCATTTTTGACATCTTTTATTTGAGGCCAAATTTGTTCATTATAATTTCATGAACATTGAGTTTCAGTTGTTTTATTGTATTTCTTTTTCCATTGACATCGATCTCATGCATATTGTTTTCTTTTTTCTTCGGACTTCACTTTGCATGATATTATATGTCTTCCTATTACTTCTTTGTATTCTTTGAATTTTTTTCTCTTACAACACAGTAATATTCCATTACATCAGGTAATATAATATAATATAATATAATATAATATAATATAATATAATATAATATAATATAATATAATATAATATAATATAATATATATAACTTGTTTAGGTACTCATCAATTGATGAGCACCTGCTTTATTTTCAGTTCTTTATTAGTATAAATATTTTGCTATCTATGAGGCCTTTCCACCTTTTAACCTCCTTAGGATGTGTACATATATGTGTGTATATGTTTATATGTATATTTATATGAATATTTCATTTTACTCCAATTACATGTCAACAATTTTTGCATTAATTTTTACAAGATTGTGAGTTCCAAATGTTTCTCTCTCCCCTCTCCTCTTGCAGATATGATAGGCAATTTGATATAGGTTATAACTCTGTTATCATGTAAAATATATTTAGTCAAAATTTGTGAAAGAAGAAACAGGTCAAAAAGAAAAATACACAAAAATGAATAAAGTAAGTGCAAAAATATACTCAGATGTGCATTCTGATTCTATCAGTTCTTTATCTGGATATTGATAGTATTTTCCTTCATGAATCCTTTGTACTTATCTTGGATCATTGTATTGCTGAGAAGAGCTGAGTCATTCATAGTTGATCATCCTACAATGTTGCTGATACTGTTGACAATATTTTTTTGGTTCTGCTCATTTCACTTTGTATCAGTGTGTACAAGTTCAGGTTTTTCTGAAATCTGCCCATTCATCATTTCTTATTGCACAATAGTATTCTATTACATTCATATAATACAACTTGCTCAGTCATCCCCAATTGATGAACATCCCCCCAATTTCCAATATTTCCCATGATGCAAAGGACTGATATAAATATTTTGCACTTGTAGGACCTTTCCCATTTTTATCATGTCTTTGGGATACAAATCTAGTAGGGGTACTGCTGGATCAAGGCATTTGCACAATTTTATAGCCCTTTGGACATAGCTACAAATTGTCCTTCAGAATGATTAGAGCAGTTTACAATTCCACTAATAGTGCATTCATTAGTGCCCCAGTTTGCCCATGTCTTCTCCAACATTTATCATTTTATCATAGTAGCCATATTAACATATTAGCCAATCTGATAGGTTTCAGGTGGCACCTCAGAGTTGTTTTAATTTGCATTTCTCTGATTTAAAATGATTTAAATCATTTCTTAATGTTCCTATACATAGTTTCAATTTTTTCATATGAAAACTGCTTATTCATATTCTTTGATCATTGATCAGCTGGGGAATGGCTTGTATTCTTATAAATTTGATTGTTTTCTACAAATTTAAGAAATTGGCCCTTATCAGAAACACTTCCTGTAAAGAGTGTTTCCCAGCTTTCTGCTTTCCTTCTAATTTTGACTGCCCTGGTTTTGCTTGTACAAAATTTTTTATTTTAATATAATCAAAATTATTTTACATTTCAAAAATGCCCTCTAAAAAGGGCCCCACATGTGCAAGAATGTTTGTGGCAGCCCTTTTTGTAGTGGCAAGAAACTGGAAACTGAATGGATGCCCATCAATTGGACAATGGCTGAATAAATTATGGCATATGAATGTCATAGCATATTATTGTTCTGTAAGAAACGACCAGCAGGATGATTTCAGAGAGGCCTGGAGAGACTTGCATGAACTGATGCTGAGTGAAGTGAGTGGAACCAGGAGATCATTACACATGGTAAAAACAAGATTATACTATGATCGATTCTGATGGACGTGGCTCTCTTCAACAATAAGATGATTCAACCAGTTCCAATTGTTCACTGATGAAGAAAGCCA
The DNA here is from genome assembly GCA_023553655.1 of Myrmecobius fasciatus. Taxonomy (NCBI): domain Eukaryota; kingdom Metazoa; phylum Chordata; class Mammalia; order Dasyuromorphia; family Myrmecobiidae; genus Myrmecobius; species Myrmecobius fasciatus. Next base: position 354,113 of record JAJPUD010001464.1, on the reverse strand, counting down.
TCTACACCCAGAGAGAGGCCTGTGGAAACTAAGTGTGGACCACAACATAGCATTTTCACTCTTTCTGTTGTTTTTGTTTGAATTTTGTTTTCTTTCTCAGTTTTTCTTTTCCTTTTTGATCCAATTTTTCTTGTGCAACAAGATAACTATATAAATATGTATACATATATTGGATTTAACATATATTTTAACATATTCAACATGTATTGGATTACCTACCATCTAGGGGAGGGGGTGGGAGAAGGAGGGCAAAATTTGGAACAGAAGGTTTTGCAAGGATCAATGTTGAAAAATTACCCATGCATATGTTTTGTAAATAAAAAAAAAACTTTAATAAAAAATTCTCCTCTATCTCTTGTTTTGTCATTAATTCTTCTGTTTTCCATAGATCTGACAGGTAAACTGTTCATTGCTCCTACAATCTTATTATAGTATCACCATTTATGTCTAAATCATGTAGCCATTTTGATCCTGTCTTGGAATATAGTGTGAGATGGAGGTCTATACTTAGCTTGTGCTTTCCACTTTTCTCAGCCTCAGATAGTGAGATCTTATCCCAAAGGCTTGTGTCTTTGGCTTTATCAAACACTAGGTTACTTTTGTCATTGAGTATTGTGTCTTGTATACTCAATCTATTCAACTGATCCACTTTTCATAGCCAGTACCAGATAATTTTGATGATTACTGCTTTGTAATATAGTTTCACATTTGGTATTTCGAGGCCATCTTCCTTTGTTTCCAGACACTTACCTTTACTCTATGTTTCCCTCTCTGCTTCAAGTATTTTTCTTGTAAACAACATATTGTAGGATTCTGTTTTTTGATCCATTCTTCTATCTGTTTCCTTTTAGGAGATAGAGTTCATTCCATTCACATTAATGGTTATTATTACTACCTATGTATTTCCCTCCATCCTATTCTTCCTCCTTGCTTGTCTTCTTTCTCTTTTCAACCTTTCCCTTTTCATCAGTGTTTTGCTTCTATCACCTCCTCCAATCTGCCCTGCCTTCTGTCCTTCTCCACCTTTATTTAATATCCTCTTTTTCTATATCCCTGTTGGGTAAAATAGATTTCTATAATCAACTGATTGTGTATCTTATTCTTTCTATCAGCCAATACTTATGAAAATGAAATCCAAGTGATGTTCATTGCCCACCCTCTCATCTTCTTCACTGTAATAGGTCTTTCATATCTCTTCATGTAAAATAATTTACCCCATTCCACCTCTTCCTTCCTTCTGTACCCATAGTACTCCTCCTCATGCCTTAATTATTTTGTCATTCCCTCAAATTCACCTTATACCCGTACCCTTTAACTATGTATATTCCTTCTAGCTATACTATTAGTGATACAATTTTTAAGAATTACAATTGTCATTTTCCTGTAGGTATGTAAATAGTTCTATTGAATCCCTCATATTTTCTCTTCCCTTTTTGTCTGTTTATGTTTCTCTTGGGGTTTGATATTGGTGATCATTTTTTTATCTAATTTTGATCTTCTTATGAAAGCTTGAAATCCTTCTATTTCGTTGAATTACCATTTTCCTTGATATATTATGCTTAATTTAGCACAGGAGACAGTTCTTGGTCATAATCCTAGCTCCTTTTCCTTCTGGAGTATCATGTTCCATGATCTCCATTTCTTTAGTGTTGCAGCTGCCAGGTTCTATGTATAATATTGATTATGACTCCCCAGTACTTGAATTGTTTCTTTCTGGTTATTTGTAGTATGTTTTCCTTGACACTGATAGTTCTGAAATTTGGCTATAATATTCCTTAGAGTTTTTATTTTGGAATCTCTTTCCTGAAGTGATTAGTGGATTCTTTCATTGCCTATTTTGCCCTCAGGTTCCAGAATATCTGTGCAGTTTTCCTTGATAATTTCTTGAAAAATGCCCAGGTTTTGATTTTGAACATGGTTTTCAGGTAGTGCAATTATTCTGACATTATCTCTCCTGGATCTTTTTTTTCAAATTCAGTTTTTTCCCCATGAAGTGTTTTAAATTTTCTTCTATTTTGTTTTCATTCTTTGGAACGTGTTTGATTCTTGATATTTCAACTTCCACTAATTCAATTCTAACTTTTAAGATGTTGCTTTCCCCAATTAGCTTGCGCACTTTCTCCTTTATTTGGACTATTAAGGATCATACCTTAAACCCAAATCACTCTTGCTCTCATTGATTGCCCAACAATAGGTCCCCGGCCAAGCCCCACCATCACAGAGTGAATGTAACTAGCAATTGTTTCTGTTTTGTTCAGAAACCCTGAGAGTATTCTCCTCCAGAATTGCTTTTTTTGGCTAGTTAAATGAGGCCACTCTCTGCCTCATTTCTTTCCTAATCTTAATCACTGATTGAGTGTTTCCTCAACCAAACTGAATCCTCTTAAAGACCTTAGTTTAAAAATTTCCAAGGTCTCCCATTGCATCCGGGGCCATTTACAGTGGTCCTGATCTATATATCTTGCCACTGGACTCTAATGGCTCTGAAATAAAAAGTAAGACTGGTAACTTTGCACAGCCCTCCTTCAGTTAAACCCAATTCACCTGCATGTCATGGTATCCCTCATGATGTCATGGTCCTCTTCTAGAAAATAACAAAAAAAAACTTGTACTTTTTAAGGACTAATTTTCTTCTGTGGATTTATCTTTTGCCATTTGCCAATTATACTTTTTAAGCAATTGTTGACTTTTTCCAAACTGTTGGTTCTTTTTCAAAATTCTCTTACATAACTCTCATTTCTTTTCCCAGTTTTTTCTTCCACCTCTCTTATATGATTTTTAAAACTCCTTTTTGAGCTCTTCCAAGAGGTTTTTATTGTTTGTTTGTTTTGTTTTTTTGTGGGGCCCCCCCCCCCCCGGAGCTTGAGATCACTTTCTAATTTACTTTGCGGTTTTGTCCAAAGGTGTTTTGAAATTGTATTCCTCTTCTGAGTTTGTGTCTTGATCTTCCATGGCCCCATAATAACTTTCTATGGTCAGATTCTCCTCCTTCTCATCATCCTTTTCTTCCTTCTCTTCCTCTTCCTCATCTTATCCTTCTCCTCCTCCTCCTCCTCCTCCTCCTCCTCCTCCCCTTTTTTTGGCCTTTTCCTTTTCTTTTAAATTTGAATTCTATTCCTGGGGGTGAAGGGGTATTGTCTCAGACTCCTTGGGCAAGGGGGGGCTGCAGACCCTGTCTATTTACCTGGCTCTGCCCTGATGCTGTCTTGAGGCCCATGGGGACTCTCGTGTCTGGTACTGTGCTAAGGGAGTGAGGGATGGTGCTGATGCTGTAGGAGACCTTAAAATTTTGACAATTTAGGTGCTAAGCCAGGATCCTCATAATGATGACTGGTTCTGTGCTGAGGACAGTGGGATGTTTCTATATTTCTCTGGGACTATTGTGAGGCACATGATAGTCTGGTGATTGGAGGTTGCTTGTTTTCTTATGGCTATGCTGAAGCAGGCTGAAGTCTGGCTGCTGAAGATTGCTTGTTTGCCAGGGACTTAGCTGAACTATGGAAATGCTCAGAGCTAAAGTCTGACTATTCCCCTGGCTATGCTGAGGCATGTGGGGGGTACTGGAGGTGACATTTGCCTGTTCCATTAAACTGGAAATCAGTACTTACTTCTGTCTGCTAAGATGGGGCTAGCTTCTGGCTGGCTGGGACATTTCCTGTCCCCTTTTATTTGAGTGACAGACCTTTCCTACCAAAACTTTTCCAAGTTTTGAGTGCTCAAAGGTTGTTTCACCCTGTCTTTTTTACTGTTTCTACTATTCTAAACAAGAGAACAAAAGAGCCTAGAAACCAGATCAGTCAGTGAACCTTTCATCTCTTTACAATTGGAAAGATATGATGACCAAAAACAATCCCAATTTAGGATATAAACTAATTTGTAAAGCCATAGAGAGGAGAGTGGTGGGAAATTATGAGCAACATTGGCTCAGAAATCAGGAGAAATCAGTAAAAGGAAGAACAAATAAATAGAAAACTTGACCAGAGAATCACTAAAGACAAGTCATCATGAGGGAATATAAGTATGAAAGTTGAAAGACAATGAATGCATAAAAAATATGAAGGTCTTTAAAGATTTCAATGGCAAACTCTTTTTTCCATCAGTTATAGTGGAATCACCACATTTGTACTCTAACATCATAGCTGTGTTATTTGAGGAAACAAAAGTATCACTAAAGAAAACAAAGATGGGAAGAACAGCTGGATTGGACCAAGCACACCCAGAGGAGGTCTGGTCTGTATATGACACAATGCAAGGGCACTGAAGAATTGGTTCTCCCTCAAAGAAGAGAGAATAACAATTAGAAAGAAAAATTCAAATCTTCATTATTACTGAGGACAGGCAACCTAGAAAATACTGAGAGCTCCTGACCCATCCTTTCAGATCTCTACTATATATATATATATATATATATATATATATATATATATTGGGACATACTCCCTAAATATGTGAGTAGGGTGAAGAGCACAATTTCCTATTTTACTTCTTCTTTGTCTTGTGTGTGTGTGTGTGTGTGTGTGTGTGTGTGTGTATTTTTAAAGTATTTTTTAGGACGAAAAGATTTTAAGATTCATCTCCACCAAGTTGCAGTTTTAAAATCATATCATAAATCATAAAACCAAATTTCTTAAATGGTGTAGCAAAGAAATAACATTTATTGTTAGATTAATAATAATTATTTTTTTCAATTAATAACACTTATTAATAGTAATACTTCTTAGTTTGAATTTATTGTTATTAACAAAAGTGACATATGAAACAATAAAATGTGTGTCCACCAAAGGTATTTGTCACTGTCATGGAAGACATCCCATACATAATACAAATGAAGTGGTATTCCTTATAGTAGACAGGATTTACTAGATTTTCCTATTTATAAATGGTATTGTACTGGTGGTGGAATATTGCAGAAATTAGGAACATTTCTAAATTGGAGTCATTATTTTATATACAATACACACACATAAACACACACATATATACATACATATACATAACATATACACCCTTTGTTTTTAAGTCACATTCTTTTCTGAATATAACATTCATCTTTTCCCTACCCTTGTTATAAAGGCTTTTAAAAATAGTTGGGAAAAGAACTCATTATTTGACAAAAACTGCTGGGAAAATTGGAAACTAGTATGGAAGAAATTAGAGCTTGACCCACACCTAACACCACATACCAAGATAAGATCTAAATGGGTTCATGATTTAGACATAGTGATGTTCTAAGCAAATTAGAGGGACATAGGATAGTTTACTTCTCAGACCTGTGGAGAAGGAAGGAATTTGTGTCCAAAGAAGAACTGGAACTCTTAATTGAACACCAGATAGATAATTTTGACTATAGTTAAAAAGGTTTTGTACAAACAAAACTAATGCAGACAAGATTAGGAGGGAAGCAATAAACTGGGAAATCATCTTTACATTTAAGAGTTCTAATAAAGGCTTCATTCTCCAATCAATAAATGGTCAAAGGATATGAACAATTTTCGGATGATGAAATTAAAACTATCTCTAGTCATATGAAAAAGTGCTCCAAATCACTATTGATCAGAGAAATGCAAATTAAGACAACTCTGAGATACCACTATATACCTGTCAGATTGGCTAAGACGACAGGAAAAGATAATGATGAATGCTGGAGGGGATGTGGGAAAACTGAGACATTGATACATTGTTGGTGGAACTGTGAATGGATCCAACCATTCTGAAGAGCAATTTGGAACTATGCTCAAAAAGTTATCAAACTGTGCATATTCTCTGACCCAGCAGTGTTTCTACTGGGCCTTTATCCCAGAGAGATCTTAAAGGAGGGAAAGGGCCCCACATGTGCAAGAATGTTTGTGGCAGCCCTTTTTGTAGTGGCTAGAAAGTGGAAACTGAGTGGATGCCCATCCATTGGAGAGTAGCTGAATAAATTATGGCATATGAATGTCATGTAATATTATTGTTGTGTAAGAAACGACCAGCAGGACGATTTCAGAGAGGCCTGGAGAGACTTGCATGAACTGATGCTGAGTGAAATGAGCAGAACCAGGAGATCATTGTATACAGCAACAAGAAGATTATACGATGATCAATTTTGATGGACATGGCTCTCTTCAACAATGAGATGTTTCAAACCAGTTCCAATTGTTCAGTGATGAAGAAAGCCATATACACCCAGGGAGAGAGAGGCCTGTGGGATCTGAGTGTGGACCACAACACAGCCTTTTCACACTTTCTGTCGATGTTTGCTTGCATTTTTTTTTCTTTTCAGGTTTTTTTTCCTTGTAGATCCGATTTTTCTTGTACAGCAAGATAACTGTATAAATATGTATACATATATTGGATTTAACATATATTTTAACATAATTAACATATATTAGACTACCTGCCATCTAGGGCAGAGGTTGGGGAAAAAGAGAGAAAAAATTTGAACAGAAGGCTTTGCAAGGGTCAATGTTGAAAAGTTACCCATGCATATGTTTTTCGTTGGTTTTTGTTTGTTTGTTTTTTTTTGCTTTTTTGCTGAGGCAATTGAGATTAAGTGTCTTGCCCAAGGTCACATAGCTAGGATGTGTTAAGTGTCTAAGACTAGATTTGAACTCAGGTCTTCCTGACTTCAGGGCTGGTGCTCTATCCACTACGCCACCTAGCTGTCCCCCATGCATATGTTTTGCAAATATAAAGCTTTAATTTAAAAAAAAAAGAATTATCATCAATTATGAAAATCATAATCATAATTTTTCCACATATCACAGTAAGAACTGTTTCCCAAGGATCAAGTTCCCTTCTAAATCTATTAGCAGGGGAGAGATTATAGAAAACATGCTTAATTTGTCATTAATGAGCCAAATGAAACCCTACCTCTTCCACTCTTTCTTGGCCTAGGAGATTTTGATCAATTCACTCAACTTCTCTGAACTTCAGTTTCCTCCTGTGTAATGTGTGTACAATAGGACAGAGGGAGGAATTTGAGAGCATCTTTTCATACATTAATGCAGGAAAAAATAGTGGAAAAAATAATTTCAGGAAAACCAATCCAGCACACTGACCTGTAAATGTAATATTCTACACCATCACCGCTAGCCCCTCATCTCTGCAGTGAAGGGAGACAGCTTCATTTTCTCAGCTCTTTTCCAATTCAAAGCTTAGTCATAATAATTACTGAGGTCACTTGCATTTTATTGTTTCCATTTACATTGTTGTAGTTCTTCTTATATCATTTTCCTGGTGCTGCTTACCTATGCTCGTATAATTCTTCTCTTGCTTCTCTAAAATCTTCCAAAATTTGCCTGAAGGACCATTACACATTTTTTTATATAGGAAAATCATTTTTCATGATATTTATAGAACACAATTTGTTTAGTCATCCCCCATCATAACACTGATTTTGTTTCTAATTCTCTATTACCACAAACAATGCTGCTATGAAGACATGGGCATATACAGGGAGGGGCTTTCTTTCTGACTTCAGGCTCCCTGAAGAGTGTGCTGGGCAGTGAGATCTCTGGACCAAAGACTATGGACATTTCAGTTATTTTAAAAAACAAAATTCTAAATTGCTTTCCAAAATAGAGTTCACCAACCATTGATTGAGCTACCGTGGTTCTACCAACATTGTATTAATGTGTCTATTTTTTCACAGCCCCTTTAACATTTCCATTTGGGGATGTCATTTTTATTATTTGATGAATATGAAGTGAAGCTTCAGCGTCATTTTGATTTACATTCATCTTATTTTTAGGAATGGAACAACCTTTCAAAATTTTTTGGAGTTTTTGAGATTTAAAAGATTTTTTAAAACATTCATCTTTTTTTTTTTATTTTCAATTCTGAATTCTCTCCTTCTCTCCAGCCCCTTCCCCACCCATTGAGAAGGGAAGCAATAATTCATATGATTTTTAATCATTTTCTGTTCTTTTAACAAATGTTGTTCTTTGATTATCCTTACAGATTGGGGGATGGTTCTTATATATTTGTGTCAATATCCCATATATCTTGATACCAGATCCTTATTAGAGATATTTGATACAAGGCACCACCCCATTTAACAGATTTTCTTCTTTTCCTAATTGGCTGAATTCAATCTGTACAAAAACATTCAATTTCTCATAATCAAAATGACCAGTTTCATCTTTTGTCATTTTTCTCTATCTTTTGCATACTTAAAATTCTTTTCCTGCCTGTAATTGTGAGAGAAACCCACATCTACTTTCTTCTGGCTTTTCTGCTAGTTCTCGTAAAATTGGGAGCTCTTCCCCAAATAGTTTATATACTCAAGTTTATTGGACACTGGGTTATTGAGTTAGATTGCATCTGATTTGTGTTTATCTAGTCTGTTCCACTGATTTACTTTCCTATCATAAAACCAGTAACAAATAGTTTAGATGATTACTGCTTAATAATCTAATTGGAGGCCTGGAAATGCTATTGCTTCTTCATTGCTATTTTTCTTTTCATTATTTCCCTTGAGATTCAAGATCTTTTGTTCTTCCAGAAGGCTTTTGTAATTTTTATCTAACTCTATGAAGAACCCCATGGATATTTTTATTGTTATGGAACTAAATTTGTAAAGTAATTTAGGTAATATCAGTGTTTTTATATTGGTACAACCCAACCATGAGCAATGAATATCTCTATAATTATTTGTCATTATTTCTTTGAAGAATGTTTTGTCATTGTATTTATGTCATGAATGTGTCTTGTTAGGTTGAGTTCCAAATATTTTGTGCATTTTGTAACTATTTTGAATGGTATTTTCCTTTCTACTGTTTCTTCTTAGATTTTATCATTGCTATATAGCATGTCGATTTGTTGATTTTATCCCACTGCTTTCCTGAAGCTATTGTCACAATTTCTTTGTTGATTTTCTGGGATTTTCTAAGTAATCATCATGTTGTCTATAAATAGGGGTGGTTGTGCACCTTCTTTTCCACTATTTCTGCCTTTACTTTTTTTCTCTTGTCTTAGTGCTATGGCTAGCATTTCTAGAACTATGTCAATTAGTAGTGAAGAGAGACAGTGCCCTTGCTTTATCCCTACATTTAGTGGCTTTTGTGGAAAAGTGTTAGGATTTCCTCATTAAAAATAAAACTAATGGGGCAGCTAGGTGGCGCAGTGGTTAGAGCACCAGCTCTGAAGTCAGGAGGACCTGAATTCAAATCTGGTCTCAGACACTTCCTAGCTGTGTGACCCTGGGCAAGTCACTTAACCCCAATTGCCTCAGCAAAAAAGCAAAAAATTAAATAAAAAATAAAATAAAAATAAAAATAATTTTTGATTATATATGTGTGTCTATCCAAATTAAAGTCTTATATATACCAATATATTTATATACACACAAAAATGGAGTGTGTGCTGGGGAGAATAGACTGGGTGTCATTTAATTAAATGAACTTATGCATGAAGAAACTTTCTACTGATGGAGGTCTATACCTTCTGTACAGTTTATAATCTTAGAAGCAAAGTAGAGGCATAGAACAGAACACTAAGAGATTAAGTGGCTTGTTCAGGGTCAGATAACCAGTATATTTCAGAAGAAGAATTGAATCCCATGGTGCCTCTTGATTTTATTGATCACATTTAAAATAGTTTATTTAGGACTATGCTTTTTAACTTTGTGCATGGCCTTTGTCAAAGGCATTTTTCTGGGTCAATCATGTGGTTTGGGTTGTTTTGTTCTTAATATGATTATTCAATTAATTATATTAATTGGTTCATCACAATAACCATTCTTATAACCTTGGTATAAATGTAATTTGCATGTAATAAATAATTTAGGGGAAGGAGTTTTAATTTTCTTTCTAGAATCTCATTTGAAATGTTCACATCCCTCTTCATTAGTGTTTTTGGTCCATTGTTCTCATTCTTTGCTTTATCCTTCTCTGGTTTAGCTGTAAGATTCATGTTCGAACTCATAAAAGGAGTTTAGAAGTCTGTTTTATTTCTCAATTTCCATGATTAATTTTTGTAGCATTGGTATAAATTCTCCTTTAAATGTTTAATAGACCACCTGTAAATTTACTGAGACCAGGATTTTTCCCCCATTATGTTTTTTTTTTCAGTTTCTTTTTCTACTACTGAGCTGATTAAAATCTCTATTTTCATATTCTGTTATTTTAGCGATCTGATATTTTTTCTGGGTAGTCATTCGTTGCTCTTACATTCTCAGTTTTGTTAGAACATAATTATGAATGGTTTCCTCTGCTTGCTGTAATTTTTTATCCTGTTCATGTTTTTAATAATGTTTTGTTATTTGATTAACTTTGGTCTGTTTTTGGATGTTTCATTAAGGAGTTATCCATTTTATTCAAAATCCATAATTATTCCAAAAAAGTTCATCCTAACTCCTGTGGACACACACAGGAAAGAACAGGTGGGTAACCATCTACACTGTGCATTTGAGTGGTCAGCCCCTTAAAGCTGGTGCATAAATTTGTCGGTCTCAAACAATGACTGAACTTGGCTAAACCAAGAAATTTCAGTACACAATATAGATTCCATGTAAGGCCATTATGGGATGGCATAAACATAAATGGCTTAGGATGAGGAGGTGGGAGTAGACTGAGATCTATTCCATTGGGAAGAAGATCACTGAGCCACCAAAATAAAGACGTAAACAATGGTAATAATTGATGGCATTTATAACAAAGTGCTTTACATACATCATTTCATTTTTATATTGTTGGGTATTATAGTTATCTGTTCATTCAATCATTTATTCAACAAGTAGAGATGGGGTTTTTTGTCAAGGAGTTTATGGTTTTTTGATGTATAAACAAGTAAATAGTGGCAGGGCAGGAACATTAATAGCTGGGAAATCAAAACAGACCTCTGGGAAAAGAGCCCTGGAGGAAGCTAGAAAGTATATTCTCATGATTGGGAAAATTGAGTGTTATGTATAGGAAAGAGTAAATGATACAGCAATCTAAAGCATGTAGTGGGAAGTATTATGAAGTAAGTCTGGCTTCAGATTAAAATCAGGCTTTAAATTCAAAACAGAAGACTTTTCTGTTTAATTCAGTAGGGAGCCACGGAAGCTCCTTGATGAGTAGAGGAGTTAACGTGCTTAGACTGTGCTTTAGGAATATCATTTTGTAAACTGAATGGAAGATGGAAATGGAGACTGGATTCAGGGAACCAAATTTAAGAGGCAACTGTAAAAGTCTAGGTGAGGTTGATGAGAGCCTAAATTATAGTATTGAATTATACTATAAGTATAGTCTTAGTGAAGAGATGGGAATAGAAATCAGAGATGTGAGGGAGATCAATATATTGTGGAAGCTTCTCATGCAGGGGATTTGGAAAGAGGGCTGTGTCTAGGGAAATGGTGATACGTTCTGATTTGAGCCTGTAATATTTGAGATATCTATGATTCATGTAGTAGGAACTGTAGGACTAGAACCCAAGAGAGATGGAAGCTGGGACTGATAGTCACTGTCATAGAAGTAGCTGAACCCATGGGAATACGAGTGTGTCCAAGTAGGTTAGGATTTGAACCCAGGTCCCCTCAATTCAAATCAATAGTGAGAGTGTAGAAACAGGACAGCTCATTAGAGTACATCCATGAAAATCTTTCAGTGGAACTGGGAAAGAGAGGTCTGACAGGTAGGAGAGCCAAGAAAGAGCACTCTCCTCAAAACTTAGGGTTTGCTGCTGTTCAGTCATGTACAGTCACGTTCAACCCTCTGTGACTCCTTTTGGAGTTTTCTTGACAAAAATACTAGAGTAGACTGCCATATCCTTCTCCCGCTCATCTCCAGTTAGATTTCTTTCTTAAGAACCATGTCTTAAACCAAAAACCTCTCTGATTCTCCTCTGCCACCAATAGGTCCCAGGCCAAGGCCTGGGTCCAGATTGAATGGCAATAGCAATCTTTTCTGCTTTGCCCAGAATCCCTGAAGGTCTTCCCCTCCCAGATTTATTTATTTACTTATTTAGATTTTGGGGGGACTAGATGAAAGAGGAAATTCTTTGCCTCCTTTGCTGCCCAGCCTCTATCACTGAATGGGTGTGGCCACAGTCAAACTGAGACCTGTTGAAAATCGGAGCTTAAAAAGGCCAAGGTCTCCCACAGCATCCAAGGCTAGCTCCAGTAGTCCTGATCTATATCTGAATTCCTGGACCCAGGTGGCTCTGGAGGGGAAAGTGAGGCAGCTGACCTTGCCCAGTCCTCCCTCATTTAGATCTCACTCAATTGCATGTCATGGTATCACCTCCCTGATGTCACAGTCCTCTTTGAGAATGAAGGATGAACAACAACCACAACCAGCTCCTTTTACAGAGGGAACTGAGGCAAACAGAGTGAAGTTACTTGTCTAGGGTCACAGAGCTAGGAAGTGTCTGAAGCTGGATTTGAACTCAGGAAGATGAGTCTTTCTTTTTCCAAGCTTAGTGCTCTCTCCACTGCAGCGCCACCTACCAAAACGGGGTAGTTAGCAGTATCGAATGCTGCTGAGAGGTCAAGGAGTACAAAGACTGAAACTCTTTGTGTTGATCATAAGTGCCATGAGGGCAGGAATCATATCTTTTCTCAGCTGTTCAGTTCCTTTGATGCCCTAGCACAGTCTTTTGTACGGAGTAAGCCTTCAATAAATATTTACTGAATGAATTTTGTATGGAGCCAAATTCTGTCATCCTACCATTTTGCCTTCTTGGTCCTTGGCTACCATCTGGAGGTACATGAGCCAAAGCCTCCATCTAGAGCACTTCACACAAGTGTCACCCCTGTATTCAGTCCTGCGAAGTGTGCATGGTTTGCTAAACCTTTTACCAAAGCAGAAACTAGCAAACTAATTCTAGTCTTGGATCCACTACTCCGCTCTTCCTCACTCTAGGCCCAGAGCTCTAGCCACAAATCAGCTTAGAACAAATCCTTGTCTGCAAAAAGGTATTTGGTTGGGACCCAGAAGACCTAGTTCTAGTCTAGCTCTGTCACTGGTTTGCTCTGTTGACTTTAGGCAAATCATCTTCCCTCTTGAGACTTTAGCATTCCCACTTTGAAATTGAGGAGATAAGATTAGGTTAACTCTAAAGTTCATAAGATCACCTATATCTAGTTTGTGCCTGAACCCCACCAGTGAGTAGGAGCTTACTACTGTTTACTCCACTGTTCTGAGTCCATCTGGATAAACCCAATCTTTCTTTTTTGTTTGGTTTTTTGCTGAGACAATTGGGGTTAAGTGACTTGCTCAGGGTCACACAGCTAAGGAGTATTAAGTATCTGAGGCCAGATTTGAACTCAGGTCCTCCTGATTTCAGAGCTGGTGTTCTACCCACTGCACCCCCTAGCTGCCCCAATCCAATCATTCTTTTGGTCACTTGAAGCCAATCCTCATGGTCCTCTTGAAGCCTGAAAGATAGCTTCACAAATCCATGGTAAGAGCAGTGTACGTGGCTGGAGAAGAGAAGAGAATTGTTGCTAAAGATATTTTGTAGGCTGTGATAGAGAATCAGTGACCGAATAGGTCTGCAGACAGCAGGGCTACATTCGTTGACAGGTAATCTGAATCTGTAATGAACCTAGTCAACACATTTGAGCATTTCTCTAGACTCATTAGGCACAAACTTCTGTGCCTTAATGGAGAAAGGGAATGGTTGCCATATTCCAGGGTTGGTTTCCCAAGATATGAGCAGTAATAGGACAGGAGGACAAAGGATTCAAGGCTATAGAACAGAGCACGGTGTAGATTTGAAGATCGAGATTACGAAGGGAGGATGGGGGCCAAGATGGTGCAGCAGAAAAGTAGGAAGGAGAAGAATTGTCAGAAGTTTTGATAAAGATAAAAATTAGTTTTGGGAGGAGTAAGTCAGTGGGAAAGATGGGAGGATAATAGGTTTTGGTCAGAGAAAGGGATTACGGCATTTGGAATGAGGGAGACTAAGTCTTTATTCTTGATGGGTAGCTGAAAAGTCTAATACTGGGCCTCAGATGGGGGCCTTTGTGATCAGGTGGCTTAAATGCTGCCTTAAGCTTGAAGTTGTTGATTCAGTTGTTGTTCAGTCGTTTTCCATCTATATCTGACTCTTCATAACCCCATTTGGGGTTTTCTTGGCAGAGGTACTGGAGTGGCTTGGCATTTCCTTCTCCAATTTATTGTCCAGATGAGGAAACTAAGGCAGACTGGATTAATTGACTTGCCCAGGGTCACTCAGCAAATCTGAGGTCAGTTTTGAATTCAGGATGATGAATCTTCTTGACTCCAGGTTTCTAACTTCATCCACTGCAACACCATGCTGCCCCCTCCAGTAGCATGTTACTTATCCAGCAAAGGAGTGATACCAGTTTGATGTAACATCTCAACTGAATATCAAGTCAGGCTGCTCCATTTTACTAAGATGATCTTGAATAACCCTTTCCTATCATCAGTATCCTGATGATCACCAGATGGGTTAACTTGTGAATACCCAAGTCAGAGGCTGCTCCCCACTCTCCCAGCCAAGCTCACAACACAACTGCTCCAAAGCATCCCACTCTCACTATTAAGATCTTTATATAATCTAGAGTTAGGAATGGACTATTGGTCAGAATATTAAATATAAAATTTGTTATATGTGTGCCCATATGTGAATATGTATGTACTTCTCTGTGTATAACTTTTAGATCCCCCAATCCCTCACTTTGTAGAAGATTCCACTCTCATTTCATCTCAATGCAACCATAGATTCATAGTCTTAGCGCTCTGTGATCATATAGTTTATTATTCATAGAATAAGGTCAAAAGGAAAGTAGATCAAATGGAGACATTCACTCTCAACCATCTCCTGGCTCAATTCCAGCTGTTCAGGTACAGAAGGGAAGAATAGCAATATCAGATGTTACCTGCTTATAGACAAGGGGGGACGTAGAGAGGTTTTTTTTTTTCTTTCCTTCATATCTCACAATCAGAGACTAGTAAGGAAAAACAACTTGGAATGGCTCACCAGCTGAAGCAGATTTAAAACGTCAGGTAGTTTCAATCAATCTGTAATCTTTTCTCCTCACAACTCCTGATCATGTGTAAACAGGATATATACCTATCTAGGCTTCCATAGCTCTCCCTATGAACTTCTCTTGGTGCCTTCAGCCATATGTGAGTCATGATTGCTGCCATATCGCTATTGCTGTTCAGTCCTGGTCATGATGTCAAATGGTCCCAAGTCACATTGCCTCCTCCATCCTACCCCGGAAGTCTAGATCTCAAAGGAAGACAGGAAGTAAAAGAGATCCCCCCAAATATATATATATACACACACATACATACATACATATATATATATAAAAACAATCCTCTCTTATCACATGTTGTAAATTTCACATGTTATAAATATCACATGTTATAAATTTCCTTCTAGCTCAGACTTCCTATTTTCTAAAGTCCCTTTCAGCCCTGACGTTGCCTGTTCCAAGTTCCTTTCTGGCTCCAGTATTCTGCGATGTCCTTTCTTGAGGTCTATAGGCTTAGACTTGATCCTCATCTGAACAGGGATATAAATGAGGACATTTGCTTATGACCTGAGGATACTTGGAAACCCTATAATGTACAGCCAAGTCATGGTTATTCATGTTAATGATTCACATGGAATGACTCTAGAGGCTTGCTGCACTGAAAGAAGAACATGAACTTGACCCACCCCCAATCTGTACACTACCCCCTTCAAAGGTCTTGGCCTATGGGACTGGGGGCAATTGGCCGGACAGTCCTGAAACCTGACACTACCCTTATTGCTTGGGGAATGTTAGTGACATGAATTAGTAACATTAAAGACAGAGTACAAAGTCTCTGAAAGGGACTGCTGGGGGCAAGAAGCCACTGACTCTTCACATGATTACTCCTCATGATGAGAACAGAGTAAAAACTAGTTTGTACAGAACCATATTACATTCTCCCCTCTCTGTCCTACACGTGTACACATTTTCATATATACACACATTTGCCCCCCCACACACACACACACATACACAAAACACACAAAGCCATGATGATTTCTGGAGTGGCTGCATGATTTTCTGAGTGAGATATAGGGCTCTGGGTAACTCACTTGCCATGGCAGTAGCAACAAGTCTCCCAGGGCTGTAAGGAAACCTGATAGCTAGCACTGAGATAGAGGGGATATTTTCAATGATGGTAAGAAGTGTCTTACCTGCAGTCTGATTTCTCTCAGACACCTTATTTCTTGGTATCCTTATTTCTAATTGGAATAAGTGAGCATTTCCATGATGTGATTAGGAGGAGAATAGACCCTAGAGTACTTTGTCTAGCCCAAGGGCCATATCTTCTTCTACAGAATGGGGAAAGAGTTGTAAACTTCCATTCTAGACCAAACATGCTGTGTTTGAGGGCCTCTTCCAGCTTTAATATTCTATACCTAAATACCCCTTTCTGCTCCAGTACTCTGTCTAAGTTTCCCTCCTGTCCCTGGCATTGTAGGTTCTAAGGGTCATTTCAGTTCTCACAATCTATGTTGTAAGTTCCTTTTCATCTATACCATTTTCTGTTCTGTCTTGGGATATCTTCTGTTCTAACTTCCCCTCCCACTTAGCCATTCTATTAGTCTATGTGTTATAAGAAGAAGTGTATTGGACTTGTAGTCATGACAAACCTGGGATGAAATCATGACTCAGCTACTTATGGATTCCTTTGTCCCTGATGAGTTATTTAATGTCTTTGGGCCACAGTTTCCTCATCTGCTGAAGGAGGGTATGGTGAGTCCCAAGATCCTAGTTCTTTGATTGTATTCTGTTTTATTATATTATGATATATTTTTATATCATATTACTTTTTTTCATCAATGGATCTGTGAGATTTTTAATGCAGATAATTGCTCTTCCCAATAGAGATCCCAGGCTCTGTACTTCTTATTTTAACCATAGTCACTCACCCAGTGTGGTTCCACAGCAAACGTGGTAGTTTGTGTTTGCTCAGTTAGTATCATGCTCTTTATGATTTTCTTTTTTTTTTAATTAATACTTTTTATTTGCAAAACCTATGTATGGGTAATTCCTAAACATTAACCCTTACAAAGCTTTCTGTTACAAATTTTTCCCCCCTACTCTCCACCCCCCCTCCCCTAGATGGCAGGATATCCACTACATGATAATTATGTTAGAATACTTAAGAAATCGAATATATGTATAGTTATTGCCACACATCAATTTTTGTGCAGGAGAAATCGTATCTATAAGAGAGAATAATCTGAGAAAGGAAACCCAATGCAAGCAAACCTCAATAGAGAACATGAAAATGTTACGTTGTGGTCCACATTTCACATCCCTCTGTCTGGGTGTATATGTCTCTCTTCACCGAACAATTGGAACTGGTTTGAAGCATTTCATTGTTGAAGAGAGTCATGTCCATTAGAACTGATCCTCATAGAGTATTGTTGTTGCCGTGTATAATGATCTCCTGGTTCTGCTCACTTCACTGAGCATCAGTCCATGCAAGTCTCTCCAGGCCTCTCTGAAATCCTCCTGCTGGTCGTTTCTTACAGAGCAATAATATTCCATAACATTCATATACCATAATTTATTCAGCCACTCTCCAATTGATTCTTTATGATTTTCAAAGAGTTAGCAAGAGCCCATCCTTCAAGTTGGGCCCTTTTACTTTTGTAGCGTATGTGAATTTGTGGATTTAATACATCAAAATTTAGCTCTGGAGCCTCCAGCCACTGGAAAGCTTGTTTTATTTCCAACTCATTCTATATCACTGAGCTCTAATTATGTGACCCTGCCATAGTTGGATTCAACTTGCTATAGAACCAAATAAGCATGCTTGGATACTGTCTCCGGCGTTGACTTGGCAAAGAATCGATAAGCAAATAGACAATGCTGACCTGTAATAAAGTAATTAATAATATATCTTAAGCAGCTGCTGGAGGGCCGCTTTCCCGGCCCGAAGAAGTCCTTGAGACACTATGGAAATGGCTTCAAACACAGAAATTCTGGGAAATCTATACAATCTGAGTTTGTTTAGTTCCTTCCAGCTGTGCCCACTGTGAGCAGGAAAGGAGTGTAAATAACCCCGATTATACAGGCTTGTATGAGTCAGGCGGCCAATAAAACTGGTCAGCAAATGAGATGGAAACTATGGCTTCATTTTCTCTGCCAAGCCTGAGATATACAACCGGGGATATGGTGAGAAGTAGGACTTTGAAGGTTGGTGCTGATGTCAGTCCTTATTGTCTCATCCCTGGAAAGGACTTTTTCCCATCTCAGGGAAGGCCGAGTGGTCTGAGTTTGGGCAGGGCAGGGCAAGGCAAGGCATTGCCATTCCATTGTTTCTCCCCTTCAACCTTCACCCCTCTGGTCCACTGACTGTCATATTATCTTCCCTCTCACTCTTTAGAGTGAGCTCCACACCCTGAAGGAGGCAACAGTTGAGTAACAAAGACATTCTGGCATCTTGGGTAACTGTTGTCCATATCCTTCATAAAAGATATATGATCTCCTCAGATTCTTTCAAAATTTCTCAATATCTTAGGGAAGCTAATAGAATGGCTGACCTGATCGTTTTGTAGCTCCTTCTGCATGAACGGAACCTTCTTCTTCCAAGAACTGATTCTGAGGGCCTGCTTCCATATCCCAACTTTGCTACTTATTGTGCATTATGAAAAAATTGGATGGTTTCCACAGTTATGAAAATTAAATTGGAGAAATGAAACTTAAATGAGAGAACTAAAACCTACAAGAACATCAAAGAATAATCAGGGCTGGAGGTTTTCAGAGCCCTCTGGATTTTGTCCTTTGCCATCTCAGTTTATTCTCCTCCCAAAGAATCTACGAATGTAAGCTCCTTGGGGCAGGCACTGGCTATGTAATGAGCCGTGGAGATTCAGGTCCCATGACTTCCTGTAACATCCAATTAGTGGAAAATCAGGGGAGGGGCTTGTGCTTCATGATAGAAAATCAAATCCTGTCCTGGCAGTTTCAAAAGTGTGTTCACTAACCTAGGCACCCATTCTGGCAAGAATATAAAATGAATCTTTCTTGCATTCATCAGTGAGTCAGTCAGTGGAGTTCTTGGTAAGAGAGTTTGATTCTTACAATGTGATTGTGAACAAGTCACTTTATCTTCTGGAGGTCAAATTATTCATTCACAAGATGGAAAAATAAGACTAGTCTTTCCTTAAAGTCCCTTCCAGACCTAAACTTTGTGAAATAGAATCATAGAAGGTGAGAATGGAGAGACTTCAACCAACCATCTTGGGCGACCTAGACCAGAAAAGTACTTCCCTCCACAATCCACCTAAAAAGTAGCTTTCTCTTTTTGAAGGGAAGGGCCTCTGCAAGCAACCCATTCTGGCTTTAGGATTTTTATATGACATCTCAAAGACTTTTGCCACCTCTTGATCAGGCTGTTCCACTGTGGGGGCACATCTTATTCACCTTCGGTGACATGTTTCAGCCTTTTTGTCCTCAGAAAAGTCGGTCACCCACCATTTTGATTCCTCTGCAATCATGACATTCTCAAATTCACCACCCCATCAGCAAATCCTTTGGGAATCAGTTGAAACTCCCCCCGGGGTCAATATCCCTACCTTGATATTCAGGTTTTCTGAAAATTGGTGATCAATGAAAGAGCCAGATAGGATTCTCAATTGACCAGAATTGTAGGATAAAGCGAACACCTCATCCTGGATCCTGCTGAAAAACAGTGAGTCACAAACATAACATCTGGCAAGGTATTCACTCTAGAAGGGCAAGTGATTTTGTAGGTTGGAGAGTACTTCCCTAGGAGCTGGGTATGCACACTCCCACATAATCTTATAATTATATATTATTATGTTGTATTATTCTCAGGCTTTAGCAGGACTGCAGAAAGTAGTTGAAGAATCAACAAACTTTTATCAAGCACTTATTATATGGCAGGCACTAAGAGTTGAGTCCTTGGGCTACCTTGAGAAAAATGAAATGATATTTGCCCTCGAAGATCTTATATTCCAGAGGGGAAGAAACCATATAAATATGTAAATTTCTCAATATGTACACATTGCAGGTCCAGGGCCACTGAGGAGAGAGCACTGGCAGTAGGAGGGTCAGGCAAGGTCTCCACATTAGGAGGCGAGGATTTGGAGGAAATTCAAAATTCTGGGGGCAGAGGGAAGCCATTTTTTATATTGTTTCGGTCTTTATCCCAACATTAGGTTATTATAATATGTTTTGCCTTCAAAAGCTATCAAGTATGACGGAAGGAAAAGTTGCCAGAGAATGGCCATTCTGAATCTGTCACATTTATTTCGAACTAGGTATTGTTATCCCCCCTCATCATTTAGACCCTTATGTTTGGCGATCAAAGCCCTTGATGAACAGAAGGTCATTTGAAGTTACCCACGGGTTGGGGGATGGACAATGAGGGTGGACAGAGAGTTCCTTACAAGCAGGATAGTCTGGGAAAGCTAAGTTCCCCTCGAGGTTGTCACAAAGGTTGTGGTGAATGTCTTTAAAAATGCTAACTAGATTGGAGGCAGGATGGATGAATTAACCAGAGACTCTGACTTCACCTTGTTCTATACAAACAGGATTTGGCCTTCTTCCTGATGGGGGAAGAGAGTAAGTCACATTATTCATTTGATTTTTCTTGAGCAGGGAAGTGACACTTTAGAAATATCAATTTGGCAGCTTGGGGAGGTGGGACAGGTGGAAGAAAGAATAGATTATGCCCATGAAGTGAAAACAGTGCTGGAAAAAAAACATAGCCGATAAATGTGCTCTCTCTCTTTCTGTCTCTCTGTCTCTATCTCTGTCTCTCTGCCTCTGTCTCTGTTTCTGTCTCTCTCTCATCTCTCTATATACTCCATCTCTCTTTCTCTGTGTATCTGTCTCTGTCTTTCCCTCTCATCTCTGTTTCTGTGTCTCACTGTGTCTGTCTGTCTCTCTCTCCTTTTTGCCTCTGTCTCTCTTAAAAATCCTCTCTCTCCTGCTTAGTACTGGATGGAAAATACCAGGCACTGAAATGCAAGCTTCCCCATCCTTAGAATTTGATGCTGAGCAGTAAATCTGCAAACCAAACAAACAGGCCAACATCTGCTAAGCCCAGTTTGGGTTTGCCACTTTGGGACAAGGGGATAGGAAAACAATTTAGTCATTATTCTGCCTATTAACATACAGCATCATAAAAAGACAAAAGCAAGGAGTTTGGATTGGTTGGGGGGGGGGGAACTGAGGGTGGAAGCCAAGTGACTGAACTAATGCCTGGCTTCTTTCTAAGCTCTCTAGATCAAAAGAGAGACCTCCCTGGTGCCCTGTGTGATAGCTGACTGTTTTTATAAAAACCTCAGGCTTGAGAGTTTGAAGTCCAACTGACTAGCTAGACAAGCCATTACATTAACCCAATGGTGTCCTTTGAGAAGCGACTCTAACTCGGACTCCCTAGGACTATTTTATTTCAGACCCTGTCAACTTAAATTCCAATTTTAGAAACCCTCAGCTAACCCATTTATACTGAAAGAGCAGAGGTAGCCATGTAGTAACATTAACACTAATAGTAAAAGAATAAAAAAAAAAAAATAGTCTCCACTTTTCATTTAGGTCAGCTTAGCCTTCTAGGCATCTAGCACTATGAGAAGCAGGACCTTAACAATCAAAGAGAATTAGAGAAAGATAATCACATAATTCATGGCACTGCCTGAACAAAAGTCTTTTTTGTTAACAACAGGTATGAATTGGGGGGAGTGGGGGATGGGGAACCAGACTTGGGATTTCAGTGGTACAATGAATTGTCAAGGAAGAAATTCAGAGCTTTGAGGACTGACGGTAGATAATAGAGGTCATTGAGTCCAGCCCTTTCATTTTACAGAAGAGGAAACTGAGGCTAGCAAAGAGAAGTGACTTGCTCCAAATTACAAAGCTATGAAGTCCCTGGGGCAAGATTTGAACTTAGGTCTGACTCCCAATTCAGTGCTCTATACATTATTCCAGGCTACCCCTGAATCCCTGCAACAATGCAGGTCTCCAGCTGCTCTGAGGTTAGTCTTACTTGACTGAAAGATTGCAACTAGTTCAGCACTTTATACCCAATATATCTCAGAAACAAGACTTGAATTGACATCTTCTTGGTTCCAAGTCCCGAACTCGATCCACTCTACCATATTGCCTTCAATAATTGTTTCTGTTATATCTACTGTTTCACAAATGGAACTGTCTCTTTTATAAAGAAACCCCCTTTATTAATGCAGATCTGTATTTATTTTGCATGTAAGGTTCAGAGTTGCCCCAGGCCCTGAAAGGGACAAAGTTA
Organism: Myrmecobius fasciatus; assembly: GCA_023553655.1. Classification (NCBI taxonomy): domain Eukaryota; kingdom Metazoa; phylum Chordata; class Mammalia; order Dasyuromorphia; family Myrmecobiidae; genus Myrmecobius; species Myrmecobius fasciatus. The sequence goes on along the minus strand of JAJPUD010001464.1, from coordinate 331,908 downwards.
TTTGTCCAGGACCACACAGTCAGGATACATGAGAGATGGAACTTGAATTCAGATGTTTCTGACTACAAGACCAGCTCTAGAACCCACTATACTCATCTCGACTGTAATAAATTGAAGTGAATTCGAGAAAAATCATGATTTAATAATTTAATAAGTCTTTTGTACAACAAATACAGATATAAAAGAATTGCTTCAAATCATTTCCCAGGAGTCATTCAAAAATGCTATCATGGTAGCTAGTGGTATTATAGTGGATAAAGCACAGGCCCTGGAGTCAGGAAGACCTGAGTTCAAATCTAGCCTCAGACACATAACACTTATTAGCTGCATGATCCTGAAAGAGTCATTTAACCCCAGTTGCCTCTCAAAAAAAAAAAAAAAAAAAACCACTGTCATAACTCCCTGTTCCATGAACACAACAAACTGACATCCTTCAAATTAAGTCTTCCATCAATTGTGTGTGTGTGTGTGTGTGTTGCTTTTGCTGTATGTTGAACTCCTGAGTTTTTCTTTCACAGGATAAGTCAAAAGAGGCTGCCAAAAGGTCCATAAACATGATAACAGGAAGAAAGGAAAATGATTTCCAATGTCGATTTCAATCCTTTCTCATATTTGGAGTAAGCCCATTGTGGTAAGGGGTCAAAGAGAAGTAACTGCTAAGTTTTGATTCGGAGATAAAGGAAACCAGAGAGGCGCCAAACACTGTACTTCTCCCAGGGTGACTAGTAGCTGAGCGTCAGTATAAACAGCAGACATGGAGATGGTTAATAAACTTGGTCTTAACACTACATTCTGTTGGACACAGAGCAGACGGCATCTGCTCGAAGGAGACATTTTCTGCTAAGTGTTCCCTTTCTCTTCCCCCCACCCCCTTTTCTTCCTTTCTCAGTTCTTTGGCAGATGGCAGAAGAGTAGCAATAATCGCCTTCCGTCTCGTAGCCTTCATCTGGCTTTGCTCAGCATCTCAAAGATGAAATTTGTCAATGACATGACAGTGCCTGAGCTGACCATCACTGTGATGAATCCCAACATTCATGCAACAGAAATGATTCCCTTGTACCTTCAGTGACAACAGTAACCTCCTCATTGGGTGTAGGGCATAAAACTTTTAATTTTAAGACAAGCTTATAGGGATTCTAGTGTCAAAAACTGCCTTGCTATGACTGGTCATCTGTATGAACTTGAAGTTCTGTAGGAAACACATGAAATCGAAGCTCTGTAGGAAACACAAAAACACAAATAATCCTTCTTAATTTGAATTATCTTTCTTGGTTGCTGCATTGGCACTGAATTTCCTTTGTCAACACCAAGCCCTTGATCTCATATCGCCTCTTTACTGTTATTTCTTAATCGCAAATCTATTCTGTATTTCTTTCTTTGATTCAGTTCTAAACTCCAAAGCAATTTTGTGAACTTGAAATAGTTGAGCACAAAGTCCTCTGGTCTTCTATATCAAAACTTCCTAAACTGTTGGTTGAGACCCATGTGGGGTCATGTAACTGAATGCAGGGGTCACAAAATTATGATATAATCAGCATATGTTGGATTTGTATACCTATTTTATATACCTTTGAGGCATCATGTAGGTATTTTGTCATCTTCTGAGTTGGTGTTTTGATCTTACCATACTTGTCTCTTCAGGCTTTTCTAAAATCATTCTGTTGATCATTTATTATTGAATAATAATATCCCATTACATTCATATAACATGACTTATTCAGCCATTCTTTACATTGTGGACATCTACTCAATTTCCACTACAAAAAAGGACTGCTTCAAACATTTTTGCACATGTGAGTTCTTTTCCATTTTTCATGTATCTCTTTGGAGACAAACTTAGTAGAGACACTGCTGGATTAAAGGGCATTCACAGTTTCATAGCCCTTTGGGCATAGTTCTAAATTGCTCTCCAGAAGAGTTGGATCAGTTCCCAACTCCACCAACAATGTATTAGTGGGCCACATCTCCTTCTACATTTATCATTATCTTTTTCTGTCATCTGAGCCAATTTGAGAGTGTAGTGGTACCTCAGAGTCATCTTAAATGGCCTTTCTCTGATCAATAGTGACTAGATCAATATGACTAGAAATGGCTTTAACTTATTCATCTAAAATTGTCTATTTCTATCCTTTTATCATTTATCAATTGGAGAATGGCTTGTATCCTTACACATTTGAGTCAATTCTCTATATTTTTAAAATTTAAATTTTAAATTTTAATTTTAAAAATTTAAAAATCAAAACCCTTAGATATAAATATTTTCTCCCAGTTTTCTGCTTCCTTTCTAATCTTGGCTGCATTGCTATTGCTTGTACAAAACCTTTTTAATTTAATTTAATATAACCAAAGTTATCCATTTTGTATTTCATAGTGTTCTCGAATTCTTCTTTGGCCATAAACTCCTTCCTTCTCCACAGATTTGAGAGATAAGACTATCCCTTGTTCTCTTAATTTGTTTGTAGTTTCACCCTTTATGTCTAAATCATAAACCCATTTCAACCTTATCTTGGTGTAAAGGGTGTTAGGTGTTGGTCAGTGCCTAGTTTCTGCCATTCTATTTTACAATTTTCCCAGCAATTGCTGTGAAATTGTGAGTTCTTATCCCAGAAGCTGGAGTCTTTGCACTAGATTACTATAATCATTGACTATTGTGTCTTGTGAACCTAATCTACTTCTTATCTAGTACCAAATAATTTTGATGACCAAACAGCACTTTGTATAGAAGTGAAGTTGCATGAAAGTTGCCCATCTGTAATGGTCAACGGAGGTCTCTCACCAGAAGTTTCTTATATCAATGAAATCACAGTATAATTTTCCTCCCCCCTCAAAAAAATTCACTATTTTTCATCTCTTTTGTTTAAGATTTTGAGTTTATTGCCATTTAATTGGGTATAATCATGTCTAACAATTTCCTTTACTTGTTATAAAATCCCCATTTTCATTTTTGATTTGGGTAATGTGGTTTTTCACTCTTTAAAAAATTCAATTTAAGTTATGTTTTTTTTTCTATTTTATTATTTTTTTCAAAGAACTATCTCTGAGCCTGATTTACATTTTAAAACTTTCCCTTTTTGCTTTCAGTTTTATCTCTTCTTTGATTTTTAGAATGTCTTTTTTTGTTAATGTGAGAGTCTTGTTGATTTCCTATTAAAAAAACTTTTTTGTCTTTTTTTATTAAAAGCTTTTTATTTACAAAACATATGATTGATTTTTCTACATTGACTTTGCAATTTTTTTTGTTCCTAGCTTTTCCCCTCCTTCCCCCCACTCCCCACCCCTAGATGACAGGTAATCTAATACATGCTAAATAGGATACATTATATGACAAATCCAATATATGTATACATATCTATACAGTTATCTTACTGCACAAGAAACATCAGATCTAGAGAGAAGAAAAAAAAAAAACAACCTAAGAAGGAAAACAAAATGCATGGAAATATTCACAGAAAGCATTAAAATGCTGTGTTGTGGTTCACATTCAGTTTTCTCAGGCCTCTCTCTGGATGTATATGACTATCTTCATCACTGAACAATAGGAACTGGTTTGAATCACATCATTGTTGAAGAGAACCATGGCCATCAGAATTGATCATCGTATAGTCTAGTTGCTGTGTATAATGTTCTCCTGGTTCTGCTGATTTCACTCAGCATCAGATCATGCAAGACTCTCCAGGCCTCTCTGAAATCATCCTGCTGTCCGTTTCTTACCGAACAATAATATTCCATGACATTCATATACCATAATTTATTCAGCCATTCTCCAATTGATGGGCATCCATTCAATTTCCAGTTTCTTGCCACTACAAAAAGGGCTGCCACAAACATTTTTGCACATGTGGGTCCCTTTCCCTCCATTAAAATCTCTTTGGGATATAGGCCCAGTAGAAACACTGCTGGGTCAGTTTGCACAGTTCACCTGCACAGTTTGATGACTTTTTGAGCATAATTATCAAATTGCTCTCCAGAATGGTTGGATCCGTTCACATTTCCACCAACAATGTATTAGTGTCCCAGTTTTCCCACATCCCCTCCAACAGTTATCATTATCATTTCCTGTCATTTTAGCCAATCTGACAGGTGTGTAGTGCTATCTCAGAGTTGTCTTAATTTGCATTTCTCTGATCAATAGTGATTTGGAGCACCTTTTCTTGTGACTAGAAATAGTTTCAATTTCTTCATCTGAAAATTGTCTGTTCATATCTTTTGACCATTTATCAATTGGAGAATGGCTTGAATTCTTATATATTTGAGTCAATTCTCTATATATTTTAGAAATGAGGCCTTTATCAAAACCTTTGAATGTAAAAATATTTTCCCGGTTTATTGCTACCCTTCTAATCTTGTCTGCATTCATTTTAAAACTTTTTTGTCTTTACCTTTCCTCTCCAGTGTGAACTCATTCTGAGCCTTACTTTTGATACTGTTCTCTTAAGATCATTGCACAGTTTTGTCTTGATACTCTATTACCTATTTTTGCTTCCATTTTCTGTACACAGAAGAGGGAGAGAGAAAGAGAGAAAATTATAATATATCCAGATAATCAAACTACATCATTACTATTCTAAAATGACTCTGTGCCAAGATTATAATCTGTCTTCTGAACTCATCTATGTCTCCTTTATGTCTAGGTATTTTGTAGCATAATTTAATGACACTATCACTTTGCTTCTGCCTCCACTCATCATTACCTAAATACTTTCTTTCAAGCTCTCTGCTTCTGATTTTTGGATTTCCTCATTTTAAAATTAATTTTATTTTCATATTTTAATAATTATTTTAATTTTATTATTAATATTTATTGTGTTACATATTATTAATGATTGATTTGGATTTTGATCATTAATATGTAATGTTACCTTGAACCCACTTTAATTATATAATTTAGTTATTATATATATATATTTAATCATATAATTTATTTTAATGTATTAAGCATTTCTTCTATACTAGCCATGGTGCTCAACATTGGTAATACAAAGAAAAGCAAAAATATAGACCCTGCCAAGGAGCTCACATGCTAAATGCTAGTGGGAGTGACAATAGGCAAATAATTATGTATATACAAATTATACACACAGTAGGTAATCTCAGAGGGAAGGAACTGGATGGGGGGAAGGTTGTGTGGAAAAAGGTATCCTGGGAAAAAAAAAAGCACTTGAGTCAAATCTTATAAAAAGTCAAGGAAAACATGGGGAGGAAGTGAAAAAGGAGAGTATCCCAGGTATGGATGGATGGATGAATGGGTGGGTGGAGGATACAGCCAGTGAAAAGATATAAAAGTAGGAGATGAAGGAACAATGAGGAAATCAGTATTGTTGGATCTCATAGTATGTGGAAAGGAGAGAGGTATAACAAGACTCTACCCTTTCACAATTATATTTTATTTATGGGTCTTGACCAGTCAATTCTCTGAGATGCTTATGAGGTCAAATTTGTCTCTTTATATTAAGTTTGTTTGTTTTGTTTTGTTTTTTTTGTTCATTAACTTCTCACCCTCATGTAGTAGGCTGGCAGCTGTTTTAGGCAACTGTTGTACAGTATACAACTTCAGTTAATGAACAACTTCCTCTATGTATAACCTGGAACTAAGCTACAGGCCTCTAAGCAGCAGTCTCTCAGGGACTAATTTAGCACCTGCTCATCATTAGATTCTCAGACATCAGGGAACCCTTTCCTCTATATGGGCTACCTTTCCTTGGAGCGCACATATTCACAAATCAATATGAAGACTATGGGAAGATGGGTTTATACTGCTTGCTTAAGAATCATATCTAGGAATTGTTCTAGTACTTGTACTAGTACAACGAACTCTGTGGCAAAGAAAATGTGCCCACAATACATTTTTAGCTTCACTTTCATTACTACTATTTTCTCCATCATTTTCTTAAGTCTAGCCAATCAACAAAGCAGTCCATCAAGTCGTAATTTTCTTCATTTGCCAATTTCCAAGGCATAAAGGCTCACATCAGAAATGTGCCATTGACTTGCCTGTGTCTATGTGAGTACCTCTGATGCTTATTCTACCTCAGCAAATGAACTGGTTACTTGAATACTTCGCTTCAGACTATTCCACTGCAATAGATCCAAAACTGATGTAGAATATTATGCTTTATGCATTTGTGTAAAGACATTTGAATTTTTTTATTGGATCCTTCCTTAGATCTGGTGTTTACATATATTCTAGATGGGCAGGTAAATGGTGCCATAGTGCACAGAAGTTCAGGGTCCACAGGTCTTGGAGTCAAGAAGAATCATTTTCTTGAGTGCAAATCTGGCCTCAGACACTTACTAACTATGGGACCCTGGAGAAGTTCTTTCACTCTGCTTCCCTCAGTATTTTATCTATAAAGGGATATGGAGAAGGAAATGACAAACCACTCCAGTATTTTTTACCAAAAAAAAAAAAAACAAACAACAAAATGAGGTCAGGGAGAATCAGACCAGATCAAAATGACTGAACATCAAATTAATCTAGATTTCTTCACTGCTATTCATTTTCATATGTTGTAGCTACTCTATCATAATATCCAGTATGGTATAGAGATGGGAAGTTTTCCTCTTAAAAAAAAGTCTTTTTAAAATTAGATTTATAATACTTCAAAGAAAAAAAATTTTTTTTTTGCCAGATCCTTTTAAGCATGTTGTATCCTCAACTAGGAGCTGGTCATTCCTAAATTTTATGCTGTGGCCAGAAAATCAAATTCTAAATTCTTCCTTTTAGAGGTATTAAATAGACAATTTCTAAAATTGCTTTCTGTTTTATGATAGTAGGGATTGAAGATGTTAGATTTTTTTTTGAAAGTGAGAATAAGGTGATATAAAAACATTCATAGCTGTTGCCTTGTACTTTCCCCAGTGAAATGACTATCAGAATGTGACTATGGCCTAAGTTTCAAGGTAAGGTGGAAAATAAATGGAAAAATAAAATTCTGCTGGCCTATGTTTATTTTTCTGTAGTTTATCTTCCATCTCTAGCTTTGTTCTAAATCTAAAGTCCATTACAATTCTGTCAGTATTTATTCTATAGTCTTTTCCAATTCTTAACATTCTACAAGTCAATGATTCTTCGGTCTTTATTTGTAAAAATTAATGTGGGGGCAAAGTACTAGGTAATTTGTAAAGTCCCTTCCATCTCTGACATAATATCATAGTAACAGAGGGAAGGAGATTAGAACAAGTTACCAGTAAGATCCTTCCATTTAAAAAAGCAAATAGAAGATCATCTGATGAGCATGTTGGCTGTGTAGGAAACGTGCCAAATTTATAGTAATGAAAATCTCAGCAAGAGAAGATGGGAAATACGTGCACAATGGAGTTCCCACTCACTCTGACCACTTTCAGGCTGCCTTCACATTAAATAAGCATCACAAATGACTTGACCACATCCATCCTATCACCTTAAGGCAGTGATTCAGTTTGAATCGCCACATTCCCATAACAGATTGGAACCACGGAACATGTCGAACCACGGACATTGGAAAGGGGGCTCAACTGTAAGGGACTTGGGTAAAATTCAGAAGTGCAGAGATAGCTTGAGAGGAAGGAGCTTCCATTTCTAAGGGAAAAGGGGAGTTAAGGTTAATTTTGCTTTCTGTTCTGTGGAATTTTCACATTGCAAGGACCCAGTGTGAAATGAGACCCAAACTCATATACTGAGAAAGCTATGGCCATATATCCCTGGGGTCCTGGGAAAAAGAAAAGACTATCTTATGGAAGTGAAAAAGGATGGAGAAGAATGCTGACAATTAATAAAATAAACCAAGAAGCAAGTGAAAAGAATAGAAACCCCAAAAATACAAGACAGAAATCTTGGGTAGAAGCCTGACTCCCAAGTAGAAAAAGCAACAGTGAGACTCATAAATTAAGAAGGAACAATGAACAAGCAATCCAGAAAAGGTCAAAACACAATATTTTTTTTTTGCTAGAAGGAAAGTGAATCCTAAAACCCCAGTAGGATCCCCTGAAATAATGAAACAACAAAAACTCTGGAATTGCTCAAAAGCAAAATAAAATTATTAAAAGAAAAAAATTACAGTGGAAATTAGGACAAAATCAGTGTTCAAAGAAAATGTAAATAAAAGAATTTAGAAACCAATGGTTTCTCCAAAATGTATATTCTGATAAAGAGAATGAAACATTTGGCACTCAAAATTAGGGAAGTGGGGGAAATTATCAGATCCGAAAGAGAAGACAGTAACTTTAGCAGGTAAAGGAGGGAGAAGCATTTATTAAACACCTTCACTTATTATGTATCAGGTATTCTGCTAATTGATTTACAAATATGAACTCATGATCCTAGAAGAATGTTTGAACCTAAACCAACTGAGAAGATAGCAAATTGAAAAAAAAAAAAGCAGAGAAAATTTAAGGCATATATATCTCTTAGGAAAACAACAACAACAAAGGTAGAAGCCCAAATACCATGCTTAATAAAATAATTCAAAAAAATTCCCCCAAATAGTAAATTCAGAAGGCAAAATACTGATTAATATAATTCACACATGACTGATAAAAATAAATGTAATGTTTAAAACATCAAGACATTTGGTCAGCAAATTTTAGAATTTCATTTGCCAATCAATCAATAAGAACTTATTCAATACTGACTTGTCTTCCCCCTCCCAGGATAGCCCCTCTGAACATTTGATTCTTAGCTTCCCCCTAAGGCCTCTATTGAAATTGTTCCTGAGTAGAGCCTCAGATAAGAGTGTTACTGGGGACTCTCCATGTTTGAGTCTGAGATCCTCCATCTTGATCGGGATCTGGGAAATGGAACCAGAAACAGCAGACAGTTACAGGAGATATCTGAGAGGGAGAGAGAGGGAGGATAGAAGCAGGACTGGTCCTCATGTTTCAGCATACAGAGCTACAACAACCACACCGTACTGCCTCCTGCCTTCTATTTCCTTGCTGAAGACAACCCCACGAAAAGAAATAAAATTAAGTTATTAAAGAAAAAGAGGGGGCAAGAGAGAATTGGGTGCCATCTAGAAAAGGAATGAGCTAAATCAAGGACCAAACCTTTTTACACTATTCTAGAATCTGCACTTAGGATGAAGTTCCTAAAGAAGAAAATGAGTGAACAAATAAGCAGCTAGACCACGAATGGGACCAAGAGTTCTGAATGGGGGCAGAAATAAAGAGGAAAGATTCCTTCTGGCTGATGGTACAGTAGATAGAGTGATAGTCCTGGAGTTAAGAAGATCGGACTTCAAATCCAGTCTCAGACAATTACCAATTGTGTGACTGGGCAAGTCACTTCACCCTGTTTGCCTCAGTTTCCTCATCTATAAAATGAGCTGGAGAAAGAAACAGCAAATCACTCCAGTATCTTTGTCAAACAAATCCCAAATGGGGTCATGAAGAGTCGGAAGGGGCCAGTAAAACAACATCTCTTTCTCTCAGAGATGAATAAGCAATGTCAAGACTAGGTTCAGGGAACTCCAGTGTGAAGGAATTCTCTCTACCAAAACAGGTTAGTACCTTCTCTGCAACTTACAATCCTAGAGGAGTTTGAATGACTTGTCTAGGGTCACACAGTCAGTATGAATCAGAAACAGGCCTTATGCCCAATTCTGGTTAGTAGACTGGCTCTCTATTTATCATAGCATACTGCCTCTCAAATGAATTAATGTTGGGAAAATGAAGAAAAGAAATGTCCATAACTTAATCTCCACAGAAGATTAAAAGGGAAGAAGAGGAGGCCCTTCTCCTCCATAAGTAAATCTAAATTTTATGTACCAGAGGTAAGAGAGATTGGAGACACTTTGGCTTCAATGGGCCTCCTGATTCCCTACCACCATAAGCACATAATCAATGCACACGAGCTTCAATGTCAAAGATCATCTGAGACAAGGGCAATCATGAGTGATGATCACCAGGGACCTTTGCAACTTCCATCTTCTCCCTCCTTTCTTTCCCAGCTGTCTGCTGCTGGCTCCATTCCCCAGCTCCCACTCCAGATGATGGATATCAGAGTCAAACATCAAGAGCCTCCAGTAACATTCTTATCTGAGGCTCCACTTGGGAGCAATTCCAATAGAGGCCCCCTACAGTGATATAGGGGGAAACTAAGAGTCAAATGTTCATGGGGGAAAGAAAGCCTGGGAGAAGGAAGACTAAGGAGTCAGGAAGGCTGAGGAAAAAAGAAAAAAAATATCCAAAACAAGACCAAAACATGAATGGACAGAGATAAATAAAGTGAACAAAGAAAAACACCAAATATGATGAAGAAAAACTATATGTATAAGAAATTCCCAAGACAAAACCGGAGAAGAAAAGAATTCTAAAACAAGTGCAGTTAGAATTTTTGAACAAAATATGGAACGGCCTCCAGTCTGCATGAGTGGTTAAAGAGCCTAATAGAAGGGTTGAAGGAAGAGATAAAAAGTGAAGTAATTCAGAGTAGACATTGGGAAACTTTAGTAAAACAATGGATGCCATGAAAAAAATAGAATATAGAGAAAAGAACCTAAACTAACAAATCTTATTTGTATAGTAAGAAATAGCAGCACAAAGCCAAAAGAGAGAAAAAAAATGGGAAGAAAACCTAAAATGTCTTCTATCAAAAATAAATGCCGCCAGAAGCACTATGTGAAGAGATAATATAAGAACCTCAGGGCTTCCAGAAAAGCATAATGAGACACAAAATCCAAACATCAGATTTCACCTTCCACCTGTACCATTGGGCCTTCTGTAATTGTAATTCCACAATTAATAAACTTTCCTTCAATTTAGACCCCTTTTTTCTCATATTCCTTTTATCTTCTCTCATTCACAAAGACTCTCCCAAGTTGGTACCACATTCTGTCATCTTTCGCGCCTCTGCCATATCCTGTGTCCTGCCTTTCTGACAGTCGTCCTGGTCGGGGAGTCAGAATACTTATTGAACCCCACTGCCACTCCCCTATTGTCTCTTTACCACCATCATCAATCTAGACCCTAGTAGCAGCACCAGTCCCCATATCACTCTTTGTCTTGTCTCAAACCTTTCTGTACCTGGATCACAGATACACTGTCAATCACTAGATCATTTCCACCCCACCTCCTGCCATATACCAGGAGATGTTAACATGCATGTTGTTCCCTCAAACTCTTAAACTTGTGAATTCTGTAATATACTTCTCCATTCTACCTCAGTTATACATGAGGATGGATGTACCCTTAAGATCTATGAAATCATTTTATTGTATCATAATTTCTTATTCTTTGTCTCAATATTTCTTACCCAAGGGCATGGCTGGACTCAAACTTGGATCCACTCAGAAGAGCAGGTTGTTAGATTTTCTTTGTGAGTATTTATACTTCAGAAATTGGTCAATGTTACAAATGAGGATTTGATTTACTGTTTTATTGATTTTTCTAGATTTAAGAAAATGAGAGTGAAAATGTTAAAAATACAGATGAAGTTTTAAAGTGTCTTGTGTATTTTTGGGGGGAAAGGCAGTTCTTAAACATTTTACAGTACATCCCTGATCTTACCCTACCTAGGCTCCTTCTTTGCCTTCACTACAGCATCCACTCTCAGACCAGTCTTATTTTGCTATACCTTTATTACTTTCTAAACCGGATCTTCTTAGTTAAAAACAAATCAACTTCCCGGTCCTTTACATCCAAAACCTTGCACTTGCATCCTAGTCTCATGCCTTACCAATCTGCAACTCTGGAAAATTCCCAACATTTGCCTCATCTAGGCTGAATCGACAGGATCCACTACAAATTTGTCGTCAGCTGGATGACCCCAGCAAAGTAATCCTTCTTTTTATTCTATAAGTGATTTTCTACCCCACTCCTCATACTTCCCTGTCATTTAAATTCCTTTATTAACTATGGCTTACCTTTTGGGCCTTATGATTCATTACTGCTCTGTGACAGCCAAATTGATGCATTAACTGTTACTCAAGAAGAATAGTCCATTTCCTATCTTTGTGCCTTTACACTGGAAATGAACTTTCTCCTCTCTTCTACTTCTTAGAATCGCTGGTTCCCTTCAGACCTCATCTCAGGTACCACCTACTATATAAAACCTTTCCTGATCCCCATAGATGCTAATGTGTGGCCCTATCTAAAGTTATCTTGTCTTGATTTTGCATAGACTTATACAGGCACATGTTGCTTTCCCCTCCTTATCCACTTCCTCTCTGATGGACTTTAAGCTCCTTGAAGGCAGGGGTTATTTCATTTTTGTCTTTCTAATGCCACATAGTAGGTACTTTATAAATGCTCATCGATTGAGGGATTAATGACTATCATTATCACTGTTACAATGCTGCCTTTATCACTATTGCACCCTCAGAAAACCACTACTATTACTGTCATATCTTTACCATGAACTCTGACATAATGACCCCATTATTTTTGTCCTATCATTATCCTTAACATTGTGTATCATAAAACACTGTTACTATCACAACACTCACATTAGCATTGTCACATTACCAACGGCATCACTCTGACATCACTAACATCATCGGCGTGACCTAAGAAGACCTTCTCCCTATCGCATCCCCACCATTGTGGTGGCAATGGTACTGTTAGCCCCAGCGTTGCTCATGATTGGATCACCACCTGAGGCCCCATCATTAGTTTCCCATTACTTCTATCAATACTGTTACAAAAGTACCTGTGGGACTGTCAGACCCATAACACTTTTCTGATCGCTACCGTCACTGTCAAATGTACACCATCATCTTGACCATATGACCTGTGATTTCATCCATTTCAAAATTCCTAGTGAGGAAAGTGTTTTCTGAAAGACGCCTAAATATTCCCCTCAGCTTAGTCTACAGAGTTGGCTGGGACCACTGATAAGTGCCCAGATTTGCCCATTAAAGTGTGGAGGAGTTGGGATGTGAAGCGAGGTCATCCTCACTCCAAGGCCAGCTTGCTACCCATTATGTCACAACCGCAATAACAACAACCACCTCCTCAAAAACCAACCCATCATCCATGTTGTGATGGAAGGGCAAAGGAAAGGAACACCAGCCAGGATGATGTACAGCCTGGACTCTGTGTACCTTGAGATCATTATGATAGCTGTAAAAGCCTGGCAGACACCCTGAAATGCTAGCCAGTTGAGATATTCTAATATTATTTGTTGGGTTATCACCTTAGCTTAGTGTGATAGAATAGCTCTGCTAAACCTCAGGAATAGGCAGGGTGGTATAGGGTTAAAAGTTAATCCTATCAATTCTGATGGACATGGTTCTCTTCAACAATGATGTGATTCAAACCAGTTCCTATTGTTCAGCAATGAAGATAGTCATATACATCCAGAGAGAGGCCTGAGGGAACTGAGTGTGGACCACAACACAGCATTTTAATGCTTTCTGTGAATATTTCCCTGCATTTGTTTTCCTTCTTAGGTTGTTTTTTTTTCTCTCTTTCTAGATCTGATGTTTCTTGTGCAGTAAGATAACTGTATAGATATGTATACATATATTGGATTTGTCATATAATTTAACATATTTAGCATGTATTAGATTACTTGTCATCTAGGGGTGGGGGAAGGAGGGGAAAAGCTTGGAACAACAAAAAAAAGTTTTACAAAGGTCAATGTAGAAAAATCACTCATATGTTTTATAAATAAAAAGCTTTTAATAATTAAAAAAATAAAAGTTGATCCTACTGGAACCATCATGATGATCAACTGAACATGGATGACCACATGTTCTCTATACCATAAAAAAGCAAGATATACTGAAACACCCATCCTCCACCTGCTGGAAGTGCTTCAGGGCTAATAGAGGTGACCATTAGAGAAATCAAGGCACAAATGCACACAAAATGGACTGAGGATCTGAATTTATTACGTGCTAACATAATAGCACTGAACAAACACATTCTCTCATTTACTGAAAAGTAAAACCTATTTCAGGACTTTCATATATTAGCATATGCTGTCACTGTTGCCATGGCAAGGGCTATAACATAAGAGGTAGAATTGTCTTGGAATACATGTAAAGTCAAGTATCAAGAACCACCATGCCAGAGGTGGCTTGATAAAACTATTGACGATCTACAAAAAAACCTTGGAATATCGCATCAGTCTCTAGCCAGTGTACACAGTAGAAAACTTAAATGTCATATCATCCAATTAAATGCCACAAAACAGGGAACACATGGAAATCTGGAAATCTGAACGGGGGAAAGTATATTACAAACTATCTATATCCTTGATCAGAAATTAAGAACAAAGGTCTCAACGTTAAGATGCTTTTTTTTTTTTCAAAAGCACCATTCCAGTGTAGATCAAAATTTATAGTCATATTGCCAAGAAACCAGAAGCAGGCTTGAAAAAAATGCATATTGGATCAAATAGTCAACCGAAAATTTGGACCTCATTAAGAAAAAGAACAAAAGAATGGTTAGCTCAAGGGAGGTAACAGAAACTGGCTTCTCGGTAAGACTGCAAAGTAGTGAGTCAAGATAAGATCCCTATCTATTAACTCCAATGCTTCACAGGGGTGCACAGATTACGTACAAAGTCCTTTACCAGCTTCCTCTCTGATGTCAACCTGATTCCATCTTTTTGAACTCAAAGCATAACTTATTTTTATCCCCAGGAGGTGAAAACATCGGTGAGCCTTCTAAACATAAGCCAATAACATTTCTATTCTTTATTCAAGGCATTCACTAACCCTAACTCTAAATACAGCTTGCACTGCCCAAAAACTCTATATCCACTTAGAAGAAAAGAAAATACTGAATGAGGAACAAAAATTCAAGACAAGTGAACGAGGATTTGCTGAGGATCAGGTTCATTACTGTGTGCCAAGGATTGTGCTGAGCACTAGGGATACTAATAAAAGCCAAAACAATCATTTCTCTTAAGGGCTTCCCATTGTAATGGGGGCGATGACATGGAAATAGCTAGGTACATACGGAAGAGATGGAGAATAGAGGCAAGGAATGAGAAAATAGAGGATAACAGAGTAAAGGGAAAGTAATCTGAGAGCAAAAGGCATTAGCAATTGGAGGGACCAGGAAGGGCCTCCTGAAGAAGGTAAGCTTTGAGCTGAGTTTTAAGGGAAGAGAAAGGAAGCTTGTAATTATAAGAGAGGAAGCTAGCTGACAGTCAGGGCAAAGGCCAAAAAAAAAGGAGATGAGATAATTGAGAAGCCACTGGATCACAGACCGTGTAGAAGGGAATAAAATATAAGAAGACTGGGAGGGGGCAGAAAGGATGTGTCAAAATATAAAGAGCAACTCGTCATCTGTTGATCTGGTGATTGTTTGGCAAGCCCCAGAAAAGTACTGTAACATTTACATCACTAATTGATTATTGCAGTGCCTTTGACTCACCTCAACACTCATGGCTTGGTTCCATACCATAAATATCCAGGGAAAGTCTATTAAAGAGAACAAGTGCATTAAAACTTTTGAGACACTTTTTATAAATAGACCCAAGTAGAGTGAGACACTTGAGTACTTGCTGTCCACATGGAAAACTGTCATTTATTTAAACCAACTCAAGCCAAGAGGTCAGCTAGGTGGCACGATGAATAGAGTCCCCTAGCCTAGAAAGACCTGAGTTCAAATCCAACCTCTGACATTTACTAGTTGTGTGTCTCTGGGCATCTCACTTCACCATGTTTGCCTCGGTTTCCTCATCTGTAAAATGAGGTGGAGAAAGAAAAGGCAAACAATTCCATTATCTTTGCCCAGAATATCCCACTTGGGTTCATAAAGAGCTTCTTCACTTCATGGAAACTTTCTCCAAAGATATAAAAATATAATTTGGACTCAAAAAGGGCAAAATCCTTAATGCATACCAAGGAAGAACGGAACATGCCTAAAAGTCAATTTAAACTAGTGAGCGAATGTGAAACTTACAAATGTCTTAGTTTTCTCCAGGCAAGATACGCCAACCCTAAGGCTATCAAGGGAAAAGCTGATCCTAAGCATATTGAGATTTAGTAGCAGCCTGAAATCAGACTTTTAGATCAATAAACACCTGCTCAATGCCATACTTTCGGCATGCTGAGGTGGACAACATCGCTCATACAATGTTAATGAAACCTTCAAGGCAGCTATAAAAATATGAATACTTCTTCATCAAAAACGAAGAAGAGGATTGATCAGAGGAACTCAGAGTGCACAATAACCAGGAATATTTATAGAAATATTTGAGAGCAAGCAGCTCTCTCTTCACAAAGCAGTTGAAAAGTCCATAGAAAGTGGCAGTGCAGTGGATAAAGTATTAGATCTAGAGGAAGAAAGATCTGAACTCAAATTCACCCTCAGACATGTCACTATAACTCTGTACAAGTCACTACACTTCTCTCTACCACAGTTCCTCAACTACAAAATGGAAACTACAATAGCATCTACCTCCCAAGGTCAATATTATGATTAAATGAGATAATGGTTGGAAAGCACTTGGTATAGTGCCTGGTACACAGTAGACACTTAATACATGCTTGTTTCCATCCCTCATTCCCTGTATGCTACTGAATTTGTTGAATATAACTGAAAGTTTTGTTTTTGTTTTTCTTCATAGATAGAGCATAGGCTCTATCTATGGGCTAAGAACCAAGAATCATGACACCCACATGAACTCAATCAAAAAGAAGTCAAAAAGAAGGATCAGACAAATGGCCAAATTGTGCATTTGTATATGGAATCTGCTGGGTTTATGACAGAGATTCCAAAATGAATCCTTGCCCTGAGAAATCCCAGGAACTTTGACATATTGATTATGCATGGTAGAAATTGTGCACCATAAATAGAAGGTTGTAAAAAAGAAATTTTTCTGGAGAGCTAGAAAGATATGATCAGCTACTTAGAATCATTCACCAGAAGTTCATTATCTTTTAAAAGCTAACGGGCCACAAGTCTACATACTACTGATATATAGTCAAAAATATCTCTCAGAATTTGAGCAAAAAAGTTATTCTGGCATTGGAGGATCACTACAGAAAGAACTTTTGACTACAGATGCCCAGGTATAATGGTGACACAGGAGAATTTAAGAACATTGTTTTAAATTGATCTCATTAAAGCAAATACTCAAAATCCACAAATTTCATGAAATGAAAAGCATTGAAAACATGAAGTCCTAGTAGGAGACATCAAAACCAAGTGGGAATGGGATCAAGTACATATGGTCTCTGTCATATTGCTTCATATTGGAGTTGTCCCAAGACGCTTCTAGTGAGCCTACAGACAGTGTACTCCTTTACAAAAAGTTCTGACTTTTTGTATCTAGCAATAGCCTGGAGGTTGAAAAGGAAATCAGGAAAGTAGGGGCTTGGGTTGAGAAGGGAGACTGAGCAAGAGGACATGAGAGGTAGTAGAATAGTTTCAGTGAGAATGAATTACAAAAGAAAAAAAAGGAGATAAAAAGCAAGATGCAGGAACATGTAGCAAAATGATAATAAAATTTATTTTGAGAAACAAGAAGTCAAGAATTTTTTTTTTTCCTGAGGCAATTGGGGATAAGTGACTTGCCCAGGGTTACACAACTAGGAAGTGTTAAATGTTAAATTTGAGCTCAGGTCTCCTGACTTCAGGGCTGGTGCTCTATCTGTTGCACCACCTAGCTGACCCTAAAAGTCAAGAATTTTAAGGGTTCAAAGTTTTAGAGATTGAAGGGACCTCAGAAATCCCATCTAGCCCAGCTGCCTTGTTTTTCATATGAAGAAACTGAGGTCTAGGGAGATCAGATGATTTTTCCAAGATCAAACAGATAGTAAACCTCAGAGGCAAAATTTGAACCCACATCCTTTCACTAAAGAGGCAGTATTAATTCCATTGCACTATGTTGGTCTCAGTGTGATCACCTCTCAAATTATTCAACAAAGTAGTTTTCTTTGCTTTAGGGGCACCTAGGTGGTACAGTGTGATAGAGTGGCAGATCTGGAGTCAGGAAGACCTGAGTTCCTTATCCAGCTGTGTGCCCCTGAGCAAATCACTTAATCTCTGTCTACCTGAGTTTCCTCAACTTTAATAGCACTAATAATAGCACCTGCCATGGTTGTGACATTTAAATCAGATGATCATTATAAAGTGCTTTTGCACCATGCCTGGCACAGAGTAAATTCTATATAAATGTTGGCTATTATTATTTATTATCTGGTTAAAACAGATATATTTGGTACTGACCGAACACTAGAACTGACTATACAAGTATCACCTAGAAGCGAGTGAGCACAGTAGTCCAGTGTTTAATAAACTTAAGAATGCAAATAATTGAGGAAATTACTTTCTATTCAAAATGAACCACTTGGAAAAAACAAAAAGAAACTTGGGGGAAAATGTGTTTTGATTAGCATTTATATGATATACTACAATAAGCTTGGAATGAATGCTGAGATTAAACATCAATGGATACACCAGTTATTCTTTAAAAAATGGCAAATAGAAGAAAGTATCTTTCAAGTCTGACTAGGGAAAGAATTTCTTCTACAATGAAGGACAAGAGATATAAAATGCCCATTTTTGAACATAAAAAATTAAAGTTTTTTTTCAACAATAAAATAAATATTGTCAAGAAGAAGGAAATCATGTGTAGTAGGGGAAAATATGCTCGATAAATTACTGATTTCCAAAGTATATGGAATATTGAGACAAGTACATAAAAAAGAAGTACTATTCTCCAATAAATAAGTAACCAAACGATATAGAAACAACAGCAACAGCATAAAAAACACAAGTTATAATGAACTAGATGCAAAATACCCAAATTGCTAATGGCAAAATGACTACAAATCAATATAACCCTGAGGTTTCAACTCATGCCCATCAAATTGGTTCAGGAGATAAAAGATGGATATCTTTGAATATCCATGGATACATAGATTTTATAAAGATGGATATCCAGAGATGTGTATCTCATACCTATTAAGATGAATCTCAATGTTTGAGGGGCTGTGGGAAGACAGACAGATACACTGATAAAAACTTTTGTTGGAGCTCTGGAGGGGAAATGACTAGACTTTCCAAAGGAAGTATATGTCAAAAGAGAGGTCCTCTATCTACCAAGATATTCATATACTGTAATTCCCTAAAGGTGAAGAAGGCTCTCAGTAACAATGCATAATGAATGCTCTTCCAGATTTTCATGGCCCCTTTAACTTTGAAGACGCAAGTGTTAATTCTGGAAATGTGGTAGTCAGTATAGATTGCAAGGATTTCATTAATCCATAAGGTACTTACATTTTATGGAAAACTCATGTTGCAGGCTGTACATGAAAGATAATGTGCCACGTCCTGGCAAAAGCTTTGTATTTGCATGTCAACTGAAAAATGACTAAAGAAAAAAGGAAATGAGATTTTCCATTTAATGATGAGGCTTTGCCTCTGGGCGAAGATAACCTGGGCATTCCACTCTCAGCATTATCACAATTAATAGAAGCACTCTGTCTGTTGATCTGCAGAAGCAATACTTGATACTGTTCCCAGTGACTTATTTTTTTAATGTCTGTAATAATACGACCAATCCACATTTTCGATTGCAGCCATGGTTTTCTTATAACTATTCTTTTTGCTACTTGTTTTCCTTTTTCTTTTTTTTTTTCATTTTCTTTTTTTTTTTTGGATGTGTGGGGGTCACAAATTCCTGGGTAACTTGCTATGCAACCAACTAGGAGACGGCCCTTTCTCAGTTCACAGATCACACATTTGAAAGCCTCATTAATGTTCCAGAAGATTAAATTGCTATGATTTTCGTATTCCTAATCAGAAGATGATTTCAGTCTAATGGGGCTCTTCTGCTGTCCCGTGGCTTGACACCCTATGCTGCTCATTCTGCATTTGTCAATTAGAATCCTACTAATCTCACATTGTAATTTTTCCCATTGTGGTTTTGATATATTGTGGATCGGCACAGGATATTAAATGGAAATCGAGATGGGAGTTTTGTAGAAACTAGACAACATGTAAAGGCCAACAGATGGCATGCACAAAAAAAGGTTAGAAACTCAGAAATGAGTAAAACATATGTACAATATTATATAGTATCAACACATTTTTTTTAGGTTAAGTGACTTGCCCAGGGTCACACAGCTAGGGAATGTTAAGTCTGAGACCTGATTTGAACTCAGGTCCTCCTGACTTTAGGGCTGGTGCTCTATCCACTGCAGTGCCACCTAGCTGCCTCCATATTTTATCTTTTAATGCCATAATAATTCATACCTCTCTCCTTTGAAGGGAAGGCTGAAAAATGTTATGTGGATTTTCCAGACTGTGATATATATATATGTGTGTGTTTGTATGTGTATATATACATATACACATATATGTTTGTACATGTGTATACACATATACAAACATGTACACATATGTATATGGTAAATAGTGTGACTCATTAACATTATTATTTTTTATTTTTTTTATATAAAGCTTTTTACTTACAAAACATATGAGTGATTTTTCTACATTGACCTTTGCAAAAACTTTTTTTCCCAAGCTTTTCCCCTCCTTCCCCCCACCCCCCAGCCCTAGATGACAGGTAATCTAATACATGCTAAAGAGGACAAATTATATGACAAATCCAATACATGTATACATATCTATATAGTTATCTTACTGCACAAGAAACATCAGATCTAGAAAGAGAAGAAGAAAAAACAACCTAAGAAGGAAAACAAAATGCATGGAAATATTCACAGAAAGCATTAAAATGCTGTGTTGTGGTTCACACTCAGTTCCCACAGGCCTCTCTCTGGATGTATATGACTATCTTCATCACTGAACAACTGGTTTGAATTACATCATTGTTGAAGAGAACCATGTCCATCAAAATTGATCATCGTATAGTCTTGTTGCTGTGTATAATGTTCTCCTGGTTCTGCTGATTTCACTCAGCATCAGTTCATGCATCTCAGTTTTCTCTGGAGAGTTGAGAAAGTTGGTCTAGTTTGTCTCTGAGGTTCCTTCCAGCTTAAAATCTGGGTCTTATGTATGATGTTAGACAAGTCATTTCCCTTCCCAAGCCTCAGTTTCCTCATATGTTAAATGAAGGAGTGGGACTCAATGATCTCTGAGGTTTCTTCTAACTCTAGATTTGGGATCCCATGAACAAGTCATTTAATCTCTGTGGGATTTGGGTTTGAGCTCACTCATCTTGAAGATCCCCTCTATCTGAGTTGCTAAGGCAGAGGGAATAGAGAGTGGGGAAAGGGCTTGGGAAAGCATCACTTCATTCAAACTTGGGGACTAGTTCTAGTCATTTCCCCAAGGTCACGTTACCTGTCAGTTGCAGAGACGTACTTATTTCTTGATGGGAAAATACCATTAAAAATAATTACGTCTGCCTGTGTCCTCTTAACTATGTCTTACTCTACTTACTGTATACAAACACAATAGAAAGGCAAGAAACTTTTTTCATAAGCAAACATTATTTAAATAACACAAGGTAATCATCTCATTAAATCACAGCTAAGGGCTGCTACAAACTGACCTTTCCTGGTGGATGCCCTCCTCTTCCTCAGGCTGCCAGATGCTATAAAAGCAAATGACCATCCACAAAGTAGCATTCTCCAAGGATCAGAAGACTGGTCCTTCTTGTAGGTGCTAATAAATCATCAGATTAGGTGCCAATTGGAAAGCAGAAACAGACAGGGGGAAGGGATGGAAGAAGACTAGTTCCCGAGAAAAAGACTGGCTTGAAATGAAGAGATGTGGAGAGAATTTGGGGACTTCACAATAAACCTGGCTCCCATTCCTCTCGGGCTTTAAAGTTACAGATATATTCTCAGCTTATCTGTGAGTAACAAAGGGAAGTATTATCTATTATCCTCATTTTATAAAAGATAAGCTGATGCCCAGAGAGGAACAGAAACTTACCAATAATCACAGAGCTAGGAACCATCGCCTCTTACTGAGACTGAGAATTGTGTCTCCTTAAGCGCAAGTTATAACATTTTGCAACTTCTAAAAGAAATATCAAAAATTGCAATGCTCATGAATACCATAGTGGATAATTATATTTTAGAATCATTTTAAATTTTTTATGTAAATAGTATTTTATTTTTCCCATTACATGTAAAGATAGTTTTCTTTTTCATAATAGCTTTTTATTTTTCAAAATACATGGAAAGAGAGTTTTCAACATTCACCCTTGAAAAACCTTGTAAAAATAGTTTTCAGTATTCCTTTTTATAGTATGTGAGATCCAAATTTTTCTCCCTCACTTCTTCCCCTCTCTCCTCCCCAAAATGGCAAGCAGCCTGATATAGGTTATACGTGTACGTTCCAATTAAACATATTTCCACATTAGTCATGTTGTGAAAGAAGAAATAGAATAAAAGGGGAAAACTATAAGAAAAAATCCAAAGAAAGTAAAAGCAGTATGCCTTAATCTGCATTCAGACTCAATCAGTTCTCTCTCTGGATGTGGATAGTATTTTCCACCTCGAGTCCTTTGTAATTGTTTTGGATCATTGTATTGCCGAGAAGAGCTAAGTCAATCATAGTTGATCTTTGCACAATATTGCTGTTATTGTGTACAATGTTTTTCCGGCTCTGCTCAGTTCACCCTACATCAGTTCATGTAAGTCTGAGAAGCATTTTTAATGATTTCTAAAGAAATGCTTATAACATTTTTCATATATGTATATACACATATATATGTATATATACACATATCCCCATGTATACATATCCCCATATGTATCTCTATCTGCATCTATGTATTTATATCTATATAGAACTACTTTCAATAAACTGCAAAACACTGATTAACTTTTCCATTATGAGCTACAATGTGAACCCAGAAGTGAGGCATAAATATTTAATTTATGAAATCAGAATGGAATATTTCTTGTACAGAAAAATTAAAAAGCTTTCAAATAAAGGCCGTTATTGAACCAATGTGAAACACAACTTGAACTTCGAGTTCAGCTTTTAGCATGACAATTCAGTTCAAAGCACTTAATTTAGTAGTGTGAATATTTCTTGAACTAAAGGTTTGGCAATAATGTGGTACAACTGGCCCTTTGCTTCACACTGTGGGAAATTGTTCATACCATAACAGTGAGTGACAATTTTTGCCAACCATTCTGGTTTGATATCTGTACGGGTCCAATTATAAATATCTGTTGGAAAGACAAATTCATTGTAAAGTGGCCATTCTGGCTTGCGGTCCAGAACATTTGAAGGTTGCAATTGCACCATTTGATTGTCCTTTATAGTTAAGTAATGTCCTTTTCATTCCCAAAACACCACTTTAAAAAAAAATACCCAGTTACCCAAGCTTTTCTTAAATTAAAATAGTAGTCTCTGCTTGGGAAGTCTGTACTTTTCTATGAGGCAAATTAAATCTGTCCATGATTCATGACAGCTGGTAGTTAGTGTACATTGTCTGCAGATGTAGGGGACCTGTAGGTAATGAAGTTGTCATAACATCACTGAACCAACTCGTGATTTTATTTAAAAGTGTGGTAGATGCTCAGCAGTGTAGGATGATCTCCATCTATGTGGACAAACTTCATCTTGGCTTCATCTGCTGCTTTCTTGGCTTCTATGGGGTGAACAAAACACTGGAACATAAGAGTAATAAATAGAACCTCATTGGAATAGCTGGAGTCACAACTTGCAATGTCCATTTTATCGAGCTGTGGATCCAATGGAAATTTTGCCATCATATATCCATCCCAATTTAGTCATGTCTCCACCATTATTTAAAGCAGGTAGATAATTCAAAAGCTCTAGGGCTCTCATCAGGAGCTGGTGGAGCCAAAACCTCAAAGTCTTCTATACCAAGTTTTTTCAAATGTAACACCACTGAACCCGAATTATACCTCAAAATTTCAGGCTAAATATTATCTTGCATTTCAGTTTTATAGGCTTTCTCTGTACAAAGCCTGAAGCCTTTTCCAGATCTGGTCTAGCCAGCTCGACCAGTTCAACAAGCTTTTTCGGAAGCTTTGCTGATTGCTGTCACCAAAAGGGACTCTCCTCTGATTCAATGATTATTTACCTTTTGTTTTGCACATCCAGGGCCATTGACAAACACACCATCTATTGTTAAAGACGTGGGCAATACTGGTAGACAGAGCTCTCAGTCCTCTGATTGCCCCAATTTTCTTTTCTGGAAGGAGAGGTTCTGTTGTTGAGCTGGAAGGAAGTGTGGAATACAGAGGAGTGATTTAAATGTCACTGGTTTCTGGACCTAAATCAGCAACTTTACATTTTATTCTCTTGCAGGAGTCATCAATTTCCTCTTGTCCGTTGGGAAAAAAATCTAGTTCCTTCTCTTTTATACACACACACACACATGTATGTGTGTATATGCATGTATATATACATACATGTATACATGTAATGTATATATTACATGTATGTTGATTTACAACATAGTTTCATTAGCTGCTTTGAGATAATCTCTCTCTGCTTCTAGAATATAAAAAATTCTCAATATAGTGTATCTGGGTCAACATGGACCAGGGATAAATCTGCAATTTCCTTGCATCTAAAGTAGCACGCCTAACAGCAAGCTTTAGATTTGATCTGTGCTTTACAGCTTCCTTCAGAACTCATTCGATAATCTCCGCCATAAGGCTCATCAGGAATCTTACCACTGCAGTACTCTAGAAGGGAATCATTCCCAGCTTCCTGAAGCAGTATTCCGTTTGTCAGACACTTAAGAATAGTTTTTTTTGCATTACTGTAGTCTGCACATGGAATGGTCTACCCAACTTCCTGGTCTAACATCACATCCACATCTGAGCCACACTCAATGCGGCAACTTTCCTGGACTGTATGAGGGCCCCCCTTCGCTCCTGGCAAGGAGTAAGCATACTACACGATCCACTGGGGGATCTGCAGTTTTACCAGAACCAGTCTCAGCAACTAGTATAGAGGACTGACGTATCTGTAAATCTATCCTTATATTTCCAAATAGCCATTGGAAGTCACTTCTTTAGTGATGAGGGATTTGGGGTAGATTAGCGAATGGATTAATCCACTATTAAAGTAATATGTATCTTGTATGGTCTGTATGTGTTAAATGAACAGAATGGGTTGAGAGTTTTGAGTCTGCTGAATGGGATGCTTTTAACTATGAGAATTTAGCATAACATTAGTACAGACGTGCAATTACTTTTTCTTGAGGGCTAGTGAAGGATATTCTGCTGGACCCAGACCTGCCTGGATTTGAACCTATTATTTTGGTGGATCCCAGGGCTTTGTGGAAGAGAAAAGGGGGCCTTGGCAGCTCCAAAGGAGCTCTGGCTCAAAAGCTAGGGAGTCCAGGATAGATTTCTGCATCCTTCCTCTCTGAACATCCTGTGACATTTCACATTCTATAATGGGTAAAATCCAGGACTTGGAATCAGTAAGTCTTGTATTCTAATCCAGTCTCTGACACTTACTAGCTGTGTGACTGTGAGTAAGTCACGTAATCTCTATCAACCTCAATTTCCTCATTCACTAAATAGGAACATATTCAATAATACCTTTCTCATAGGGTTGTTGAGATGATCAAGATGTATTCAAAATGCTTTGCAAAATTTTAAGGATTGTGTAAATGCAAGCTATTAATATTATTTCCTTGATGTCTTGAAAATGATACCACTAAGTCCAATCATAAAAATGAACATCACTACAAAATCTGTTCCTTGAGCTTAGCACCTTTCTTGGTGCTGGACCAATCTATGCTTTTTGATAGGTAGATAGATTGATTGAAATCACATCTTAAGATTTGCCATATATTTTCTTTTTTCTTTCTTTTTTTAGCAATAGATTATGCAATTTTTATTCAAGTTATATTTCTGGATTTCAATTGGTCATAGAGAGTTCACAATTTTCATCAGTAGGAACCATATACATCTTTTTTATATGTAAAAACAAATTTTAATATTTGCTTTTACAAATTTTGAGTTCCAAATTCTCCCCCTCCCATTTTCCATCTTGAGAAGGTAAAAAATTTGCTCTTGGTTATATATTTGACATAACGCTTTTACACATGAGGAAACTGAGGTGAAGGGAATAGCACTGATTTGCCTAAGGTCACACAAGCAGCAAAGAAAAGAGCCTGGAGCTGAACTCAGATCCCCATATTTCATTCAGGTCAAGCACATTGTATCAGGCTCCCTCTCTTTGACTTAAAGTGAGGCGCTGCCCTATCATTTGGTACCTCTATGCCCCTTGGGAGTGGAGAGAACATTTTTACTACAGATCAGGTTACCTTACCAATGTTTCCCTCCCCAATACCCTCATTCCTCCACAATAAGGGAGCACCAATGGCATCCTTGGAGAGACTTTTGGGGATATTTTACAAATAAGGAATGAGAGCTCTACAGGGAGGAAATGGTATGTCCAAGGTCACACAATGGTATACTCTGCTGCTGTAACAGGCAAAGCTGATCTAGATTTTACAAAGCATTTGATCCAAGTTCTCATGTTATTTATCCGACAGAATAAGCGTGTGCAAAAGTACATGTGTGCGTATGCTTGTGTGTGTATGTGTGTTTATGAATGGAGAGATGTAAACGAATATGATTATACAGATTGAGAATTGGGAAAATGGATGGATTCAAAAAACAAACATTAATGATTCAATGTTTACTTAGAAGGAGGTCTCTAATGTAGTGCCCCAAGGGTCTGTGTTTAATTTTATACAACTTAATTTATTTTGTAATCAGTGACTTAGATAAAAGTATATGTGACTTTCTTATCAAATTTTTAGCCAGGAGGGATACATAACACATTGGACTCTGGATTCAAAAAGATCTCAGTAGTTTAGATTTGGGGCCAAATAAAAGAAAAGATGAAATTCAATGATTATAAACAGAAATTCTTCCATGTGGGTGCAAAAAAAACCAAAAAAACAAATCTTACTTTACAAGTATAGGAAAGGAGAAAAAGTTGAGAATAATTTGGGTAGAAAAATATATGGGGAGAGTCAAGGACTGCAAGCTCAATAGGAGTTGACAGTGTGATATGACAGACAAGAAATCTAAACTTAATCTTGGTTTTCATTGAGAAGCGAAGTCTTCAGAAATAAGTAGCCGATGATCCCTCTGTGCTTTGCTCTGTTTATAGCCCACCTGGGATATTCTGCTCCATTTTGGTCGTGATTTAGGAAGGACTTTGACAAACGAAACAGTGTCTAATAGTCAATCAGGCTAATGAAAAGATTTGTTCTTGCCCTAGCAGGATTGTTTGAAGGGAAAGAGGATGTTTGACTTGGAGAAGAGAAAACTTAAGGGGAACATGTTTACTGCCTTCACAAATTTGAAGGACTGTCATGAAGAGGAAGAATCAGAATTGTTCTACTTGGCTTCAGAGGGTGGAACCAGGAGCAAAAAGACTGATGTTCTAGAGAGGCAATTTGGGGCTTGATGTGAAGAAAGCATTTGGGCACTTCCCACTATCTAAAGAGAACTGGAGTGCCTTGGGAGGTGAGCCTTTTCCCCTTACTAACGGCCTTCAGACAACAGCCAGATGACCCTCAATCAGGATTGGATAATATTATATATCCCTCTGGAGTTTTTCCAAATCTGAATTTTCCATTTCATTCTAGAGGCTGTGGTTATTGTTCAGCCATTTCAATCATGTTCAACTCTCCATGACCTCATGGGGGGGTTTCTTGGTAGAGACAATGGAATAGTTTGCCATTTCCTTCTCCAGCTCATTTTACAGAGGAGAAAAGTGAGGGAAACAGGGTGAAGTGACTTGCCCAGGGTCACACTGAGGTCACTTTTGAACTTAGGAAGATGAGTCTATCAGAGCGCCACCTAGCTGTCATTCCGAGGCTATAACAAGTATTAAATATGAAGCACTGGATATAGAATTAGGAAAATTTACTAGCCTATGTGACCCTGGGCAAGTCCCTTAACCTCTCTGGCCTCAGTTTTGTCATCTATAAAATGAAGAAAAAACTAGCCGTTAACATTCCTTTCAGCAACACTAAATCAATGATCCTATCTCTGACCTCCCAGATCTATTACAGAGGAAAGGACACATATTCATATTTCAAAGGAGAGCTGATTCTGAAAGAAGAAGGGGAAGAGGGAGAAAGAACACGAGGTTACTAGGGACAGGGATGAAGAGGTCCTGGGGCTGGGAATCAGTAGTATTGCCAAAAATAACCCTTGCACTGGATTCTGAGTTTGTTCCACGGCAGGCCCTTGGCTGCTGATTTTGCTTAAAGAAAGGTAGAAAATCTGGAGATCAGAATTAAGGTTGCTTGTGCTGAGAACACAGTACAAGGAGAGAAATCCCTAGATTTTCTTGAAATTTTCCTCAGGTGGACTTACTAAATGATCCAGAGGTGTCCAAGTGTAAGTGAGGTTCCACTTGGAAGTGCTCAACGGACCCCTGCTCTCTCTAGTTTCTTTCTCATGTTGTGGATTCTACTGTCTTTCTTCCTTTGGACATTTTTTGTTGTAAAAACACTCCTAGCTCTGACATCCCCTGTTCAAAGGCCCGCTCGGCTCTCCCATTCTCTATTTTTAAGGGTCGGTCCCAGCAGCTCTGACGTCCCCTGTTCTGAAAGCCACTCCCAGTTCTGACGTTCTGTGTTCTAAGGCCTCTCCCCACTCTGACAATCCCTGTTCTAATCCCCCCCAGCTCTGCCATTTTCTGTCTTAAGGCTCTCCCCAACTCTGACATTTGCTGTTCTAAGAGCCCTCCCAGCTCTGACCTTCTGTGTTTTTTTGTTTTGTTTTGTTTTGTTTTGTTTTTTGCTGAGGCATTTGGGGTTAAGTGACTTGCCCAGGGTCACACAGCTAGGGAATGTTAAGTGTCTGAGATCAGATTTGAACTTGGGTCCTCCTGACTCCAGGGCTAGTGCTCTATCCACTTCAGCGCCACCTAGCTGCCCAGACATTCTGTGTTTTCAGGCCCCTTACAGCTCTGACATTGCCTGTTCTAAAACATTCCATGTTCTAAAACCCCTCCCAGCTCTGACATCTCTTCTTCTGAAGGCCCCTCCCAGCTCTGCTCTTCTGTGTTCTAAGGTCCCTCCCAACCCTTACATTCCCTGTTCTGAGATCCTTTCTAGCTCTGGCATTATTAGGCTGTGTTTATAACATAAAAGGGGCATAGATTTTACATCTTTGAGGTCATCTAATGCAGCCCTTTTATTTTACAGCTCAGAAAACTGAGGCTGAGAAAAGTTCAGTCACGTAGCTCATACATGTCAGAGCAAGTACTTTTGGGTTTTGACATCCTCTGTTCCAAGGGCCATTCTACCCCTAATACTGTTTTGGAGCTGTGTGCCTCATCAGACTTCTCGAATTAGGGACTGGTGAACGAATCAAGAACTAGGAAAAATGAACTTTGAAAACCCTTCAGAAAAGTCACTCGTGCTGTTCCCAGACTCCAAAGAGACTCAGGTCTCAGAGAGGTTCCCACAGCGGGCCCAGGTTCTCATGTGGACATTGACATGCTTCTCCTTTCTCTAAATGCAATCGTCCCCTTGAGGAAAATGTCCACTGGATTGGATGGAAAACACAAAAGAATTATGTAATAAAAGCCCACAAACTTGCAGACACAGGCAAATAGACCTTCCTCAGATAACCTAACTGGAGACCACTGTTGTTGGGGGCTTGGAGAATTAGAATCATTATGACTATCCTCTTTCCCTTTTCCTTTGCTGCCATTGTCTCTCGAATCAAATTCAAACCCCTATTCATCTTTTAAAGACAAGCCCAAGGACTAGTTTCTCAGTCAAGCTTCCCTGCACATGTACCAGGAAGAAGGGACCCACCTTAGACCTCACATTTGCTCCTCTCAAATAGACTTATCATGTATTATTCTGTATCTCAGTTACTGTAATATATTGCTCCCTCCCATGCACTGTATGTCCCAGCCAAAGTGGTTTACATACTGTTCCCTATGCAGGATGGTTCACTTTCCTCCTCTGTATTCCTAATCTCAAGCCATCATGACCTCTACAGCTATTCTAAAACTTAGTTCCAGGACATCTCCTGGCAAAAGGCCTTTTCTGATCTCCCATGACCCATTCCAAATGTTAGTGCTCTACCCCCACCCTTGCAATTACTTTGTTTTTGCTTCTTTTTTTTATAAATTTGGTATTTTCTCAAATCCTACCTATTAAAGAGTAGATTTTTCCAATCTTCCCAACAGATCGCTTTTTGAATCTACCTTTCATCTACTCCCTTCCTATGCTGTATATACCAGATTATTTATTAGATGTCTCCTTGACTAGATTGCAAGCTTGTCTTTAAAAAAAAACTTTGTTTATTTAAAAAAAAATAGAAAAAAAAGGAAGACAAAAAAAGAAAAAATAAATAAAACAAAATAAAGCACTGTCATGGGCCCAGAAGAACATCAGGGAGGATTCAAAATATATAAGAATAAAAGTTATATAATGGTAGAAGAAATTATATTCATGAATGTCCATCTTTTCTTTGCTTCCTTGTGAGTTGTTCTTTTGTTCTCTGATGGGCACTTTTTTTACTTTATTTTTTTTCCCTTTCATTCCCCCCCCACCTCCCCCAAGTAGGCAATAGTTAAGGCAATAATGAGAGATATTTTTATATAGACATATACATACACACGCATGTACACACACCCTGCACCCCATCCACATACAAGCATACATATATACCTGCTATACAAATACATTCATACCCACACACATATACATATATCGATATATACACATACATAGAGCAACATGCATATGTATCTACATATACTCAGACACATATATATATGCACACATTTACCCCTATGTAAACATACATCCCAAACAATATTAGTATGGCTGACATATAATGTAGACTTCCCTCTTGATTGAATCTTCAAGTTTCACTTTGTCTATGATCAATGATTACTAGCTACTCTTTTTTTTTCTAGTTAATTCTACTCCTGATCCTTGTAGTATTTTTGTATATATTATTTCTTCCCTATTTCTAACTTTTCTGCTTTACTTCTGCTCCTTAACTTGCCTTGCCTTTGCTTAACCTCTCCCCACCCTTTGCTTCTTCCATTACCAATCCCTTCCCTATATTTCTTTCTAGATTTTGAAGGGTGCTATACACTTCATGGTATATATATACATGTGTGTGTATATATATATATACATATATATATATATATGTATAGTATTGTTTATTTAATTCCCAATGTGAGTAGGTTTTCAGAATTACAGGCGCTCCTCCCCCCTCTAATGGTTCTGTGTCTATTCTTCCTCTGCACTTCAATTGTATGACATAATTACTATTTTTACCTTTTTCTAGATGGTTTTGTTTTTTAGAGTCAGATCATACTCAACTCTGCCCCAATCTTTCTTTTGAGCTACCCAATTGCTGATGTCAATCTTAAACACATGGTATGCATTTCCACATTAAAAAAACATAAACAATTTGTTCATGCTAAGTTCCTTGAAACTGATCTTTGCTATTGGCTCTTATATGCTAAATTTTCTATTGAATTTTTTTGGGGGGGTGAAAGTCCTGAAAATATGCAAGTTTGTTGATTGGCCTTCTTTTTTCCATTCAATATTAGAGATAATTTTGCTGGATATGATATTTCTGGCCAAAGCCCTAGTTTTTTTGATTGTTGGTATATATAATTCCAGGACCTGTGATCTTTTATTTTGACTGCTGATAAGCCATGTACAATTCTAATTGTAGCCCCACCATATTTGAATTGTTTTTTTTTCTTGTTTCTTGCAATTTTTTTTCTTTGATCTGGGGCAGGGTGGTTGAGATTTGGCAATATTCCTATGTATTTTCCACAAAGGACTTCTTTGAGGTGGTGATCAGTGGATTTTTTTATTTCTTCTTTCCCCTCATGTTCTATCACTCCAAGGCAATTTCCTTAGATTATTTCTTGCATTATTGTGTCAAGATTTTTCTTTTCAGGTAGTCCAATTATTCTTATTTTTTCTCTTCTTGATCTGTTCTACAGATCTGTTGTTTTTCTTATAAGTTTCTTCATATTCTGTTCTATTTTCCCATTCTTTATCATTTGTTTTGCTGGTTTTTTGGTCTCTCATAGTTTCAATGGCTTCCTGTTGCCCAATTCTAATTTTCAAAGAATTGTTTTCTTCTTTAGGACTTTGTGTCACGGTTGCCGAGGTCGGATCCAGAGAAGCTAAAGGCAGTCGGGCGGCCGGGTTGTCGGTGAGCTGTGATAGCCAAGACACTCTTCACTCTAGAATTTTAAGACCCCCTGGGGACACTATAGAACCTGGGACGCCCCTCCGGTAGCCAGGCAACCTTCCCGTGCTGCAGACAGGTGCAAAGCCCCGCCTCGCTAGGAGCGTCGGCGACCCCGGGATCCACTTGCGCGCTGCGCCCCCGCGACCGGCCCTGCGAGCCCCGCAGGGGAGGTGCGTTCTGGCTGGCACCATGAACGTGGCGGACGCGGAGAACTGCGCCGGAATCCAGGGCTACATCCCATACGCTCAGTGCGGTGGTGCCGGGGCGCGGAGGAACAGAAGGAGCCCCCTACTAGAAGGCTCCCCCGAGGCCCTAGTGCCTTCATCCCAGTGGAAGAGATCCTGCATCAGGGACCAATGGCCATTGAGCATCAATTGGGTCTGGCGATTTTGGCCTCAGGACGGCCGGACAATATCACACTGGTGATGGGCCTGCACCCCGACTATCTTAGCAGCTTCTGGAAGATGCAGAGCCTGCTGTTGCGAGTGGACGGATCCCTGCCCTGCTCCTGGAGGCACTACATTGCCATCATGGCCTCTGCCAGACATCAGTGCTCTTACCTGATCAGTTTCCACATGGCTGAGTTCCTACAAGTGGGTGGAGACCCTGAGTGGTTCCTAGGCATTCACGGAGTCCCCCAGAAACTCCGAAACCTCAATGAGATCAACAAGCTGCTGGCCCATCGGCCCTGGCTCGTCACTAAGGAGCACATTGAGGCTCTTCTGACCACTGGCAAACACAGCTGGTCCCTGGCCGAGCTCATCCAGGCAGTAGTCTTGCTCACCCATTATCACTCCCTGGCATCTTTTGTTTTGGGTTGTGGCATCCTCCCTGATGGGGATCCAGAGAGCAGCCCCGGCCTCCAGGTGCCCTCACCACCCAGTGGGCAGAGCAGTCCTCCCAACGGAGACCCCCTTGGCAGTTCTGGGGGCTTTGATGCCGTTAGGGAAGTAGAGGC
Source organism: Myrmecobius fasciatus (assembly GCA_023553655.1). Taxonomy (NCBI): domain Eukaryota; kingdom Metazoa; phylum Chordata; class Mammalia; order Dasyuromorphia; family Myrmecobiidae; genus Myrmecobius; species Myrmecobius fasciatus. The sequence goes on along the minus strand of JAJPUD010001464.1, from coordinate 298,863 downwards.
CTTGATGGAACGAATGAAAATTCTGCAGGAGTGCCAGCTAGAAGAAGAGGCAGCCTCTCAAGAGGAGATGGAGAGCCGGTTTGAGCTGGAGAAGTCTGAGAGCCTGCTGGTGGCCCCTACAAGTGACATTCTAGAACTTACTCCATCCCCTGATGTCCTGTGCTTTGTGGAAGATCCCACTTTTAGGTATGAGGACTTCACCCGGCGAGGCACCCAAGCCCCTCCAACCTTCCGTGCTCAGGACTACACCTGGGAAGACCATGGCTACTCCTTGATCCAGCGGCTCTACCCAGAGAGGGGACAGCTGCTGGATGAGAAGTTTCAGGTGGTTTACAACCTGACCTACAATACCATCGCCATGCACAGCGGGGTGGACACCTCTATGCTCCGCAGGGCCATCTGGAACTACATCCATTGTGTCTTTGGCATTAGGTATGATGACTATGATTATGGGGAGGTGAACCAGCTCTTGGAGAGGAGTCTCAAGGTCTATATCAAAACCGTAGCCTGTTATCCAGAGAAGACAACCAAGAGGATGTACAATCATTTTTGGAGGCATTTCCGGCATTCTGAGAAGGTCCATGTGAATCTACTGCTGCTGGAGGCTCGGATGCAAGCAGCCCTCCTCTACGCCCTGCGAGCCATTACTCGCTACATGACCTGATGGAGGGCACCGTGGTCCCCTGCCTCCGGACTGGCCACTACTTTCGCCGGGGGGGCCAGCTTCCTTTCTGGTCTCTGCCCATGTCACATTCCCTCTCTGTCCTAGTTTGATTTTGTCTGTGAAACCTTGGAAGTGCCTCTGGGCCCCCCACCCTTCTCCATCCTTTCCCCACCCCTCTCCAGTGGAACCAAAAGGGCCTGTCTGCTCTGGGCCCCAATCCCACCCCACTGGGAGCTCCATCACCATGGTCAGGGGGAAGAAGTTACTCCAAGGAAGACTGTTCTAAGCCCCAGCTTCCTAAACAAGAGCCTGTTCTGCACCTTGTGTTCTCCCCCAGCCCCCTGGGGATGTGCACTGGGTTCAGTGGACTAGGATGCCTGGATGAAGAAGGAGCATCATCCTGGAAGAGCACCTGCACAAAACTGGGCTAACACTCCATGGGATTTGGGGAGTCCGGGGGCACTGCCAAGGTCCCTGCCCCCAAACCTATTCTTCTAGCCCCGTTATACTAAGGAGCCTGGGATTATCTGTGGGTCCCTGATTTGTTTTCATGATTCCCTTCCCAGCCTTGTTTCCCTTCTCCCACTTCTGGCAGTGGGGATCCCCAGAAGAAATCAAGGCAGGAGGGGGATAGGAAGAAGGCTGGTATAGAACTTTGCTTTTTTGAGAGGAGAGAAGAGGGTGGTCTTTTCTTTCTGGATGGGCCTGGGATGTGAAGAAAGTCTCCTTAAGATTGGCTTCATCCATCCCTGCTTGACTTGTGCCTAAGGAAACTGGACTTGTCATAGGATATATCCTGTCCAGAGCTACCAGATTCTGCCAAAACTAGCACCTTGACCCTCCTCCTTCACTCCTTGCCCTTGAGTTTACTAGAATTTGGGTTTGGAGAATAAAGTTGACAAGTAAGTGACATAGTAAAGTGTTAGATTGAAAGGATCAGGAGATTCCCTGAAGTTCCCTGGCCCCACTTTGCCTCTGGCTGGTTGTGAGACTTTATATTGAGCTTCTTTATCTACAAAATGGAAATGCTTCTGGTTCCAGAATTTATAACTGACCTATAGAGCTTCTGGAGAAGAGCAAACCCAGAGGTCCTTAGGACCCTGAATGTTTCTTTCCTTTGCCAAGAAGGAGGGTAATCTGTCTCTCCTTGGACCCTTACCCCCACCCCACACCCATTTGCCCCTGGGTCCAGAAGAGCCAGAGCCATTTTACATTGCACTTTCTCTATTATCAAAACTGTGAATTCTGTTTGCCATCTTTTCCCAGTCCTTCTGCTCTGTCTCTTACTCTTGGACACTTGGGAGGTATTATGTGTTGCCATAATAAAGCTGCTGTTCCTGCACTACTCCCTTGGTGTTACTCTCCCAGCCCGTCAGCAGGGGCACCCGTCCATGCTGAGGGTCTGGCTAGGGGGCAGGAGATGAGCTGGTGGGGAGATGTTGACCAGATGCGCTATTCATCATGCAGGTCATGGTGAAATAAATGGCTGGTGTGTTGAGGCTGGGCTGTGGACCACTTGGCCCTGAGCCAAGACCCCAAAGATGTATATTGTCCCTACGAATTTCACAAAGGAAAAAAGCTGGGGAGGAAAACAGTGTTTCAATGCAGAAATGTTTGTTACTTTGCTACATACTCCATAATAATAAATAAAAGATTCACTGAGAAAAAAAAAAGACTTTGTGTCTCCTTTTCTAGTTGATTAACTTTTTTCATAATCTTCTTACTTTTCTTAGATAGTACTTGTTTTTTAGTTTTTCCGCAATGTCTCTCATTTGATTGTCATTTTTTTTTTTACAAAGAGCTATTAAACATTAAACTTTGGGGTAAAAGAAGCTTTTTTTTATTTCAGTTTCCTCCTCTGAAGATGAGCTCCTAGTCTTCCCTATTCCTATAGTAAGTTTCTAAGGTTGGGTTCTTTCTTCTTTGCCTCTTCATTTATTTTTTTACTGAGAAGTATTAATGTAAGCACCTCAAATTGTGGGATGGAGAGATGGTGCCTCTAGCTTCACTTCAGCTCTCCCCTCTGACCTGGAATCCCAAACTAATAATCTCACCCCTCCTGCAAGTGCCTGCAGCCAGCAGCCTCCCTGCCCCTATGTGCTCCTAATTAGCCAAGGTTCACTCAGTTTTCTGGGACTCAGATCCTGACTCCACACACTGTTCAGGAAGCGAAAGTCTCTGTGGTTCCTCCTGAGGCTCCAGATTGCCCCAGGGCTGCCCACTTTGTGTTGCTGCTAACTTGGAGATGTTTGCACTTCATACTGATGAATTCTGGCTGGGGTCCTTCTTTGAATCCTCTTGGGTTGTATCAGAAGGATCCCTGTTCTGCCCCAAGTCTTTTTGCTTTTTCACCAGTCTATGTTTGCCCTGAGACACAAATTTGTTCCATTTGTGTAGGCTATCTGGAGAGTTTGAGATTTACTGACCTATTCTACCATCTTCCCAGAATCCTCCTCAGAATGTAAGCTTCTAGAGAGTAGGGACTGTTGAGGCAGCTAGATGATACAGGACTGGGCCTGGAAGAAGAAAAATCTGAGTTCAGTTCTACCCTCTACTACCCACTAACTGTATGATAAGTCACAACCTCGCTGTCTGTCTCAGTTTCCTCAACTATAAAATGGAGATAATAACATCATCTACTTGGCAGGGTATTGTGAAGATCAAATAAGGTCGCATTTATAAAGTGCTTAGCATAGTTACTTCTCTCCCTTTTGTACCTCCAGCATGTAAGTATTTAACAGATTCTTGTTGTTTGATTGATTATTTATATGTGTCACAAAGTCAACAAGCACCATTGAGATGTTGTTTCCTCAGCAGACTGTGTCATCAGGGTATCTGGAACTGGAGTTGAGATCATCTAGGCTCAAATCCTTGATCTTAACTTAATGGTTGTGTGACCCCAAGTCAGTTCCTTAACCTCTCTGTGCTTCAGTTTCCTTCTCTGTGAAAAGAAGAGATTAAATCTCAAAATGTAAAATGTATCTAAATGTAAAATTTATCTATAACTGCTCTAAATGTAAGATCTCATGATCTCCAGTGCCCAGAACAATTCTTGACAGATTATAGGCAAAAAAAATGTCTTGCTGAATGGGATTGAATAAAGCCTAGAAACTGAGTCTATATTGGTGAGCCCCGTTCTCCACTGAAACTGTAGAGATGTGGTCTGGAGCCAATGCATCAAAGCAGGCTGGGAATCAAAAGAAGCCAGGGAAGCCAGGAGACAGAGGTGAGGAGGAAGAGAATTCTAGCCACGGGGGACAGGACTGTGACAATGCTCAGTCAGGGAGATGGAGTATCTTACAGGAGGAACAGAAGAGAGGTCAGCACCATTGGAGCACAACATATGTGCTGGTTGGAGTGGAGAAGAGACTTGTACAAAGAATGGAAAGGTTGGAAGGAGACAGGTCATGGAGGGCTTTAAAAGATAAACAGGATGGGGCATTTGATCCCATATGTATTATTAGCAAGCCACTGGAGTTGATTGAATGATGTGGAGGGGGGGTGATATGTGTGACACGGTCAGATCTGTTTTGTTAGGAAGATCAATTTCACAAGCTGAGTTTGAGGATGGATTAGAATGGGGAGACACTTGAGGCAGGAAGATCCACCAGTAGGATAGTGGAAGAAGGCAATGATGAGGGTATCAGAGCCAGTATCAGTGTCAGATGAGAAAAGAAGGACTATTGTGAGATATTGTAAAGCTAAAAACAATACAACTTGGTAACAGATTTGAGAGAAGGGCTGAGAATTAGTGGAGAACTTTGGATTTCACCTACATTGTGAGTCTGAGGAACTTGAAAAAATAGGTATACTCTCTAGGTGGTAAATTTGAGAACAAAGACAATGAGCTTGGTTTTGGACATATTGGATTTAAGATGAGACATCCAGTTTGAGATATCCAATGGGCAGATAATAAACTGGAAATCAAGAGAGAGGGTTAGGGTTGGGCAAACAGATCCAACAATGATCTACACAGAAATTAATCTATGGGAGATGATGAGATTACAAATGGAATAATGTAGAAGGAAACAAGAAGAGAACCCAGGAGGCCCAGGACAGAACTCTGATTGATGCCCATAGTGAACAGTATAACCCAGATGAAATCCAGCAAAGGAGACTGAGAAGGTACAATCAGACAGGTCAGAAGAGAACTCGGAGAGAACAAAGTCACAAAAACCTAGATAGAAGAGAGTAGCAAAGAGAAAATGGACGGAGTTAAAAACTGTGGAGAGGACAAAAAAGGAAAAAGGATGAAGAAAAGACTATTAGATTTGAAAATTCAAGTTCATTGAGAACTACAGAGGAAACAGCTCTGGTTGAAGAAGAAAATAAGAAAATCAGTCTGCAGAAAGTGAAGAAGAGACTGGGAAGAAAGGAAATGGAGACATCAGTTATAGAGCTACGTAGTAAATGATAGGTGCTTAGTAGAGGTTTATTGAATGGATTGGGATCATTTGTGCATGTAGAGATTTGCTTGAGGAGCTCTCTCTCTTCTCACAAGACAGGATAAAAAGAGAAGTCCTTCTCCTTGTGCTGTGGTATACATTCTAAGGGCAGTAGAAATATATCTGGCAAGAGTGGGAAATGGAGAACAAGAATGGAGATGTCCTTGAAAGCCAGACTAAGAAGTTTGCACTTGATATAATTTGCAACAAGGAATCATGATAATCAAAGTTGAACATGAAATTAGCAGAAAGTGACCTTGAATGTTGTGAGGTGAAGAAAAGGGCAGAAGAGGAAACTCTTTGAGGCTTGATTTTTTCAGTGGAATATGACAAGGTTCTCAGCTGAGAGTTGTGGGGAGGGGTAGCCATGGAAGGCCTCTGAAGTCTCTTCCACTTCTTATTAAAGGTTTTTTTTTAATTTTTAAAACTTCTGCGTGGATAATTTTTTAATATTGACCCCTGCATGGGGCCGCTAGGTGGCGCAGTGGATAGAGCACCAGCCCTGAAGTCAGGAGGGCCTGAGTTCAAATTTGATCTCAGACACTTAACATGCCCTAGCTGTGTGACCCTGGGTAAGTCACTTAACCTCAATTGCCTCAGCAAAAAGCAAAAAAAAAAAAAATTGACCCCTGCAAAACCTTGTGTTCCAAATTTTCCTCTCCTTCCTCCTGCCCTCTCCCCAGATGGCAGGTTAGCCAATAGATGTTAAACGAGTTAAAATATATGTTCAATCCAATAATATAGACATATTTACACAATTATCTTAGTCTCTTCCACTTCTAGAGAGATGATCTATAAACATGTCTAAGAGCAGGACTAGGAATAATGAGGAGAAGTAATAGAGAATTAGATTTCAATTCAATATAAGAAAACATGGTCTTAATTGAGTTATGCTAAAGTGGAAAGGACTGCCTCCAGACTTAATGTGCTCCCTCTTCTTGAAAATCTCCAACCTTCAGTTGCTGGGGATGAATGTTTGTGGGGGAAGTGGTAGACAGGACTTCTGCTTAGGTACAGTTGAACCATTTGCCTTCTTCCTTCCCTGCTCTGAGATTCTGGAATACTAAGATCAATTAATGATTTATTAAGTGTTTACTAGGTGTCAGGAATTGATTGAATGTTGGGGATACACAGAACAGAAGGGAACAATCTCTGACCCTCAGGAGATTTTTGCCTGAAGAGGCTGACTACAGATGTGTAGTAACACAGCAATGATCCTTTTACTTTTATACATTCTGCACACACACACACATACACACACACACACAAACACACACACATATGCATTTGGGTTTATTATTGTTGTTATTTTCCCCAACAAGAAACAGGGAGATGTGGCGCAGTCTCTAGCCAATCCTTCTTGCCCAGGTCTCATTGTGTTCCCATGTACACCCCATTCTGCCAAAATAAAATGGACATGGCAACAGGAATCCAAAGTGCTTTAGGGGTCATCTGTCTATTAATCTCCTAATTAATCTATCAATTTATTGATTTGTTTACTTTTCTTTTTTTTTTTTGACCTTTGCAAAAAAACTTTTTTTTCCCAAGCTTTTCCTTTCCCTCCCCCCGCCCCCC
>JAJPUD010001464.1:225563-287179 GCA_023553655.1 Myrmecobius fasciatus | reverse complement strand
GTGTATTATTCTAGGAATGATTTTCTGTAATCTCTTTGCTAATATTTTATTTAAGATTTTTGCATCAATATTCATTAAGGAGATTGGTCTATAATTTTCTTTCTCTGTTTTTGTTTTACCTGGTTTAGGTATCAGTACCATGTCTGTATCATAAAAAGAGTTTGGTAGGAGTCCTTCATTTCCTATTTTTTCGAATAGTTTATATAATATTGGAGTTAACTGTTCTTTAAATGTTTGCTGGAATTCACATGTAAATCCATCTGGTCCTGGGGATTTTTTCTTAGGGAGTTGATTAATGACTTGTTCTATTTCTTTTTCTGAAATGGGACTATTTAAGTAATTTATTTCCTCTTCTGTTAATCTGGGCAATCTATATTTTTGTAGATATTCCTCCATTTCACTTAGGTTATCAAATTTATTGGCATAGAATTGGACAAAGTAACTCCTGATTATTGCTCTAATTTCCTCTTCATTGGTGGAAAGTTCTCCCTTTTCATTTTTGAGACTAACAATTTGATTTTCCTCTTTCCTTTTTCTAATTAAATTAACTAGAGGTTTATCTATTTTGTTGGTTTTTTCATAAAACCAACTTTTAGTTTTATTTATTAATTCAATAGTTTTTTTACTTTCAATTTTACTAATCTCTCCTTTTATTTTTAGGATTTCAAGTTTGGTATTTGATTGGGGGTTTTTAATTTGTTCTTTCTCTAGCTTTTTTAGTTGCAAGCCCAATTCATTGATTTTCTCTTTTTCTATTTTATGCAAATAAGCATCTAGAGATATAAAATTTCCCCTTATTACCGCTTTGGCTGTATACCACAAATTTTGGTATGTGGTCTCATTATTGTCATTCTATTGAATGAAATTAGTAATTGTGTCTGTAATTTGCTGTTTCACCCATTCATTCTTTAGGATAAAATTATTTAGTTTCCAATTGGTTTTTGGTCTATTTTCTCCTGGCCTTATATTGCATGTGATTTTTATTCCGTCATGATCTGAAAAAAATGCATTTATTATTTCTGCCTTCCTGCATTTGATTTTGAGGTTTTTGTGTCCTAGCACATGGTCAATTTTTGTATAAGTTCCATGGACTGCTGAGAAAAAAGTAAACTCCTTTCTGTCTCCATTTAATTTCCTCCAAAGATCTATCATACCTAACTTTTCTAACATTTTGTTTACCTCCTTAACTTCTTTCTTATTTATTTTGTGGTTTGATTTATCAAGTTCTGAGAGAGGGAGGTTGAGATCCCCCACTATTATAGTTTTGCTGTCTATTTCTTCTTGCATCTGTCTGAACTTTTCCTCTAGGAATTTCCATGCTATACCACTTGGTGCATATATGTTTAGTATTGATATTGCTTCATCATCTATGGTACCCTTTAGGAAGATATAATTTCCTTCTTTGTCTCTTTTAATTAAGTCTATCTTTGCTTTTACTTGGTCTGAGATCAGGATTGCTACCCCTGCTTTTTTTTGTTCACCTGAAGCATAATAGATTCTGCTCCAGCCTTTTACCTTCACCCTGTATGTATCTCTATGTTTTAGATGTGTTTCTTGTATACAACATATTGTTGGATTCTGGTTTTTAATCCAGTCTGCTATCTGCTTCTGCTTTAAGGGAGAGTTCATTCCATTCACATTCACAGTTAAAATAACTAATTCTGTATTTCCTGCCATCTTATTTACCCTAGCTTATGCTTTTCTCTTTCTTATCCCCTTTCACTCCTCCCTACTATTTTGCTTTTGAAAACCACTTCCCTCAAACAATCCTTCCCCTTTAGAGCCCCACCCACCCCCTTTTTCCCCCCTTTCCCTCCAGTTTCCTTATAAGTACGGCTATTATTCCCTCTGAGCCAAATCTGATGAGATGGAGATTAACCCAATTCTCATTCCCCTCCCTTTTCTCCCCTCAATCATTATAGGTTTTCTTTGCCTCTACATGTGATGTAATTTCCTTATTTTACCTCCTTTTCCTCTTCTTCCAGTGTTATCCCTTTTCTACCTCTAATTTCTTTTTCAGTTTATCATATCATAAGATTCATAAAATCACAATAAACATATCATAATAATCATAAAATCACAGTAATCATATGATAATAATCATAAAATCACAGTAAACATATCATAATCATAATGTAATAATCAATTCATAAAATCAATCCTCATTCTATAAGTATCTATAACATAAATATAGTTCTCAAGAGTTATTTTTTCTTGTTACCTTTTTATGTTTCTCTTGTGTTCTGTGTTTGTATATCAAATTTTTTGTTCAGTTCTGGTCTTTTCAGTAGAAATAGGTGAAATTCTCCTATATCATTGAAAGACCATCTTCTTCCCTGGAAGATAATGCTCATTCTAGCTGGGTAACTTATTCTTGGCTGTAATCCAAGTTCCTTTGCCCTTCGGAATATCTGATTCCAGGCCCTTCAATCCTTCAAAGTAGAAGCTGCTAGGTCCTGTGTGATCCTAATTGTAGCTCCCCGATATTTAAATTGTTTCTTTCTGGCTTCTTGTAATATCTTTTCCTTGGTATGATAGTTCTGGAATTTAGCCACGATATTTCTGGGGGACTTAATTTTTGGGTTTCTTTCAGGAGGTGATCGGTGGATTGTTTCAAGGAGTATTTTGCCTTCTGGGTGTAAAATATCAGGGCAATGTTCTTTTATGATTTCCTGGAAGATAGTGTCCAGGTTCTTTTTTTCATCATGGCTTTCAGGAAGCCCTATAATCCTTAGATTGTCTCTCCTAGATCTATTTTCCAGGTCAGTTGTTTTTCCTAGGAGATATTTCATGTTTTTCTCTATCTTTTCATTTTTTTGTTTTTGTTCAACTGATTCTTGAAGTCTTGATGAGTCATTCATTTCCAGTTGTTCGATTCTAATTTTTAATGTCTTATTTTCTTCAGTTACTGTTTTTAGTTCCTTTTGCAATTGACCAATTACATTTTTTTGTTCACTGCATTCTTTTTCCATTTTTTCTATTTTATTTTGCAGTGATCTCATTTCGTTTCCCCATGTTTCTTCTAACTCTCTTTTAAGATTTTTTATGCAATCTTCAAAGAAAGCCTTGTGACATGGAGACCAATTTATGTCTCTCTTTGGGGCTTTTTCTGGAGTTGCTTTACTTTTAGGGGCCTCAGGATTTGAGGTCTGTTCTTCCCTCTCTCCATAAAAGTTGTCTATGGTGAGAGCTCTTTTTTGGTTTTTTATTCATTTTTTTTAAAGGTGTGAGGTCTGTTTAGGGCAAAGGTGGGACAGCTGCTTTAATTTGCCCTGGGGCAGTTCTGCTGATTGAGTTATTTCAGGAACTGGGCAGTTCTGCTGATTGAATTATGTCAGGGCTGGGCAGCTCCGCTGATTGAATTATTTCTGGTGCTTATCAGACTTGTTGTTTGATTGATTGCATTAAGGTGCTGTGTAATGGCAGCTAGTTACGATGCTCATCAGGGGTTCAGTGGTTCACAATCTATCCCCCTCAAAAGGCAGACCCTCCAAACCACCTGCCCACAATCAGGACAAATTGTTCCAAGAGGCTCGCAGAAGACTCCCAGGTGTGTGAAAAGCACAACGCTCCCACTCCTGTTCTGACTCCTGTTCCAGCTCCCTGCTCCAGCTCCCTGCCCCGGTCTCCCTGTGCTGCAGTCTGGGTTCAGTAGGCCACCCCCTGCCCCATTAAAACAGACCTGTTTTGAGGTTCTTCCAGAGTATCTTCTTCTAGAATCGTGTTGTTCTCCGGATATTGTGGATTTTTTTGCTTCAGAATCAGTCTAGAGGCTTCATATTTTGTTGGTTTGAGGGGAGGTTAGAGGAGGTTACAGAGAATCCTGTCTGATCTCCGCCACCATGGCTCCACCCCCGGAAGCGATTTGTTTACTTTTCAACAGAGCTGGAAAGGGCCTTAATAATGAGCTAGCTCAATCTCCATATGGTACAGAAACAGATAGTGGTCAGGTAGCCCAATCACTTATTGGGCATTGCTTCAAGTCAAACCGAGACCTAAGAAGTAAACTTAAAAAAGGGCAAAGTTTTTTACTGCATCTAGGACCATCTCCAATTGTCCAGTCATCTTGCCAATTGACCCACATGGCTCTGGAGGAGAAACTGAGGTAGGTGATTTGACTAGCCCTCCTTCCCTCAAATCCAACCCACTTGTATGTCATGGCAGCACCTCCCTGATGTTGTGGTCCTCTTCCAGAACGAAGGACAAACAGTGATCAGGCAGCATGCTTGTCAATGTCATCAACATTGGTACTTGAATCTAGGTTCAAAGTCCCTCTCCTTGTGGCATAATATTCATTATAAATGCAGTAGAAATATATTGGGGAAGAATGAGAGATGCAGGTTGATAGGTAAGAGTGGGACCAGATTATAGAAGTTCTTGAATTCTGGACTAGAAAGTTTGGACTTGATATAACATGCAACAGGGAATCATGATAATCAAAGCATGACGTGAAATTCACAGAAAAGGGATTTTGAGGCAAAAGGCCTGGGTTCAGTTCTTGACTCTGTGGCAACTGCACTTTGTGACAATGGGCAAGTCATTTCACTATTTTGAGTCTTTATTCACTCATCTGATCATTGGGGGTAATTATACCTTCATTATCGACTTCATATGTTTGTGGTGATGAAAGGGCTTTGCACACGTGAAAGAAATGGATAATATAATGGTAATAATAAAAATTAAAGCAGTTTTAAGAAAGGAAATTTAGTTGGTAGATTCTGCAAATCACAAAAGAGAGAACAGTTTGGAAGTAAAGAAAATTCAGAGAGAACTATTAGAAGTCTGCTGGCACAATCCAAGTGAGGAAGGCTTGAAAGGGTGGGTGGCAATGGGAAGATAAAGTGAGTGGGAGAGACATTTTGAATAGTAAATTAGCAGTCTGTAGTAGCTTAATGAATATGGGGTACTGCCTACCTCGTGGTGTTCTTGGAAAGGGGAGGAGGGAGGGAATAGTTTGTGAATTTAATAGAAAATATGAGTGATTGCTAATAGCTCTCTAGATCCTACAAGTAGAATATGAATTTGAATTTCCACTCTACCACTTAACTGGTTCTGTGACCTTCGTCAAATCCCTTCCCTTCTCTGAGCCTCAGTTTGCTCATCTGTAAAATGAATTTAGATTAGATGATCTCTAAGGTTTCTTCCAGTCCTAAATACTATGATACTATGATTCTAGGGTTGTCAACCCTTCCTTGGTTTGACTTTATGAGGTTTACACACTCTCCTGTCAGTGGGCTGGGGCTGCTTTATCTGATAGATCCCAATTGTCTGCCCAGCATGGCTATGGAGCATGCTAGTCAGATCAGCCTACTGGGCTTCTTTATTGGTGAATTGTCTGCAAGGTTGTTTTTATTCCTTGGTGCTTCAGGGCCTGATAGAAGGAAAACCCTTCGCTTTGCCTGGAGGGCCAGCTGGGGATGATGTATGTATGTTATTTATTTATCACTACTATCCCTAAGACATCCCGAGTCCCAAAGATTGCAGCAAATAAGTAGAAAAATTGACCAACTACTCAGCCCTCACCCATTAAATAAATACTTGCTCAAGGAGATTACTGTTTGATGAACATTGGGTGGAAGTGATGTCTTGCTGGAGTTTTACACAGCTCAGAGAGAAGGTCTTCGGATTCAGAGCTGGAAAAGATTCTAGAGAACATATAGTCTAACCCTACCCTCTCATTCTACAAGGGAGGAAACTGAAGCCTAAGGAGAGGAACATATAGGATCCTAGATCCAATACTGAAAGGGATTTCAGAGGGCATTTTACAGAGAAGGAAACTAAGACCAGGCACAGGGAAGGAAGACTTGTAAAATACTCACATTTCCCTAAATATTAATGTACAGCCTTCATTTGACTTTTTAAATATATCACTCTTCCCTGGAGACCCTGCAAAAGTGGGCTGCCCCTGTTCTTAAAACTAGACTATGTAGTCAAGAAGATTCTTTAGAAATTCTCCCTTTGGAAGGAAAGGGACACACATGTAGCAGCCCTTTTTGTAGTGGCAAGGAACTGGAAACTGAATGGATGCCCATCAATTGGAGAGTGGCTGAATAAATTATAGTATATGAATGTTATGGAATATTATTGTTCTGTGAGAAACGACCAGCAGGACGATTTCAGAGAGGCCTGGAGAGACTTGCATGAACTGATGCTGAGGGAAATGAGTAGAACCAGTAGAACACAGCAACAAGACTATGTAATGATCTATTCTTATGGACATGGTTCTCTCCAACAACGAGATGTTTCAAACCAGTTCCAGCTGTTCAGTGATGAAGAAAGCCATTTACACCCAGGAAGAGGCCTCTGGGAACTGACTGTGGACCACAACATAGATTTTCATGCTTTCTGTTGATGTTTGCTTGCATTTTGTTTTCCTTCTCAGGTTTGTTTGTTTTTTTTTCCTTGTAGATCTGATTTTTCTTGTACAGCAAAATAACTGTATAAATATGTATACATATATTCAATTTGTCAAGTATTTTAACATAATTAGCATGTATTAGATTACCTGCCATCTAGGGGAGGGAGTGGGGGGAAGGAGGGAAAAATTTGTAACAGAAAGCTTTGCAAGGGCCAATGTTGAAAAATTACCCATGCACATGTTTTGCAAACAAAAGCTTTAATAAATAATAATAATAATAATAAAACAAACAACTGAGTCCATTCCTCTGTTCAACAGACATTTACTAATCTCCTACCTGATAAATAGTGAGCATTGAAGGAGATGCAAACTTTAAATAATAGCGGTGAATCTCCTATTGGTAAACTTTTACTTTCCTTACAATAATTCTGTAAAGTGGGTAGATCAAGTATTATTGTTCCCATTTTACACATGGGAAATATAGGCATGGGATGTAGCTTGTCTACAGAGGGACTAGTAGTGCTACAGACATTATTTCCCTCCTTCCCTCTCTCCACTTTACAGATTAGGAAGCAAACAATTTAAGGGAGGTTGGGTGATATGCCCTTGGTCATATGGCTAAGGGGCACAACTGGGACTGGACCCCTAGTCTCCTTACTCCAAATCTACTTACTACTCTAACCACATTGCCAGCTGTGCCATGGGATGGAGCACAATGTTCTTTGGGAACTTCCATTCTTTGTGCTAATTTATCTTGAGGGTCTTGGGGATTGTTGAAAAATATGTCCCATGGGACAGCTAGGTGGCACAGTGGATGGATCACCAGCCCTGAAGTCAGGAGGACCTGAGTCCAAATGTGGCCTCAGACACTTAATGCTTCCTAGCTGTGTGACCCTGGGCAAGTCACTTAACCTCAATTGCCTCAGCAAAAAAAAAAAAAAAGAAAGAAAGAAAAATACATCCCACAAAGCATCCAACACAAGTAGGGCTAGCAATACAATCCAAAGCAATCTTTGGCAGCCCTTATGCAGTTTCCCTACTTACGTTCAAGAGCGACAAGGATGGCAGTGGCATCTTACTAGGCCATCCCAAGTGCTTGGGGATGAGAGGACAAGGTGGAGCTCCCAGATGTAGCACTGACTAGTTGCTCTCTAAGCTCTCTACAAATTCTTGGGCAGCTGACCTCTGCCCTGTCTTTTCTGACTGTTGCCCAGTTCCTTCACTATCCTTCAGCACCCAGACACCCATAGTTAACCCATACATCAACCATTTAAACAATATGAATCAATCAGTGGATCAGTAACAAGAACTTAGGAAGCATTCAGAGTGCTCCAGGTACTGTGCTAAGCTCTAGAGAAAAAGGCAAAACATCCCCTGCCCTCAGGAAGCTTGCATTCGAATGAGAAAGTTGGCATACTTAGGTCAGTTACCCATAAGGCAAGCCCAGAGTAGATAGAAAATAACCTCAGAGTGGGTGGCACTAGCAGGTAGGGGACCAGGGCAGATCTCCTGGAGAAGCTGGTGCTTGGGATAAATCTAAAAGTCGAGAAGTCTAAGACACAGAGCTTAGGAGGGAGGGCATTTTAGGCAGGGGCCTAACCAATATGTAAAGACACAGATGGAAAATAGAGCATCATGGGCCATAAATAGTATGTAGATCAGGGTAGTTGAACCATGAAGTGTTTGGAGGTCTGTAATGTGTTTTTAAAAATCAGAAAGATAGGAATGGACCAGATTGGGAAGAGACAGATAGGAGTGACAAAAAGTATAGTTTACTTTTGGTCCTAGAGGTGATAAGGAGCCCCTGACACTGTATTGAGTTGGAAGATAGTATGATTGGTCAGACCTAAACTTTAGGAAAACCACTTTGGTGGCTTAATGGGGGATGGATTGGAATGGGGAGAAGTGAGGCAAGGAGGTGAAGTAGGAAGCTATTATTGGAGTAAACAACAATGAGAACTGAACTATGGATGTGGCTATGTCATTAGAGACAAGGGGAGATACACACACACAATGCTAGAAAGAAATAATACAATTTGGCAAGTTATTGAAAGGGGATGGATGAGAGAGAGTGAACAGAGTAAAGGATGACATTAGTTTATGTACCTCTATGACTGGGAGAGTGGAGATGCTCTTGACAAAAGTAAAAAAGCTGGGGGGATAGGTTTAAGGAGAAAGATGATGAATTAATTCTCTTTTGGGCCTATTGAATTTGAGATGTCTTTAAAACATCCAGTTTGAAATGTCCAACAGGGAGTTGGAGAGGTGGGACTGAGTCTCAAGAGAGAGAGACCAGTGCAGAATATATAGAGAACTGGGAATTGTCTATATAGAGCTGACTGTTAAACCTATAGGTGTTGATGAGACCATCAAGTAAGAGTCTAGAAAGGAAATAGACTAGGCCTGTTCCTTGAGGGACATCTACAGGTAGTGACTGGAACATGGATGAAGATCCAAAAAGAGACTGTGAAAGAGCTGTAGGACAGGTAGGAGAAGAACCACAAAAGAATAGTCATGAAAACCCAGAGAGGAGAGAGTATCCAGGAGTGGAAGAGGGTCAACAGTGTCATGAAGTATTCACGAAGGAAGAGGATCAAGAAGGGACTATTCGATTGGGCAATGAAGAAATCATCGGCAGCTTTGGAGAGTTTCAATTGAATAAGGAGGTCAGACTATGGAGGGTTTTAAGAGAAGAGGAGAAGAGAAAAACTGGAGACACAGCATACAGAAGACTTTTAAAAGTTTAGCTGAAAAGGTGAAGAAAATTTGTAGGATGATTGCAGCCAAGAATGATAGGATACAGTGAGACTTTTCTGTTTTCGGGATGGAGGAGACCTAGGTATCTTTATACACAGCAAGAAGTCAATCCACAGACTAGGAAAGGGTGAAGGTTAGAGGGAGAATAGGGATGATAATGGGGGAATGCTGCTAGAGAAGGTAGGGAGGGGATAAAATCAAGGTACATGTGGAAGAATTGGTTTTGACAAGGAGAAGGGCCACATCATTATCAGACACTAGAGTGAAGAAGCAAATGGTGAGAGATGCTATCAGGGAGATGGGAGAGAAGAAGGTAGAAGAGAGGGCTCTCAGTGAATGGACTTACTTTTTTTCAGTGAAGTATGAAGGGAGTTTGTCAGCTAAGAGAGTGGGAGAAGGGAGCACTTGAGGATAGAAGAAAAGGTTTGGAACAGCCTTTCTGATAAATGAATAGGGAATATATTGAGAGTGAATCATGGGATGGCGAATACAGTTGAGATTAGGCAGGCTAACTTTGTAGTAGACCTAGTCAATCAATCAATCATTTAATGAACACTTAATGTTATTAAACACCTAATAGCTGCCAGGCACTGTGCTAAGTATTAAGTCTGAAGATTTTTGTGATTTTCTTTAGTTTTGTAAACAGGAATGGAGGAGGTAAATAGTGAGAATAATCCCAAGATGGGGCTTGGGAAGAGGCAATCATCAAGAGAACAAGGGAGCAAGGGAATGAAGTATAGATGATGGGGGAAAGTTGATCTGATTCACCAAGGGATCAGGATTAGGAAGGGAAGAGAGTATTAACAGAGCAGGGCTGATGGTCTGGGAAAGGACAGAAGGGTGGAGAGATTATAGTTGACAGTGATGACAAAAGATAGGCTTAGGAGGAGTGAGGAGAGATGGAAGGAGCACTGTGGGTGAGGGCAAGATCCAGAGTATGATGATCTCTGAGACATATATGTACATATATGTGTGTGTGTGTGTGTGTATTATAAGGCCTCTAGAACTCAATGGGAGTTATAAAAATTCATCATAGTATCAAGTTATACCATGAGGGTTTTAGATGATTTAATTTTACAAACATTTATATCCTAAAGGCCTACTCTATTCAGATCCCTATGTTTGATGCTTGGGATATAAAGATGTAACCAGTCCCCACCCTGCTGTCCGAAAGCTTCATTCTAATGGGAGGAGAGAAACAAGTACACACATAATTATGATATGAGGGAGGGTCAAATAAGTGGAAAGGGGAAAAACAGACCAAGTTCTTTGAGACATTTGAGGAAACTTCATTTTTTAGCTTCGTAGGGTGGGCGTGCTCAGGGAAAGCTTTCTGTTCATAGAACAAGTAGCGTTTGATTTTGGCCTTGAAGGATGAGTGGTCCTTCAGATGGATATGGGGCAGGGATTCCATTCTGGGCATGGGGAAGATATAAGTGAAGTCCTAAAGTAGAGGAAAGACTGAAGAAATTGCCTCCCACCCCTTGCTGGAAGTCCAAATGATTCACCAACAAGTCCATGGTATACGTTCCTCTCCAGGATCCAATCTTGATTCTCTTGACATGCTACAGCAGTGTTCTCATCCTAGAAGAAGACACTACTCCTATGGTCCCTTCTGATTGGTCAGTTGCTCCTCAGAAAAGTGTTCCTTCATTGTTTTCTATCCTCTGTGCCTGACTCTCCCAACTTCCTTAACCGATGAACCCCCTTCTGGGTACCTTCTTTGCCTTCCCATCCCCCCTCCTTTTATGCTTTTTTTTATGGGTAGCCTTCCCCACATCAGAATGTAAGCTCTTTGAAGGCAAGGGGCTAGCAGATGATAATGTCTTTATAACAACTCACTGACTTGATTTGGAAAAAGGGAGAAGGCTATTAAAGGGGATAAATGGGGCCCTTTTCACAGCTCTTACAGTTTTATAAGTCATTGGGGATCAGCAATTCCTGGCATTATCCTTGGGCGAGAGTCAGAGAATATCTCCATTTCCATGGGAAGGTTTCCAGTTCAGCAAATCAGGGCTTCTTCTGACCCAAATCATCCTATATTTATTTCCCTGGCTTGAAAGATGAGCAAAATCCAGAAAAAGGACTGTGGGGACTGTGTGGATCACAACATAATATTTTCACCTTTATTGTTGTTTGCTTGCACTTTGTTTTCTTTCTCATTTTTTTTCCTTTTTGATCTGATTTTTCTTGTGCAACATGATAATTATGTAAATAGATATAGAAGAATTGCACATGTTTAACATATATTGGATTACTTACTGTCTAAGGGAAGGGGTGGGGGGAAGGGAGGGAGAAAAATTTGGAACACAAGATTTTGCAAGGGTAAATGTTGAAAATTGCCTTTGCATATATTTTGAAAATAAAAAAAACCTATTATTAAAAAAAGAAAGATGAGCACAAAACTTAAACCCCAGAAATTCAAGTGGTTCCTGGTCTCTCGTCCAATCTGGGGGCAGAATGGGACAGGTCTGTCCTCCATTTTCAAAAGGTTGGAGACATCCTGATCACCTCTCCTACAATATTTACTATGTTAGCACTTTAATTTATTTCTTTTATTTGTATACTATCAACTCCAACTAAGAACTTCTCTGTCTGCAACTTTTCTGACTAGCTGGAAGAGTTGTCCGTGGAGGGTTAGAGGTGGAATGGGGGGCTTGTCCTTCACCTGGATCTCAATCATTTATGCAGTTCGCTCTAGCATGCCATCCTAACCCATGAACTTACCTATGGCCAAGTGGAGATGTTAACTGCATTTCCTATATCTTTTTCCCTGTCCCTTATGGTAGTGATTGTCACACTGGGACCCCCAAAGATCCTCCAGGTGGACTTGTAGATGTTCCATGAACCAATATCTTAAGGATCTGGAAACTGAGAATATGACCCTCTATCTATCTATGCTTTGGATACTGGCCTGAATTTAAATTTTTCTAACTGCTGAGAAGAAAAAGCCAGACATCACCTCATTTGTGTCTCATCAGAAGTGGTGCCAGTTACTCTTTATTTTCAGAGAGGAGTGAATGATGGCCACAAGGCTAGGTGGAAGATGTGATTAGCAGAGTCTCCTTGCCCATGTTCTTGGCTCCTCCTGGATTGATCTGTGGATGTGAAATAAGGACCAGTGTCCTGGAATTGTTTTTATTTGATGTGGCTTTTCTGTGACTACTTTGAAGTAGTAGAGAGAGCCATTGGGCTTGGTGTGAAGTAACCTGGGTTCATGTCCCAGATCTGCTCCCTTGATAGTTGTGTGACATTGGGTAATTTATACAACTATGTAGTTTCTGAGTTGGAAAGAATTTCAATGGACATTTCCTTTAACTGCTACCTGAAGCAGGAATATGCTCCATTCCCTCTGGCAAATGGACAGCCAGTCTCTGCTAGGCAGGGAACTCACTGAGTACCAAGGTAATTTGGGGCAGTTGCTATTGTTGGACAGTGTGCCCCAAATCCAGCTCTGTAATATCCTGCCCTTTGGTCTTAGTGTATTCTGGAGGCAAGGACAACAAGGTTGCCCTTCTACTATATGAAGACAATTTAGCATAGCCCCCCCTAGTCACAGTAATTCTCTAGATCTCAGATTCTTCAAAATGGAGATCATAAACTCCATCCTGTCTAGTTAATCACCGAATCACAGTTTTAGACATATAAGGAGCCTTGGCCATTTAGTTTAATACTCAGCCAAAATGTTCATTATAATGTTGTTACATAGTAGTATACTAGTAGTAGACTAATGATCATCCAGCCTTTGCCTGATGATCTCAAAGGAGAAGGAAACTATACCTTCCTGAGTTAATCCATTCTTTAGGAAGTTTTTCCTGAGACAAAACCTAAATTTGCATTTTTTTCAACTTCTACTCCATGCTCTTGGATCTACCCACTGAAAGTAAGCTAAATGAGGCTTTTTCCCATGGGGCCACTCTTCAAATATTTAAACCCACATAGCACCCTTAGTCTTCTCTTCTCCAGGTTAAGCATTCCCAGTCCCTTCATACTTTCCCAATATAGCATGAACTCCAGATGCTTCATTTTCCAATATGACCTCCTCTGTATGTGCTCTAGTTTATCAGTCTTTTTTAATCTGTGGTGCTCAGAATCAAATCCAGATGTGATATGATCAGGGAGAAGTACAGGGAGACTATCACTGCCCTAGTTCTGAAAGCTTTCCTCTTTTAAGGAAATCCAAGATGGCATTTGCTTTTTTGGATATAATATCATTCTTTTGATTCATATGGAACTTGCTATCCACTGAAACTCCCAGATCTTTTTCAGTCATATTTATGCCTAACCATGAAATCATGACCCCATAACCCTCTTTTGTGAAGGTAATTTTGAAACCAAATGAAAGACTTTACATTTATCCCTCTAGAATTACATGTTAGTAGATTAGGTCTATTTTTTTTAGCCTGTTAAGATTATTTGGGATCCAGTCTCCCACATCCAGGATTTTAACTACTTCTCCCAGCTTTGTGTTACTTGCAGAATTGATGAGCAAACCATTTAAGACTTTATCTTAGTTACTGATTTAAATATGAAATAGCACCAAGCCAAGCACAGATCCCTGGGGCACTCCACTGGAAACTTCCTCCCAAGCTGACAATGGACCAATACTAATTAACTTTGACTCCACCCATTCAAACAGTTCTATATCTATCTAATTGTATTATAATCTACTCCTACATCTCTCCATCCTTCTCATGAGAATAGTATGAAATACTTTATCAAAAATGCTTAGCTCAAATCTTTTTTTTTTTGGTAGCCAGCTCTGAAATTTTATTTTTCCTAACTAGGAGAGACCTCCATAAAAGAAGGTGATGAAGATGTTTACCATTTGGTTAATAATACTTATGTAGAATGGGCAGTTAGGATAACATATAAAGTGTTTGTTAGCAGTTGTTCAGTAGGTTCATCTGTGACTTTTGATTGACTTCCATATTCAGTTATGATTTTGGTAGTGTAGTCCTTAAAGAACTCCAATGATAAGGATTCTACTATCTTCTGTGGCATTATATTCATTTTTAGATATTTCTTTTTTTTTTCTTATTTTTTTTCTTAGCTCAAATCTAAGTAAACTATATTCACTTGACTTCCAGTTTAGCAACCCTTCCAAAAAAAAGCAAGTTTAGGATGCCATGATTTCTTTTTCTGAAGAAGGGCAGCACTTTGAAATCAGTATTTCTATGGATAGAAACCTTCATTTTAAGGATATTTTCTAAAAACTTCCTAGAAATCAGAGTCGAGTTTACTAACCTATAGTTTGCAGACTTGAATTTCTTCCTTTTTTGAGAAGTGGAAAAAAAAGTTTGGCCTTCTCCACTTCTGTAATATCACTCCTATTTTCCATGCTCATTTAGACATCACAGATCACCTTAGTAATCATGTATGTCTATTCCCTGGGGTAGGTGACTTGATTTCTAGTGTCAAGGTTATTCTCCTATACAGAAAAAAAATTAAAAAAAAATTGAGAATCTCTGTCTTCCTTCTATATTGTCAGTTATCATCTTGTGAAACTCAAGTGCCAGTCTTATCTTCTCTTTGATCTTCCTCTTCCTCCCTAAGTAGCTTTGAAAAAAAACTGTGCTATTTGTAATCCTTAGCTCTCATCAACAGCAGCTCATTTTAAGGGTTAGCCATATTGATACTCTGTAGAACCATGGCACACCCTTATATTCCTTCTCTGTTACCTTCTCTGTTTTCTTGGTTTCCATCTTGTGTACACGTCTTTTTTTTATTCTAGGTAAGTTCATAAGTTCCCTTTCTTTTCAGACATGGCACACTTTCTCCATTAAAAAAGTGTTTTCAGAATTTTTGTACTGAGGGTTTCCCACCAATCCTGAGCTGACTTCCTCTGTAGAATTTTGCTTCTTTAGCTACTTCCAATGCATTTTCTGAACTCTGAAGTCTGCCTTCCAAAAAGCTAGGATCAAAAACAGACTCTACATTGTTTTTTTCTCTCCTTTTCTATGATCAGCTTAAGAATCCAGTTCCCATCAAAGTTCCCATCCACACCAACCAGTCCCTTTCTGTTAGTGAGAACAGGATACAATATAGAATTTTCCTTTCTTGGTTCTTCCATCTTTTGAAAGCTGAAATGATCATCAAAAAATATCTAGAAATTATTAACTGCCCTACTTTTGGGGGCAGAGAAAGAGAGAGAGATAGGGACAGAGATAGAGAAAGAGAGAGAAAAGAGCCCTCTAGTGTCTATCTGGGTGATTCAAGTCTCACATACCTGCTACATCATGTCTCTGGGCCAGGTTTGGGTTGTTTCTCAAATTCCTCATCTATTTACTCCTTTTCTCCAGGTATGCTGTAGCATCCAAATAAACTTACTTCTGTTTCTCTCTCCATTGATCTTCACCCAAATGATTTCCACCCATGTTTCCCCTTTCCGATTGCTGGCTTTCTTCTAATGAATATACACTGGCAAGATACAATGAATGTAATCATCGGCACTAACAAACCTTCATCTATCCTGTTTCTTTCAAATTAGAAGTACCCATCCAGAGTCACATTTCATTTATGTATTTGACCTTACCATGTCTCTGTGATACATATGAAATCAAATTTGCTTTCTTTGGTTAGGACCTCTAGTTATTCTCTCTTGTTTTCTAAATAAACTTCTGTCACATGGGGATGGACATTTAAAGCCATGCATTTTGGCACTTCCTCTGCTATCAGATGTTGTCTATTCTGAAAATTTGGGCACCTCTTCATTGCAACTGCTCTCCAAGGCTTGGCGGAGGTACACAAGCAACTGTGTGTAGTTTAAGGATCAATTGAAGACGATGGATCGGAAAGTGCTTTGGAGATTGTCACTTCCACAGTTCAGAAGGGCCATGATCACATCAATGTTGTATTTTCTCCATCTGTGCAAAATATAAACAATCTATACCTTCTGATCCAAGGCAATTCTTGTCTATTTCCTCTCACATATCCACCACAGAGGATTTACTTACAGTAGTGCTGGAGGCCCTTCTCTAGCTCAGAGGTTGTCAAATTGCTGCCCAAGGGACAAATCCCCCTCACCTATTTTTGTAAGGCAGCACCTAAGAATGATTTTTATGTCCATTAGTCAATATTTATTAAGCACTTAATATGTGCTAGGTACCGTGCTTAATGTTGGGGATACAAAACAAGAGACACAAGATAATCCCTGTTCTCAAGGACCTTAAAATCTAATGGGGGAGACAACATGAAAATAAATAAAAAAAACAAGCAAATAAAGTGAGCTATATACAGGATAAATATGAAATAATTGCAAGAAACAAGGCAATCAATATTAAGTTGAGGTAGGAAAAGCTTTCTGTAGATTTTTTAAAATCTTTTTAGTTTGTTTTTTTTTTTTTAGTTAAGATATAAAAGCAGCCAGAGAGGTGGGAAAACGAATAATGGATGATCAGAGAAAATGTCCAGAGTTGAGAAATGGAGGGTCCTGTTCATAGAACAGCAAGGAGGCCAGTGTTACTGGATCAAAGAGTACTTGTAGAGGAGTAAGTGTAAAGTGTAAGAAAACTAGAAAAGTAGCAGGGGCTAGGTAATGAAGAGATCTGAATGCCAAACAGAGCATAATGCCTGAATGCAATAGGGAATCACTGGCGTTTATTGGGGATGGGGCATGATGTGGTCAGATCTGTACTTTAGGAAAATCACTTTGATCACTAAGTGGAGGCTGACTTGTAGAGAACAGAGACATGAAGCAGGCAGACCCACCCATAGATGCTTGCAATAATCCAGGCCTGAATGAGCAGAGGGATTAGCCTTGGTAAGGAGTAAGGTCACTTCATTTTGTGAGGAAAAAAAATTTAAGTGTTATTTTATTTCAAAATATAAAAACCAAAGATGCAGTGGCCATATTTGCCCCAACATTGTTATCTGCCAATTCCTGGTATGAATAACACTACTTGCTTCCTTTTAAAATCAGATTTTACTGGATGATATACCTTCTATCACTTTTCTACATGTTATCCCTAGAAATATAATACAGTCTATTTATAGACATTGTGTATCATTTTCTTACTCTGAGTTCTCTGCAACCTCAATTTTTTCAAGTATTCAAGTTTTCAAATTAAAAAAAATCATGGCAGTATGGGGAGAACACCGGAGTTAAATAGATGCATATTATTAGTCATAATGAACTGAGAGATGGCCTTGAAGTTAGAACCTAAGTTCAAGCCCTGACTCTAAAATATACCAGTTGTGTGATCACTCAATTTCTCTGTGCTTCAGGTGATTATTCAAACCTAAATTGTAGGAAAAGTAGTGACCTGCATTAGTAAAAGGAGTTTTGTCATCTGGGAGTTCCCTATACCAATGAAATAATTGACCCAGTGCAAGTCCCAGCCCATTGTTCCATAGTTCTTATCATAGAACCTCATTGAAAAGTATCTTACTAAAGCTCAGAACCCTCCTTGTAAAGTCAGCCTAAGGTTTCCCCAAAAAATGCAAAGGAAAAAAAAATCCAAAAATGCTGTTCATGACTTTTTAAAAGTCAGAGTATTGCAGTAACAAGTCCTTGACAGATTCTAGCTGAATATTGTGAATTTAAGACTTCTGGAGATCCCAGAATGCTCCACTAATACCTTACCACACATGCTAAGAGAGCCAGTCTTACAGACACCATAGTACCCAATTGGTAATCCACATAATCCTATTATCCCTTACATGCTGGCCAATGCCTGGAACACCTTCTTAAGACTCAGCATGACAGGATTACAGAAATTCATTATTAGAAGGCAGCTTAGAAACCATCTAGTCCAAGCCATACCTGAAAAATGATCCTCTAAGCAATAAATCTGACAAAATCATCTATAGGCCTCTGCTGTAAAGTCTTGCTATAAAAGAAAATACTACTACTTCCTGAGGTAGCCAATTCTACCTTTGAAATTATAATAACTGACCATCTTCCCTTCAGCCATCTTGTCATCTTCATAGAAAACTTAAGCTCTTCAGACCCAGACTTTCTACCCTTCCCTGATTAGTGTGTTCTGAGTATTTCATGAAGGCCCTTGTGCGTAGGTAAAGTGCAACCATGCTTTCTCTTATCTCCTGGCCATTTTCCAACAAGGCTATCAAGCTGCTACATACATATCTTCTTTCTGCCTTTCCAGTTTGGGAAGTAAAATCAATCAAATCAATTTTGCCATTATTACTTGAAAGAGTATACCAACATACTCTTCCATGGCTTTGCTCATGATTCCTTTCATCTTCCAAAACTAAATGTTCCTCCATAGTGATCAGTATTTTCTAAACTTTATATTAAATGCTGGAGATACAAAAACAAAATCTAAGGTGGTCTCTGCTCTCAATGCCCTTATTTGCTAATGGAGGGAAGACAACAGAGTCAAAAGAGGAGAGCTGGGAAATATGAAGAAAAAGCCTTTCAAAGTGTCCTTATAATAAAACCCATAGAGAATCATAGATGTTGCTCAACCCTGGTAATCGGCAAGAATAAGTTGCAGGGGGGTAGCAATCCTTATCTCAGACCAAGTAAAAGCAAAAGTAGATCTAATTAAAAGAGATAAGGAAGGAAACTACATTTTACTAAAGGGTACCATAGACAATGAAGCGGTATCAATACTAAACATATATGCACCAAGTGGTATAGCATCCAAATTCCTACAAGAGAAACTAACAGAGATGCAAGGAGAAATAGACAGCAAAAGTATACTAGTGGGGGATCTCAACCTTGCTCTCTCAGAATTAGAGAAATCAAACCACAAAATAAATAAGAAAGAAGTTAGGGAGGTAAACAGAATGTTAGAAAAGTTAGGTATGATAGATCTCTGGAGGAAATTGAATGGCAATAGAAGGGAGTATACTATTTTCTCAGGGGTTCATGGAACTTATACAAAAATTGATCATGTATTAGGGCATAAAAACCTCAAAATCAAATGCAGAAAAGCAGAAATAGTAAATGCATCCTTTTCAGATCATAATGCAATAAAACCCACATGTAATATAAGGCCAGGAGAAAATAGACCAAAAGTTAATTGGAAATTAAATAATCAAATCCTTAAGAATGAATGGGTGAAAGAGCAAATTATAGACACAATCGATAATTTCATCCAGAAGAATGACAATAATGAGACAACATACCAAAATTTGTGGGATACGGCCAAAGCAGTTATAAAGGGTAATTTTATATCACTAGATGCTTACTTGCATAAAATAGAGAAAGAGAAGATCAATGAATTGGGCTTACTATTAAAAAAGCTAGAAAAAGAGCAAATTAAAAACCCTCAATTAAATACCAAATTGGAAATTCTGAAAATAAAAGGGGACATTAATAAAATTGAAAAACAAAACTATTGAATTAATAAATAAAACTAAGAGTTGGTTTTATGAAAACAAAAGCAAAATAGATAAGCCTTTAGTTAATTTGATTAGAAAAAGGAAAGAGGAAAATCAAATTGTTAGTCTCAAGAATGATAAGGGAGAACATTCCTCCAATGAAGAGGAAATTAGAGTAATAATTAGGAGTTACTTTGCCCAACTTTATGCCAATAAATTTGATAATCTAAATGAAATGAAGGAATATCTACAAAAATATAGATTACCCAGGTTAACAGAAGAGGAAATAAATTATTTAAATAGCCCCATATTAGAAAAAGAAATAGAACAAGCTATTAACCAACTCCCTAAGAAAAAATCTCCAGGGCCAGATGGATTTACATGTGAACTCTACCAAACATTCAAAGAACAATTAATTCCAATACTATACAAGCTATTTGAAAAAATAGGGAAAGAAGGTATACTACCAAATTCCTTCTATGACACAGATATGGTGCTGATAGCTAAAACAGGTAGGGAGAAAACAGAGAAAACTATAGGCCAATTTCCCTAATGAATATTGATGCAAAAATTTTAAATAAGATATTAGCAATGAGATTACAGAAAGTCATCCCTAGGATAATTCACTATGACCAAGTAGGATTTATACCAGGAATGCAGGGCTGGTTCAATATTAGGAAAACTATCAGCATAATCAATTATATTAATAACCAAATTAACAAAAAACATATGATTATTCCAATAGATGCAGAAAAAGCATTTGATAAAATCCAACACCCATTCCTATTAAAAACACTAGAGAGTATAGGAATAAATGGGCTTTTCCTTAAAATGATTAGTAGCATCTACTTAAAACCATCAGCAAGCATCATATGCAATGGAATCAAACTAGAACCATTTCCAGTAAGATCAGGAGTGAAACAAGGCTGCCCACTGTCACCATTATTATTTAATATTGTGTTAGAAATATTAGCTTTGGCAGTAAGAGAAGAAAAAGAGATGAAAGGAATTAGAATAGGTAATGAAGAAACCAAATTATCACTCTTTGCAGATGATATGATGGTATACTAAGAGAACCCTAGAAACTCGAGTAAAAAATTACTAGAAACAATTCACAACTTTAGCAAAGTTGCAGGATACAAAATAAATCCACATAAATCAGCAGCATTTTTATATATTACCAACAAAGTTCAGCAGCAAGAGATACAAAAAGAAATTTCATTCCAAATAACGGATGATAGTATAAAATATTTGGGAATCTACCTGCCAAGGAAAAGTCAGCAACTATATGAACTAAACTACAAAACACTTTCCACACAAATAAAATCAGACCTAGTCAATTGGAAAAACATAAAATTCTCATGGGTAGGCCAAACAAATATAATAAAAATGACAATACTACCCAAACTAATTTACTTATTTAGTGCCATACCAATCAAACTCCCAAGAAATTATTTTACAGATTTAGAAAAAATAGTAGCAATATTCATTTGGAAGAACAAAAGGTCAAGAATGTCAAGGGAATTAATGAAAAAAAAGGCTGATGAAGGTGGCCTTGCTATACCAGATCTAAAACTATATTATAAAGCAGCAGTCATCAAAACCATCTGGTACTCGATCAGTGGCATATGATAGAATCACAGGACAAACTAGGCAATAACTATAGCCATTTAGTTAGTGTTTGATAAACCCAAAGACCCCAGCTTCTGGGATAAGTACTCATTATTTGACAAAAACTGCTGGGAAAATTGGAAACTAGTGTGGAAGAAATTAGGGCTGGACCCACACCTAATACCACATACCAAGATAAGATCTAAATGGGTTCATGATCTGGATATAAAGAGTGATATTATAAGTAAATTAGAGCAATGTAGTATACTTTACCTCTCAGACCTGTGGAGATGGAATAAATTTATGTCCAAAGAAGAACTGGAACTTTTAACTGAACAGCAGATAGATAATTTTGACTATATTAAGTTAAAAAGGTTTTGTACAAACAAAACCAATACAGTCAAGATTAAGAGGGAAGCAATAAATTGGGAAATCATCTTTACATTTAAGGGTTCTGATAAAGGTCTAATTTCTAAAATATATAGAGAATTGTCTCATATTTATAAGAATTCAAGCCATTTTCAAATTGATAAATGGTCAAAGGATATGAACAGATAATTTTCAAAAGATGAAATTAAAACTATTTCTAGTCATATGAAAAGGTGCTCCAAATGACTATTGATCAGAGAAATGCAAATTAAGACACCTCTGAGGTACCACTACACACCTGTCAGATTGGCTAAAATGACAGGAAAAGATAATGACAAATATTAGAGGGGATGTGGGAAGGTTGGGACACTGATACATTGTTGGTGGAACTGTGAATGGATCCAGGCATTCTGGAGAGCAATTTGGAACTATGCTCAAAAAGTTATCAAACTGTGTATATCCTTTGACCCAGCAGCGTTTCTATTGGGCTTATATCCCAAAGAAATCATAAAGGAAGGAAAGGGCCCCACATGTGCAAGAATGTTTGTGGCAGCCCTTTTTGTGGTGGCTAGAAACTGGAAACTGAATGGATGCCCATCATTTGGAGAATGGCTGAACAAATTATGGTATATGAATGTTATGGAATATTATTGTTCTGTGAGAAACGACCAGCAGGATGATTTCAGAGAGACCTGGAGAGACTTGCATGAACTGATGCTGAGCAAAATGAGCAGATCCAGAAGATCAATGTACACGGCAACAACAATACTATATGATGATGAATTCTGATTGACATGGCTCTCTTCAACAATGAAATGTTTCAAACCAGTTCCAAATGTTCAGTGAAGAAAGCCATATGCACGCAGAGAGAGGGATGTGAAATATGGACCACAACATAACATTTTCATGCTCTTTATTGATGTTTGCTTGCATTGTGTTTCCTTTCTCTGATTTTTCTTTCTTGTAGATACAATTTTTCTTGCACAAAATGATAAGTGTGGAAATATGTATACATATATTCAATTTGTCAAGTATTTTAACATAATTAACATGTAGTGGATATCCTGCCATCTAGGGGATGGATAGGGAGAAGGGGGGGAAATTTCTAACAGAAAGCTTTGTAAGGGTTAATGTTGAAGAGTTACCCATACATATGTTTTGCAAATAAAAAGTTTTAATAATAATAATAAAAATAGAATAAGTTGCAGGGTTGAGGGACAAATACAATAGTGGAAGACCTGTCTCAAAACTATCTAGTACAAAAGTGAAGAGGTTGCTTTTAAGAAGCTTTATGATAGCAAAGTTACAAGAAAAAGAATAATAAAGAGAATGATAAATACCAATGGAAGCTATTAAGGAAGGAAAAGAACCAAACAATCTAAAAAAAGAGATTTACAAGAAACAATTCATACCAAAGGAGTTTTAGGGAGGAAAAAGTCTCTGAGAAAGTTGAAAGTATTAAAATAAATTATATAGTGATTCTAGGTATGATAATGGAACAATTACAGGCATCTCCAGAATGGTTCAAGTGAGCAATAAAATAAGTGAAAGAAATAAGGACAGAAATTAGATCTGTAAAGGGAAAAAAATCACTAAGTTGAACAGGAGAGGAGATAATTTAAAATAAATGGAAGATACTCTCCATAGCATCAAAAAGAGAACTATATAATGGGATAACAAAAAATCAGAGGCAGAAGAAATGAAATGAACAAAATTTAAAAAAGCAAAAGATTGGGAAAATGTGAGAGAGTCCTATGGAAAATGAATACTGAATTTGAAATTGGATGTGAAGAGATAATATAAAGATTATCCAGAAAAACTTGACAGAAAAAAATCACTGTATTTCAGGAAATCATAAGAGAACATTACCCAGAAATTCTAGAAACAGATGGTGAAGAACAGAACAAAGAGTCCACAGTACACCAATAGAAAGGATTTCCAAAAGTAACTACCCAAGAAACAATGTGGTGAAACTTCCTACAATACCAAACAAATCATCCAGACTTTGATGTATGGGGGTGGGTCTTTCATTTTTTTAAGGAAAATCATTTAAAAATAGCTGAGGATTAAGGATTCTGGGAAGATGGTGGAGTAGGTCCTTAATTTCAAACTCTCCAGATTTCCCCCATAAGCAGAACAGTTTTGGGGGAAACAGACTGGTGAAACACAAAGAAGACTTGGGGCAGAACAGGGATCTTCCTGGAATAACTCCTGAAGAAAGACCCTGGATTAGGGATTAACCTCAGCAAGAACCACAGAGACTTTCACCTCCTGGACAGCTTGTGGAGTCAGGGTCTGAGTCCCAGAAGACTTAGTGAACCTTGGCTGATTAGGAGCACTAGGCCCAGGTGTGCTGCAGAGTCACAGTCCTGGGAGAGAAGAAACCAGCTCACAAAGAGTGCAGAGGCAAGGGTGCTGCTGGCTGTGGGCACTTGTAGGAGGGGAACTTTTGGTTTGGGGTTCCAAGTCAGAGGGAAAAGCTGAAAGGAAGCTAGAAATACCATCTCCCCACCCCACAATTAGAGATACTTACACTAATACTTCTCATAAAAAAGAACCTGCAAAGAAGAACCCAACCATGAAAACTTACTATAGGAATCTTCAGAGGAGGATGCTGAAAAGCTTCTTCTACCCCAAAGAATAACATGAAATGATTCCCTGCTCAAAGAGAATTTATAAAAGAACTCAAAAAAGACTTTAAAAATCAAATGAAAGACATTGAGGAAAAAACTAAAAAAAAAAAACAACAAAAAAAAAAAAAAACAACCATCCAAGAAAAACAAAAAGATGAAGAAAAAAAGTTAACCTACTAGAAAAGGAGAAACAAAGTCTTAAAGAAGAAAACAAATCTTTGAAAATTAGAATTGCACAAGGAAAAACCAGTGAAGTTATAAGAGATCAAGAAATGACAAAAGAAAATATAAAGAATTAAAAAACAGAACAGAATGTGCAATATAAGAAAAGCAGATACAAGAAACAAGAATAATTTGGACTATGTGAAGAGAAAAAACCCTGACACAATAATGCAAGAAATCATCTATGGAAATTTTCTTGGAGTGATAGAACATGAGGGGAAACTAGAAATAGAAAAAATCCACTGATTACCAGCTCAAAGAAATCCTTCCTGGAAAATACATAGGAATATTATTGCCAAATTTCAAAAACCCCAGATCAAAGAGAAAATTTTGCAAGAAACAAGAAAAAAATATAAACAATTCAAATATGCTGGCACTGCATTAAAAATTGTACAGGGGGGGCAGCTAAGTGGCGCAGTGGATAGAGCACCAGCCCTGAAGTCAGGAGGACCTGAGTTCAAATCTGGTCTCAGACACTTAACATTTCCTAGCTGTATGACTCTGGGCAAAATCACTTAATCTCAATTGCCTCAGCAAAAAGAAAAAGAAAAAAAAAAGAATTAACAACATCTACAATTGCCTCAGCAAAAAGAAAAAGAAAAAAAAAAAGAATTAACAGCAGCCACAATAAAGATCACAGATTCTGAAATCGTATATACCAGCAATCAACAAAACTAGGGCTATGGCCAGAAATATCATATTTGGCAAAATTATTCAAAATATTTAATGGAAAAAATGGACATTCAATGAACTTGCAGATTTTCCGGACTTTTTTTCAACCACAACTGAACTCAATAGAAAAATTTAACATTATAAGAGCCAATATTAAAGATCAACTTCAAGGAACTTAACATAGACAAATTGTTTATATTTTTTTCCATTGAAATGCAAACCATATGTTTAAGATTGACATCAACAATTGGGTAGCTCAAAAGAAAATTGGGGCAGAGTTGAGTATGATCTGACTCTAAAAAGCAAAACTATCTAGGAAAAGGTAAAAATAGTAATTATGTCATACAATTGAGGTACAGAGAAGAATAGACAGAGAGGCATTAGAGGGGGGAGGAGCGCCTGTAATTCTGAAAACCTACTCACATCAGGAATGGGTTAAATAGCCTAATATATATATATATATATATATATATATATATATGTGTGTATGTGTGTGTGTGTGTGTGTGTGTGTGTGTGTGTGTGTTGTATATACATACACACACACATTACATATATACCATAAAGTGTATAGTACCCTCCAAAATGGAAGGGGAAGTAAAGGTGGGAGAAGAAGACAAAGGAGGGATCCATGAGTGAGAGGAAGTTAGGAGCAGAATTAAAGCAGAAGAGTTAGGAAATACAGGAAAGAAAAGGTATATACAAATACTACAAGGATCAGGAGTAGAATTTACTAGAAAAAAAAAGTATGGTTAGTAATTATTTATCTTAGACAAAGTGAAACTTAAAAGATTTAATCAAGAGAGAAATGTGCATTATTTGTCAGTCATACTAATATTGTTTTGGATGCTTCTTTATATATAGGTAAATGCCGCTGTGTGTGTGTGTGTGTGTGTGTGTGTGTGTGTGTGTATAAAACACTATATCTGCGCTTAAATATATAGCCTGCTGAGAGTTGGGGCGGGGGGGATAAAGTAAAAAAAAATGCAGCAGAGAACAAAAAACCTTTCAAGGAAGCAATGAAAAGATGGACACTCATGAATATAATTTCTTTTATTGTTATATATGCATTCTTGAACTGTGAATTTATATTATATATGTTGAATCTTCCCTGATGTTCTGCTGGTTATATGCCAATATTCTGTTCTGTTTTGTTTCTTTTATTTTCCTTTCCTGTCTTTCTTTTTTCTGTTCTGCTTTTTAAAAAAAATTAAATTAAAAAATGAAAATGAAATGAAAAATAGCTCTGGATAATTTTTCATTTATGAGAAATCACGGAAATGTTTAAATTAACATGCAGATCCAGGGTATTTATGTTGAATAGATATTATTTTTTTTATTTTTAAAAGGTTTATTGATGGTTCTTAAAAATAAAATAATAAAATCCTATTTCAAAATAAATAAAAGCCAAGTTGATTAATGACTTCCCCTATGCATCCGTATTATTCCCTTGAGACAATTCTCTCTTTTTCTTCTCATCAAATTATTTCTCATTATGACTTCTTGAGACCCTCCCATTCCTTCTGGCCTGACTTTCCATTTTTCTAAGATTTCATGTTAGAACATGAAATCATACCTACCTCTTTTTTTTGGCAGGGGGAACTCTCTGAAACCAGATTCTTCCAAATCTAAGGTGGATATCAGGTTATGCTCAGATTTTCTCTCCTTATTTATCATCAACTCCAAAACAGAGTGGCTAATTTTTCCCAAGTTTCTCCAGTTTTTCCCCAACATTTCTGCTCCAGCAACCAATTCCTTCCTGTTTGTGACATTTAAATCCAAAATGGGATTTTATCTTGTTCATCTCTCCATCTTTTAAAAAAGGAAATTTTCATTACGGTAACTTGGGAAATTATTAACTTATTTTTCTAGCAAAGGATTATGCTAGGAAATCTCTGGATAATTAACATCTAATTATTACTTATATCAGCCTCCTCCTATTTGTGATGTCTCCTGAATTTTTCATTCATTTTCTCTTTCTGTTCAGGTGGTCTGCATTATATTTTGTGGACAGTTTTTGTTTCTGTCTACTTGGATATTCACCCAAATGTTCTCTATGTTTTATACCCATGATTCCTGAATGATACAATAAGTGAATAGAGTTTGGAGTTTGGAGTCAAGAAGGTAAGTTCAAATCCTTATATGGATGCTTTCCAGTTATATGACCCAGCAAGTCACTTAATCTCTCTCAGTTTCTTCATCTGTAAAATAGGCATAATAATTGTGCCTGCCTCCCTGGATTGTTGTGAGATCAAAACCATAATGTTCTAGCTATTACTATTTCATAACATGAATATATCTTTTTAATCTACAGCACAACCTACCCAGTATTTTTGGAATGAGATAGACCTATCCAAAGTTACACGCCAATCTTGGGTCTCATTCTCTCAATAACATTCAACAATATTGATGGGGTTAATTTTTTTCTCCTTGCATTAGGATCTTCAGCTCATCTTGCTTGTTGCTCATTCTTTGTGTATATATGTGTAGACAGCAGAGGCCATAAATTTGAGTGCCTGCTCTTTGCTAGGATTTTGTCTTCTGTCAATAATTAGGTACATACATGTTTAACCTATATTGGATTCTTTGTTGTCTTGGAGACAGGGGGTTGGAAAGAGGAAGAAAAATGTGGATCACAAAGTCTTGCAAAGGTAAATGTTGAAACCCATCTTTGAATGTATTTGGAAAAAACAAAATACTATTAAAAATAAAACAATTAGGTGCATATACTGCAATTTTTCTCCCTACGTTGTAGCTCCTCTCTATGGTATATGTATAAACAGTTTCTCCCCTTCCTCTTCCTTTTAAGTGTCTAGCCATTTTGTTTAGATTTGTTATGACTCTAAAAAAATACATTCTTACTAGCCCTCATTAGGTATACCGCATCCCTGGCCAAGTCCAGCATTCCTATATATTAAGCTGTGACTCCCAAATCCAAATGCTTTTTGCCAGCCTCCATCTTTGTAACCAGCCATTCACCTTTTTGCCTACTGGCAGCCATGATAACAACACCTGTGCTCTTAAAGTCTTCAATTTGTTTCTCAAGAAATCATAATTATTAGCAATGCTTTCTAGCATCCTTTTAGCAATGTGATTTTCCCCTATGCTTCACCAGAGTTGGCCAGTCATCCAGTTTGACGGTCTTGGGAGATTTTCTGTTACTTCTTGGATATATACCCCAGGAAGTTAGTAAATCTCTCCATTGTTATCACATTTACATTAGTTTCACGGTCTCAGGAAAGAGTTACCAACTACTTGCCATTTTCTTTTATCTCTTACTGGATGATCTCTCACTTGCTAGGATCCATGGATCCACATTTTTATTTCTTTTTTCTTTTTTTCTTTTTTTTTTCTTTTTGCTGAGGCAGTTGAGGTTAAGTGACTTGCCCAGGGTTACGCAGCAAGGGAATGTTAAGTGTCTGAGACCAGATTTGAACTCAGGTCCTCCTGACTTCAAGGCTGGTGCTCTATCCACTGCACCACCTAGCTTCCCCCACATCATTATTTCTTGAAGGTCAAGCCACTTCTTTATCTTCAAAGCTTTCTTTGAGAAAAGCCTCCTGTTTTGTTTTTGTTTTTGTTTATTTATTTTTTATTTGTTCCCTCTTTTTTATTTATTTAATATTTTATTTTTCCCCAATTGCATGTAAAAACAATTTTCAACATTCATTTAAAAATGTTTGAGTTCCAAATTTTCTTCCTTCCTAGCCACCCTCATTGAGAAGGCAAGTAATTTGAGATAGGTTACACATATATAGCCATGCAAAACACATTTCCATATTAGGTTGTAAAAGAAAACATAAAACAAAATAAAAGGCCAAGAAAAAGAAAGTGAAAAAAGTCTGCTTCGATCTGCATTCAGACTCCATCGGTCTTTTATCTTGGGGATGTATAGAGCATTTTTCATCATAAGTCCTTCAGAGTTGTCTGGATGATTGTACTGCTGAAAAGAGTTAAGTTATTCACAGTTGATCATCTCAAAATATTGTTTTTACTGTGTACAATGTTCTATTCATTTCACTTTGCATCAGTTCCTGTAAGTCTTTTTAAATTCATATCTTCTTTTAGTCCCAAATGTTCACTGTTCCTTCTTCCTTATTCTTCTGTTACAATTTCCCCCCTCCCTGTCCCCCACCTTTTTGATATAGACCAGGATTCCAGAATTATAGAACATGAGACCTGGAAAGGACTTTAGAAGTCATTTAGTTCAAGTAATACATAAAAAATACATAACATATTGCTTCAAGACCTCCAGTGAAGGGGAACCCACCACCTCTCACAGCTGAGCACTACCCTTTGGAATAGATCTTTTTCCTCTTTGGAAATTCTACTCATTGTTACTACTAAAAGCTCTCGTCTATGCAGAAGCTCTGAACACTTGAATAGAGATATCCATCTTCTCCCAATTCTCCTCTTCTCCAGTTCCTTCAAGAAATCCTTAAATGGCACTGCCTGAGAGACCTTCATCATCCTCCTTGCCTTCCTTCAGACACTCTCTAATTTATTAATGTCCTAAAACTGTAGTGCCCAGAACTAGCCCAATACTCCAGGTGGGACCTGACCAAAGCAGAGGACAGAGGGAGGATTATCTCCTCAGTCCTGAAAACTCCACCTTTCTTAATTCAACCCAAGATCACTGTGGCTTTTTTGTTTTGTCACATCATAATGCTGACTCATCCTGAGCCTACCGCTCATTAAAACCTGGAGGTATTTTTTTTTTTAGACAAGTTACTACTTGACCATGAAGTTGATATTTTGGACTAAAGTATAAGATATGCTATTGATACCTATTAAATTTCATGCTATTAAATTCAGCCCAGTGTCTTAGCCTGTCAAGCTAGATCCTGATTAGTTTATGGTGTGTAAGAAGATATCCCACCTTACTTTCTTTTGTAAATCTGATGAATATGGCAACTATGCCTTTTTTGAAGTCACCGATAACAGTATTAACCAACCCAGAGGCAAAAACAGATGGCTAGGTTCTTGGACTTCTTCCTCTTTGGAGTATTTTTCTTCATTATTTGATATTGCCTTGAAATAGATGTACAGGAATGAGATTGTTAGATCAAAGGTTATAAATAATATAGTGCCTTTTCTTGCCTAATTCCTCATTGTTTCCAGAACTCTTTGGTTAATTCACATTTTTTCTCAGTCTCTATGTGTCTGTCTTCTCACACCCCATTCAATATTTCCTATTTCTCTTTATCATCTTTGCCAACTTCATGGCTATGAGGTAAAACCCTTGTGATTTTCTTAATCTGCATTTTGTTTTCTACTTGTTTTATCTCCTGGAAACCTTTCCCACCCATAGTAGTCTAGGGGACACAGGACAGCTTGAACTCTTCATAAGTAATCATTTACCACAGCTTTATTTGTCTTTCAATAAATAATGAACTGAGCTAGAGGGTTGGTGTGTTCCCAAAGCTCTACTCAACTTTGTGGTTTCCTTCAGAAATGTCCTCTATTTTTGGTTGCTTTTCATCTACACACAGAGATATCCTGATCCCCATTAGTCTGACCCCTCAAAAATATGTGACCTTTTCTTATTTCATTAGCATTGTCCCATGGAACATTTTGTCAGGCCCATTTCCCATAGTGTGACCTTGATGTCCAATTCATCAGCAAAGTTGTTTTCCACTATTACCAGTCTCTTCTCCAGTTACTGCTTCCCAACAATTGCTCCTTCATTGTCCACTGTCATATTGCTTCTTTGATCTCCTCCTGCTGCCCTCTTTTCACATAAGTTTCACGGTAGGTCCCTTTAGCCATAGTTGTCCCTCTTTTCCTCCTGATCCTGACTGACTTCCTTCTCATCACTGTTGATGTCCTGAGTTCTTTTGGAATATTTAAATGATTCATCCATTGCTTCTCCTCATGAGGAGATAACATTTGCCTAAGATCAGGGATTCTTTACCTGCAGTCTGTGAACTTGTTTTCAAAGTCTTTGACAGCTATATCACAATACAATTAGTTCCTATTATAATCCTCCATATTTTATTTCATGCATTCAAAACGTGATTCTGGGAAGATGTTCCTCAACTTCATCAAATTGACAACCAGAGGGGTCAAGGGCACATAAAAAAGTTAAGAATTCCTAAGTTGAAGAGGTGGTACTAGAACGCTGGCCAACCTGGTAATAACAGTTTCACACCTAGAGACAAACGACTCATGGTCTTTTGAAATTTGCCATCTCTTTTACCCTTGAGGTTAGGAAGTCTTTGAACTCTGAATAATTTTAAGCATTCTGCTAGTTCTAGGTAAGTTGTCCCTGTCCCAGACACCCCCCCCCAACCACCAAAAGTACTTCCTTCGGAGGATCGGAGAGCCCCATCCTATTTAGTCTGGGAGACTGAGCTTCCCTTTGTCCCTTGGCCAAATTAGAGGGCATGCAACTCTTCTTCCCCCTTAATGCAGAATGTCATAAACTGGTTAAGAATCTGCCACTGATTCTTCTTCTGGTTATAAAGACACTATAAGAGTTTTCATTTGTTTTTCTGCCTTTGACCTCTCTCTGAGGGAGCTGGGTCAGAGTTCATTCATGTAGCACAGAAGCTCCTTGAGGACAGAGGGTATTTTGTTTTTGTCTTTGTATTCCCGGAAACCTAGTACAGTGTCTGGTACATAGTAGGCATTTAATAAACACTTGTTGATTTATATAAATTGATGCTAAGTAAGATGAGCAGAACCAAGAAAACATTCTACACAGTAACAAGAAGATTATGTGATGATCAACTGTGATGGACTTGGCTCTTTTCGACAATGAAGTGATTCAAGACAATTCCACTAGACTTGTGATGGAGAGAGCCATCTCGAGAGAAAGATGTATGGAGACTGACTATGGATCAAAACAGTATTTTTCACCTTTTTGTTGTTGTTGTTTGCTTAATTTTTTCTCATTTTTTTCCACTTTTGGATCTGATTTTTCTTGTGCAGCATGACAAATGTGGAAATACGTTTAGAAGAATTGCATGTTTAACCTAGCTTGCTTATTGTCTTGGGGAGGGGGAAGAAGGGGAGAGAGGGAGAAAAAATTGGAACAGAAGGCTTTTCAAAAGTGAATGCTGAAAATTATCTTTGCATCTCTTTAGAGAAATAAAATACTATTAAAAATAAATACTTGTTCCAGGAGCAATTTATGCAAATTATCCTAAAAGCTTCTTACACATATCCAGAAATTAAAGCAAAGAGTCCTTCACTCTGGGCTATCACAGATGTAACATCCTTTGCCCTTCTACATTTTACTCAAAACCCATAGCTTATGATAATTTTAAAGAATACAAAGGGGTCCTGAGACTTAAGAACATTGAGAACTCCTGATATATTCTAATGAAAGAGACAGCACACGTAGAGGAATGGTGGCCAAGGATGAATGTTTTGGTTGGATAGTTACAAGGCTAGTGAATGGAAGAATACAGGGGTAGATTGATAGACCATGGCCAGTAGCAATGATCTGATCATGGTTCTGAAAGCAGACAAGGGGGGATAGGTCATTGTGAGTGCCAAGGTGGCTGATGATAAGATGCCCAGGGAGTAAAGTTAAGTGTGACTGGAGCTGGACCTGTATGCAATATGTGACTGAGGCAATCACCAATCAAGCCAGTGGGATTCCACTAGAGTTTCTGGTACCAAAAGAGTTAAATCATCTGGAGCATTATTTCTGGTCTAAGCAGGGTGTGAGTACATTGCAGGGAAGTATATGGCCATACACAATCAGCAACAATACATATATAACATACATTATTGAACAGTGAGGTGGTGCAGTGGATAGTGTACTAGACCTGGAGTCAGGAAGACTCATCTTCCTGAGTTCAAATGTGACCTCAGATACTTCCTAGCTATGTGACCCTAGGCAAGCCACCTCACTGTTTGTCTCAGTTTCCTCATCTACAAAATGATCTGGAGAAGGCCATGGCAAACCACTTCAGTATCTATGCCAAGAAACCCCCATATGAGGTCACAAAGAGTTGAATATGACTGAAATGACTGAACAACAACAAGAACAACAACATGCATGTGTCAGTGTGGTATAATGCAACCACAACGGCACATTGCAAAATACAGCACATATTATCAGTTCGTTTATAACAATATGTACACATGTATATTATAATTACATGTAAAGTATATGTGATAGGCTCTATCAATGCTCATCATCTAGTTTTATGGGTTACCCTTTCCCCATTGTTCCCAAAACATCATAAGTAACTTGGACTGTGCCTGACTCTTCTGCTGGGATTCAGTATATATATTGATATATATATTGATATATAACCGGCTATATATCAATCTACACAGACTAGCCGTCCCAGGATCCCAAACCTGAGCTTGTGGATGATTCAGGATGACTACCTAGGGCTGGCAATAGCCAGGATCATATATTCCAAGAAAGGAAGCGATTGGTTGAGCAGCCAAAATATCAAGGGGGATGTTCTGAGGCTGTGATGTAAATACAATTTCACAGTGGAGTTTTTGTTTTTGAGTTTTACTCAAATATACATATTTCCACATGGAGTAGAAAGAATTGTGAATCACTAAAAGTTAGGGAATGTTGAAGGGCAGAAGCTCCCCTCCTGTCATATGCAGATACCAAGTCCACAAAGCTTTCTTTGTTTTTGTGCATCCTTGAAGGATTTGCACTGGAGATGTGGTATATGGTGATCTCCCCCTCCCGAAAATATATAAAACGACTCAGCTCAGGGGGGACAGTGCTTTGTCCAGTCTGACTATCCTGCCACACCTCAAAGGCTGGTAGCAACAACTCAAAGAAGGATGAGGTAAAGTCTTGGTACTCAATGTAACCAGAGCTGAGACTCAACAGTGTTAAGTGGTTTGTCTTAGGTCACACAGCTAGTTAAGTATCAGAAATAAGATTTGAACTTTGGGATTACAAGTCCAACATTCTATCCATTATGCCAGTTGTTCTCAAAAGTGTGGTCCAGAGAATTCTGAGTGTCTCTGAAACTCTTTCAGAGGTCTACAAATTTCAAATTAGTTTTTATTTTTAATATGGTATCTTCAATATGGTTAATATTTCTAATATCTATAAATATAACCGACATAAACAAAATCTCTTTGGACAGATCTTTAATAATTTTCCACACTATACTGAGAGCAAAAGTTTGAGAACTACTGTATTATGCCATGCTGCTTCTGATACTCACCTTTGTCTTAATACCAACCCACATTCTGACCTATACTCTTAGAGCCTATTTAGCTCAATGTCCATTTCTCTTTTCTTCCTATTCACTGAGTATGATTAAGTCCCCAAAAGGCAATAAGTAGTTATCCTGTACTTTCTTTACAGGTTCCCAAACATTCTCTAGGACTATTTTATAAGGTGGGAAGTTGTCAAGTCTTTCAACTACTTGGTATGGAATGAAATTCCAATAATTAGATACCATCTGTATTCCTTGGATACCAATGTCTCTAAATAGAAGTCTAATATTTTGTTGAAAATCTTGACAGTGAAACTTTGTAGTGTCATCTTGTGCTATTGGACTATCAGGGCTTTTCTGAACTGG
Organism: Myrmecobius fasciatus; assembly: GCA_023553655.1. Taxonomy (NCBI): domain Eukaryota; kingdom Metazoa; phylum Chordata; class Mammalia; order Dasyuromorphia; family Myrmecobiidae; genus Myrmecobius; species Myrmecobius fasciatus. Next base: position 252,747 of record JAJPUD010001464.1, on the reverse strand, counting down.
GGTCACACTTGGTGGGAGACCTCTTCTAATGTTTTCTTGGCTGAGAAATGATCTAACTATTCATTGAAGCTTTCCTGAGTCTTTTCCCCTGTTCATTCAAAGTCTTCCAAAGGTTGATGATGTTATCGAAATATACTCATACCTCTAAGTCTAGGTAGGTTACATTTCACAACCCCCTTCACCTTGCTGGCCCCAGCTTGAGCTTCCAGTCAGCCATCCAGCCATCTCCCCAACATACTCCTAACTTACCAACTTTCTTTTAGAAGCCTTCTGAGATTGTAAATCATATGGTTCATAATCACACTTCCTCACCCTCCATTGCAAACATATGTAAGTATGGTATATAGCCCAGCTTCTTAAACTGTAGGTTGCACTCCCATATGGACTCTCATAACTGAATACGGGGTTGCAAAATCATGATTTATTATCAGTAAATGTTTGATTTGTATTCCAGTTTTATATACCTAGATATCCAGGATCACATAAAAATTTCTCAGGCAAAAAAGGGTTGCAAGCAGAAACGTTTAAGAAGCCCTGGTGTAAAGATAATGACATTAGTCTTGCTATCATTGCAAGTATACCTCCAGTGAATAAGGGATCTGAAGATATGAACAGTATCCAAAAGAAGAATGGTAAGTTATTAACAATCATATGAAAGACTGATCCAAATCATGAATGATAAGAGAGGATTTTATATTTGATCACAGACATTATAATAATAGGGAGCCACAAGAGTAGGGGGGTGAAATGGTCAGACCTGCCCTATAGGAAAATCTATCTTTGACAGCAAAGTGGAGGATGGACTGAAGTGGGGAGAAACTTGTAGCAGGCAGAACCCCCTTCCTGCCAGTATTGCAATAGTTCAGGAAGAAAATGATGAAGACCTGTACCAGGGTGCTGACTATGTCAGAGAAGGGAAGTGGGTATATTCAAGAGATGCTGTAGAGGTAAAATTAACAAGATTTGTCAACAGATTGGATCTGGGGGATGAGTATGAATGAGGCATTCAGGGTAACATGGAGATTATGAGCCTGGGTGACTAGAAAGATAGTAATGTCCTATTCCCCTTTGGAAGAGAGCAAAATGGGGGTGGAAAGATAGTGACTTTGGTTTTAGACATGTTGAGTTTGAGATGCTTCCACGGAACTTTGTGCTGTTCAACATAGTCAGCAATGGATGACTGAAATACCTAGGCTGCTACCGATATTTTTGATTCTTTTTTTAAACTTATTTTTTTTAATTTATTGAACTAAATACAAAATAAGAAAAAACAGAATAAAAAATGAAAGACAGAAAAGGAAAATAACAAAACATTGACCCTCAGAAAATCAGGGGGGAGGATTCAAAATATATAACAAGAACTTTCCATTTCAAGAAAGCCTATATATTAATAGAAGAAATTATATTAATGAGTGTCCATCTTTTCAATTAGGTTATTCTTTTGTTCTCTGCTGAGCACTTTTTGCTTTTTGCTTTTTTCCCCCTTTCATCTCTCTCACCTCCCCCAAGCAGGCTATAGTTAAGCTCAGATATAATTATACACACACACACACACACACACACAGCACACACACACACATATACATAAACACTTTCACCCATCCATATACATATGTCTATATACATACATGCATAAGACCTACATGCATATATACCCACAGATACTCAGACACATATATACATTTACCCATATCTAAATATGCATTTAAAACAATAATAATGTGGATGACATATGATGTAGATTTCTCTCTTGATTGAATCTTTGATTTTTTTTTACTTTGTCTAAGATCAATGATTACTAGCCATACTTTTTTTTTTGTAAATTCTACTCCTGATCCTTGTTTGTTTGTGTATACCTTTTCTTTCTTATACCTGCTAACTATTGCTTTAATTCTGCTCCTTAACTTGCCTTGCTATTCTTAATCTCCCCCTACCCATGGATCCCTCTCTTGTCTTCTTCTCCTACCCTTTGCTTCCTATTCTGTCCATCCCTTCCCACTTATTTCTTTATAGATTTTGGAGGGTGCTCTACCCTTCATAAGCATATATGTAGAGTTACCTATTTAATCCATTCCCAACATGAGTAGATTTTTAGAACTATGAGCCCTCCTCCCCCCTCTAATGCCTCTCTCTATTTTTCCTCTGCGCCTCAATTGTATGACATAATTACTATTTTTACCTTTTCCTAGGTGGTTTTGCTTTTTTAGAGTCAGATCACACTTAACTGTGCCCCAATCTTTCTTTTGAGTTACCAATTACTGACGCAAATCTTAAACATATGGTATGCATTTCCATACCACACCAAAAAAAAAAAAAAAAAACCAATTTCTCCACATTGACTTCCTTGAAGTTGATCTTTAATATTGGCTTTTATATGTTAAATTTGCTATTGAATTTGGCTTTGGTTGAAAGAAAGTCCTGAAAATCTGCAGATTTGTTGAGGGTCCATTTTTTTTCATTCAATATTGTGGATAATTTTGCTGGATATAATATTTTTGGCCACAGGTTTAGTTCTTTTGATTGCTGGTATGTATGATTTCAGGACCTGTGGTCTTTTGTTGTGGCTGTTGATAAATCCTCTACAATTCTAATTGTAGCTCCAGCATATTTGAATTTTTTTCTTCTTTCTTGCAAAATTTTCTCCTTGATCTGGGGTTCTTGAAATTTGGCAATGATATTCCTATGTATTTTCCACAAAGGATTTCTTTGAGGTGGTGATCAGGGGATTTTTTTTTTCTATTTTTACTTTCCCCTCATGTTTTATCACTTTGAGACAATTTCCTTAGATTATTTCAGAATGTTTGTGGCAGCCCTTTTTATAGTGGCTAGAAACTGGAAACTGAATGGATGCCCATCAATTGGAGAATGGCTGAACAAATTATGGTATATGAATGTTATGGAATATTATTGTTCTGTAAGAAACGACCAGCAGGAGGATTTCATAGAGACCTGGAGAGACTTGCATGGACTGATGCTGAGTGAAATGAGCAGAACCAGGAGATCATTATACACAGCAACAACAATACTATATGATGATCAGTTCTGATGGACATGGCTCTCTTCAACAATGAAATGTTTCAAACCAGTTCCAATTGTTCAGTGAAGAAAGCCATATACACCCAGAGAGAGGGATATGAAATGTGGACCACAACATAACATTTTCATGTTCTCTATTGATGTTTGCTTGCATTGTGTTTCCTTTCTCTGATTTTTTTTCTTGCCAGATATGATTTTTCTTGCACAACAATGATAAGTGTGGAAATATGTATACATATATTCAATTTGTCAAGTATTTTAATATAATTAACATGTAATGGATTTCCTGCCATCTAAGGGAGGGGTGGGGAGTAGGGGGGAAATTTTTGTAACAGAAAGCTTTGTAAGGGTTAATGTTGAAGAATTACCTATACATATGTTTTGCAAATAAAAAGTTTTAATTAAAAAAGATTATTTCTTGCATTATTGTGTCAGGGTTTTTCTTTTAAATAGTTCAATTATTCTTATATTTTCTCTTCTTGATCTGTTCTCCAGATCTGTTGTTTTTCTTATGTTTCACATTGTGTTCTATTTTTTTCATTCTTTAGATTTTCTTTTGTTATTTCTTGATCTTTTATAACTTCACTGGCTTTCCTTTCTGCAATTCTAATTTTCAAAGATTTGTTTTCTTCTTTAAGACTTTGTATCTCCTTTTCTAGTTGGTTAACTTTTTTTCATAATCTTCTTGTTTTTCTTGTATGGTAACTTTTTTTCCCTCAAGTCTCCCATTTGATTTTTAATTCTTTTTTTGAGTTGTTCTGTAAATCCTCTCTGGACAGGGAGCCATTTAACATTACTCTTTGGGGTGGAAGAAACTTTTTTTACTTCAATGTCCTCCTCTGAAGATGAACCCCAGGCTTCCCTATTCCCATAATAAATTTCTATGGTTGAGTTCTTTCTTTTTTGCCCATTCTTTTTTTTAATGAGTTGTAAGCACCTCCAATCATTGAGAGGGGGACGGTTCCTCTAGCTTCATTTCACCTCTCCCCTTTGACTTGGAACCCCCAAATCAAAAGCTCCACTCTTCTGTAAGTGCCTGCAGTCAGCAGTGTCCCTGCCCCACTGCTTCAGCACTCACCTGGTATGCTGCTTCCTTCTTGCCCAGGGCCATGTTTCTGCAGCACAGCTAAGACTGGGATTCCTGATCCGCAGTTTCCCTAAATTTTCCTGTACTTAGAACCCTGACTCCTCATATTGTCTGGGAGGTGAAAGTTTCTGTGATTTGGGCTGAGGCTCCAGTCAAACCCAGCTAACCCCAGGGATTCCCCACTTGTTGTTTATGTGATGCTAACCTGGAAATGTTTGCACTTCATTATGGTTAATCCCTGGCCTAGGGTCTTATCAGGTTGTGCCAGGAGGACCCTTCTGTCCCTTCTTCTTTAGACTGGTTTCTATGTTTGCCCTGAGGCCCAAATTTGTTCTGTTTGTAGGGGAAATCTGGAGAGCTTGAAATTTACTCGATCTTCCCAGAATCAGTTTTCTTGATTCTTGCCAATATTATGTCCTTTGGTAGGTAGTTTGATGATCCTATTGGATGACAGATTCGATAGCTCTATGATTCTTCAGTTCTGGCAGAAAATCATATCCATGAAGCATTAAAGTAAAGACTGTTCAATGACATTCCCATATAAAGATAGTATATTCCTCAGTGCAAGTCCTGGAGCTTTGAGGCAAAGACATGTCACCAATCGCCTTTACCCCTTCCTTCTTTGTCAGTTTTTAATGTGGACTCCCTGAAGATGGTTTGTTTTTTTTAATAATTTCATAACTACATTTTATGTAATTTGTTTCTTTTGTGATCCTTTGTGATTTTTATGTAGTTTATTTTGTGTATGTTAAAAACATGATTATGAGAAAGGGTCCACCAGCTTTATCATATAGCCAAGGGGGTTGTGGCACAGAGAAAGTTAAGAACCCCTCTTTTATGGGTATCACCATAATGCTATATTCCCATGAGACAGGGCTTCTTTTTGTATTCACATCCATCATCTCTGACCTGTTAAACTCATTGAACTCCTGATCAGTTAGTGTTGCTACCTATCTTGGTCTAGTACCATCCAACCTGATATAAATCAGAATATGGCAGTGTATCATCAGTTCATACTTGAAATTTAGCTCCATAGCCTTGGAAGTTGTCAATAACAGCCCACTTCAAAGCCAAAATCTCCAACTCGCATATGAAGTAAGTAACCCCAATCAGTATGTTCTTTACTGGCAAATTCATTAGGTTTCCAGAGACCATTATTGTCTGGCTACAAGACTGTTCCCATGTCTTCCAAGGTATGGTCAGTGTAGAGAGAGAAAAAGGGTTTTCTGGGTATGCACAAATCTATAGTGTTGCTTGGCTGAGTCAGTTGATCAATCCCTTAAAAGCTTGTTTACACTTCCAGGCAAAATGATCTGCAAAAGATCATATTGACCTTTCATGTCTAATTGTTTTTGTTCATCGTAGCCATATATTCACAAGTAAGAACTTTGAGAGGTTTCACCAAGACAGCTTAATTCCTTACAAACTTGGTATGGTAATCATTAGATCCTAGAAAAGTTTTAGTTTTCAAAAATGAACATGTTCATTTGATTAAAGGTTCCTCCCTGTCTGGATCATTTCTATGTTCCTACCAAGATCCACATACTAGACACATGACTCCAGAGAAGTCGCCAACTGACCTGAGTGGCCGTGGACAAAGTACCTTTGCCAGAAGGTACACACACATATAGGAAGATCCCACATGAATCATACTTGAGTTTTGTTCTAGAGAGTTCCTTGGAGGTTTACTCACTCTTTGTTGGTGGGGGCTGAGCCAAAGAAAAAAACTCACCCTCTTGGTGGTTCAACCCCCAAAATATAACCTGGTCCCTATGAGGCCAAAGTCCTTTGTGAGATTAGTTTCAAAGCCTGAGATGACTCCAGGAAGCTACATTGGAACTCCAGAGGTTTTTTTGTGGGTCCTTAAAGGAACCTGCACCAATTTACATGTGGATCTCTGCCCTCCTCACACACACAAATGACTACCCAGATCCATACTACTGCTTCACTAAGGGCACCTGGCTCAACTCTTTAAATTAGAAGTGCCAGAAAAACAAACACAACAATTTGGAATTTCCATTTTTCAAGTCAGCCAAGGATTAGTCAAGCCGGTGGCCCAAAGACATCTCTTCTCTAGAAATTGATTAAGGAAACATCTCCAAGAAGATTCTGTGAGCTAATTTGGTAGGGAGAAAAAATATATTATCCAATTTTGGGAGACCTGGCCTTGAATACTTATTTACCTTTAACTGGTTCTGTGACCTTAGAAAGTCTTCTATTCTCTCTTAGCTTCCTAGTCTGTAAAATGGGTATAATAACATGCTCTCACACAACTGGTATAAAGGTAGAATGAATGAATGGATGGAAATCCCAGAAGCAAAGACCTTTGTAAGCCTAAAGTCAAATGATTTTTTTCATTATTGTTTCCTTCTCTCTCCCTCTCCCTTGAAGGTAGGGTGCGTAAAAGCCAGCATCAGAGGAAAGAACTAGAATATTAATTTATGTGGATATGCTTGAAAATCTTTGGCCCTTGTTTTATCCTGAGTCAAAAGCTCAGAAAATAGATTTGCCCTCAGTATTCTGTCCCTTCATCGCCTCTTCTGGAAAGCAATTGGATGTTGGAACCAAACATTTCACCCCAGCCCAGCTGGAAGGCAGAAAGGTCTTCACATCCAAGCATCCTATTTGGCAGAAATCATGACAGGATCTCATCCTTCAAGAAACAAACAACTCAATGGAGCTGAAAATGGCCATTTAAGGAGTCAGCCTTTCCTATGTTGAGGGTGTTGTGGAAAAAGCTGATTTTAGAGTCAGCAGATTGGGATTCAAATGATGCTTCTGATCCACGTGTGGCCCTGAACAAATCTTTTCAGCTCCCTTGGCCATTGTTTTGACAGTTGATGAGATTGCACTCCCAGCTCTAGATCCAGGATACTATATTTGACCTTGGATAAACCCCCTCCAGGGTCTCAATTTTTCCTCTGTAAAATAAAGGAGTTAAATGAGATGGTCCCTGAGCTCCTTTCCAACTCTAGAGTTAAGAATTCTATAATTGATCAAGAACGATGATGGATTTCCGGCCCAGAAAGACAGTCTTGCCGGCCCTTCTCTTCCCTCCTCCCCCAGATCTTGACCTCTGTTTACTCATTCCTTTCCCAGGAAAGGGAGATTTCATTGGCTATCTAGAATTCAGGTTGAGATAGCTGAAACAGCCATGGGGAAAACAGGCCCTGGACTCATTGGTGTCTTTTGTCAGAGTAGGTTTGGATAGAGATGGAAAAGAGAAATGGATCTTGACACAGTCCCTGTTCTATCCCTACTACCCCTTGGCCTGATAAGAACTAGAAGGTTTGAATGGGGTAACTGAGACAACTTTCCCTTTCCCTAATCATCCAATTAAAGAGTCTGTGATTCAAAGACTCCCAAGACTGAAAGAGACCTCAGAGGCAATACCTCATTTTACCAAGCAGGGATTGAAGGCATAATAAATCCCAGAAGCCCAGAATTAAAGCCACTTGAGCTGGACACACTCTCAGAGGGAGTGTAGTCCAATCCCGACTGGAGCAAAAATCCTTTCTGCAACAACCCAGGTGAGAGAATGACTCCACTTTTTGTCTTTGGAGTCTAAGTGCCCTGAGACCAAGGATTCTGCTTTTTCCTTCTTCTGGTCCCTTTTGAGACCTCACTGAATGTTGGTGATTAATAACAGTCATGGTTAGATTTAGGATGCTCCCCCCTAAAAGGGCTTTCACAAAGACCACCTTCTTACCTGGTCAAGGGTGGGAGCCTGGAGGGGAGGTTTGGGCAGTCCATCAGAATTAGGTACAGAGAACAAAATCATACAAGAGGAAAGGATCCTGGATTGGGTCAGAGCAAATGGCTTCAAGTGTGGGCTTGGCTACTAGCTCGTTGTGTGACTTTATACAATTTGCCTTCCCCTGTTTGGGTCTTAGTTTCCCTCTCTGTAACAGCAGAAGTTTGGATTGAGTGATTCCTCTGGGACCCTTCCATTCTAAACGTGATGATCTTAAGAGAAAGTCTATCCTTTGGAGAATTTTGACCATTCTTTGTGACTCGGGGTAGCTGCCAGGTCTTTTGTCGTGACCCCTCTATTTGAGTGACTTGACCCCCGCCCTAAAACCGGGCACCCACTTGCAGGCACAAATGCACTCGTGGTCTGAGCTGTAGAATTCTAAGCAAAAACTGTCCTGATATGAACAATCTCATTGAAGTGCCGCTGTGCCAGCCAGACAGGAGACTCAGACACTGCTTATGTCCCTGTAATAAATATGAATAAAATAAAAGGACAGAAAAATCCTGCAGACAAAACTTCCGGGCATGAGCTGTCTGAAGGTATTCCCTGGAGATGTTTGTCTTCCAAGCTCAGGCTCTCTTTTATATGGGCTGTCTCACAGGGCAGTTTTCAAGCAATAAGACAGGGAGGGGGACGGGGAGGGGGAGCAAGCTGAGGGGAGGGGGGGTCTCCTGACTCGCTGCCTGAAGTGAAGGAATCCAGAGCAAACTTTGGGCCACTGAGAATGATTGAAGCATATAGTGGGATGGCAGGTGGGGGAAATGGGAAGGGGAGAAAGAATCTTGGGACTGACTTAGGAGTCAGCAGACCCCATTTATCTCAAATTACTTTTTCTGGGGCAGCGGATAGAGTACCAGCCCTGAAGTCAGGAAGACCTGAGTTCAGATCTGCCTTCAGACAAATTAACACTTCATAGTTGTGTGACTGGGCAAGTCATTTAAGCCCAATTACCTCAGCAAAATAAATAAATAATAATTGGCTACTTAGGAGAAAAAAACTTGCCTTTTCTGCAAAATCTGAGGCTTGGATTAGATGAATCCTAAAGTTCCTTCTAGCTCTGACTTTTGATAACCCTATGAGTGCTAGAGACTGTTTTAAGCTGGAGCAAATAGAAAAAGAGTCAGCCATCTTGTATGGGGCAGGGCAGGGATTGGCACATAGGGATTGGGGAGACATGGAATTGAGTCTGAGCTGACTTTTTCCTGGCTCCATTCAGCATGAGTGCACTAGGGATTGAGTCCACCAACAGATGATGACCTTTACTCCCCCAAATTGGAGTCTGGGCCAAGATTTTATAGCTGGTTCTGGTGTGCTAACTACCAGATGGATGAGGAGACAGACAATTGGCTAGATGTCCAGAACTAAGGTAGAGACCCAGAATCCAGCAGGGCTATTCTCTTGTCTCTGGCTCTTCCTGGGCTGGCTGGTATTGGAGAAGACAAGAATTAGGACCCTAGGAGAGAGAGGCCTCAGGCCCTTTTCTCCACCAAGGAATCCACAAGCACATGCTATTCTACCCAGGTTTTAGGGTTAGGGGTTAGGCTATAAACTTGTGGGCTTGGAAAGGTCAAGAGAGTGAGCCACCACAATTCTGGGAGCTGATATGCCAGAAATCAGATAATGAGGAGTGATGTTCCAAGTCCAGCTTCATGCTTGGCTCAGTCCAGCAGGAGCTGTGATGAGAATCCATCCACTCATCAGCTGTGCTGTATCAGGAAGAGGGAAATGCTTAGTAGAAACTCCTTTGTCTGAGCCCAGAGACTGAGATGATCTTGGAGGAAATGTGCCCCTCCATCTCTTTTTGGGAGCTAGGTAGTACAGTAGATAGAGCACTAGACCTGGAGTCAGGAAAACATGAGTTCAAATCCATCCTCACATACTTACTAACCATGAGACCCTGGGCAAATCACTAAAATTTTCCTCAATTTCCTTCACTGTGAAAGGGTGATAATAACCCAGGGCTGTTGTGCAGATCAAATGAAATAAAAATTATAAAGTGCTGAGCCAGTGCCTGGTACATAACAAGCACTATATAAAATGTTAATTATCATGATTGTTGCTCTAACTTTGCAATGAATTTGTTGTTTGCAGTCCTATCTAACTCTTCATGGCCCTGTGAACTATTCTGTCCCTAGGGTTTTCTTGTTGAAGAAAGAGTGGTTTCCCATTTCCTTCTCCAGTAGCTTAAAGCAAACAGAAGTTAAGTGATTTGACCAGGGTCACATAGCTAGAGTCTGAGGCCAAATTTGAACTCAGGAAGATTCATCTTCTCAATTCCAAGTATGTGTGTGTGTGTGTCTGTGTGCATAGATAGATAAATTATATATATATATATATATATATATATATATATATATATACATAGATATCTATACACATGTATACATACATATATACAAACTCATGTATACACATATATATGTGTATGTGTATATATATATGTATAGATGTACAAATTTATATAATTCAAAAATAAAAGAAAAAACATAATTATCATCACCAAGAGATACATTTTATATATTCCTGAGCTCCCAAATGTATCAGTTAACACCCAATGATACTTAATGTCTATTGTAACTGAAATTTTGATGCAAAATGAAACAAAATAAAATTTTAAAAAAAGAATAGTAAAGACAAAAGAAATGCAAATGATATCATACTTGCCAATCAAGTTGACCTGATAGAGAATGGTGAGAGAAAATCCAGGAGTAAGGAGGGTCATTTTCACTGATTCTGCCTTTTGAGGGGTATGCTGCATCATCCCTATTTATCACTAATTTAATACAACACGCTAACTTCACAACTGCAAAGAGATATCATGGTGCCTCTCATTTCTTTGTGTTTAGTTGCTCCCAGGGCTCATGAAATTTGGATTGTTCCTTGTGATCTAAAGAGGTACCTCTTATGCTAAAGCAGGGATATCAAATAAAACTCATTGTACAGTTGGATTCTCATAATCTGAATGGATGTATCTCAGGGTATTCCTGTACTCTGAAAAGACTGGAGTTGGTCCCAATGAGACTGACACACCAAATTGTGGAAAGTAGTTAGGATGAAGAGGAATCCCAATCCCTCATAAAAATATAGTAAAGCTGTAAAGATGCAACAGAATGAACCACGAAAATCAGCTATAAACTTCCCCATCCAGTCCAGGATGTTTAGTCTAGGATTGAACAAAAGGGCTTCTTGGATCCTGAAGAAGTTCTGATCAGAAACTAGCCAAAACAGGTAGGAGGTACAATGTAAACTAGTCTCACAGTAATAGCACCCAGGGGAGGACAGCCCCAAATCCTCAAGAGGATAACAGCCCAGAGCAGCATACGTGTATTCTGGGAGCGATAGAATGGCTCCCAAGATTCATGTAACTCACTCCTCTTCAACTTGTTTGCTTAGTGTAAAAACTTATAAATGCAATCACCACTATCCCAAGCCCCCAGAAAAGAAAATTCCTAATATTTAAGCACGGGTTCTATCTCTAGCTAACCCTTTTGTGGTTGAGACAAAATCCAATTTACTTGAATTGCTTAGGTGATGAAACAATACATGTATTATAATGTCTGTAGTTAGATGGGGGTGGTGGAGAGAAAGCTGGGAAAGAGCTCTTCAGATTTTCCTCACCATGGTCCTTCTGTAGAATTGACTCTTAGTAGTAGTTCTCTTCTCTACTCCGATTCAGTCTATTCTTTAAAGTCCATGTTTGCTCCAACTTCTCAGTTCCAGACACTCACTATTTCCCCCCTGTTCTGAGTTTATTGTTGTTCAATCATTTTTCAATTGTGTCTGACTCTTCATGAATCCTTTTGGAGTTTTCTTGGCAAAGATACTGCAGTAGTTTGCCATTTGCTTCTCCAGTTCATTTTACAGATGAGGAAACTGAGGCAAACTTAAGTGACTTGGCCAGGTCCACCCAGGTAGAAAGTGTTGGAGGCTGAATTTGAACTCAGCAGTTCCTGACTTCAGGCCTGGCCCTCTATCCACTGTAACAACACTTTACTGCCTGCATTTTGAGATTGCTTCAGCCTTTTTTTCACAGTTGATTTTGATTGATTGAAGCAATAAAGAAGTGTTTTTCTCTAACAAAGATAATTTCTTTTAAGTAGATGTCATAATCAATGGAGGCCCACCTTGGCATTTATATTATTTGTTAGCTTTATATTTATACTGCATATATTTTGATATTCACTAGGATTATTTTATTGTCTGTGCTTGTGTCCCCAGCACTAAGCACAGTGCCTGGCCTATAATAGGAGCTTAATAAACAATGGTCCATTGATGCATTTATTGGAGGCAGGAGGCATGGGATGAAGGTGGCTAGTTATTTTCCAAGTATCTCTCTCTAGGGTTACTGGAATATACCATAAATTTTGTTAATCTGTAGACCATAGGCAGAAATTTGTCGGATCCCTTGTAATGTTTAACAAGCCTTTCCCACACACTCTCAAGTTGTTCAAAGTACCACAAAGCATTTTCTGGCTTTTTGTCCTCAATTCAAAGGAGGCACTCTGAATAACTAAAATCCTTCGTGGAGATTTCATCTTAAAGCTTTGTGCCAATGTTCCAAAGATTTAATATCTATTCGGATTATTTCCATTTCAATTGCAATCAGCTGATATCACTACTTAACTATACAAAGAGATAAGCAAGACAAGATAGCTTCAGCATAAAATCAGAGGGAAAAATGAAATATGGCAGCTCTGTTCTGAAGGGAATTCACAACAGGAACAATGAAAAAATCAAAGCAGCATTTCTTTTAAAGTAATTGAAATTCTCACCACACAAAACACGCCTGGACTCCTCCAGCAAACTTGAACAAAAATCCACATTTTGAAAACTCTCATCCCTAACAAATTCTCACCTAGAGCAGGTGGGCCTTGGGGTGGAGAAGTGGGAAGGGAGTGCAAGAGCTGGAACCAGTGCCTGACATCATTCAGTAGTAAGGATCTCTCAGTCAATTACTCATTATTCTGGGGGTAACGGCCAGGCTGTCTGACTCTCAGAGAGCTAGCTGCTTCTTCTTCCTTTTTTTTTCATTCTGCTTATTTATGAGTGTTATTGCTTTATCATTGGTCTGGAGTTGTCTAGGACTCCGGGACTAGGGAAAATACATTATTTTAAAGTAAGGATTTTAAACTTGAAGTCCATGAACTTATTTTTTTTTAAATCTTTTAATATTTTGATATAATTTCTTTCTTTCATATCTTATGCATTTAAAAACATGATTCTGAGAAAGATTCATCAGACTTCCCAAGGAGTATAGACCACAAAACGATTGAAAAATCTTGCTTTGAGGGAAAGCAAACTACAGCCCCCCAATGAAAAAGAGAACAAAATGAGACAGTTTGAGGTCCCCTTAAGGCCATGGAACAAAAAGCAAGAAACTTTAGAATGGGTCCAAAGAAAAGCAAAATGTTTAAAAAGAGATACTGAGATGAAAATGGGCTAAGAAAGCATACCTCTTTCAGAAGATAGATCAGAAAGGCAACAGAACATATATCTTAGACTATAAGATGGAAAATGTCTCCAAAGTAGGAGTTTTTCTCGAAGGGGATATGACGGATTTGTAGCCTAAAAAAACCAAAAGTGAATTTTGCTTTGAAGAAAAGAACAAAGGACAAAATGTTTAAAGAATTCATGACTTCTATGTTAGGGCAAGTAACAAACCAGGAAAAGAAAATGCACAGAGATCATTTTAAGATCATAAATGTTTCAGAATAATACTATAAATTAAAAAGTTCAAATATCATGATGTAAGAAGCAGTATTGCCCAGAACATTTTGAAAGCATATGGCAAAGTACTGATCAATAGCCTCCACATGTTGCCAATAAAAAATAAATCCCAAGGTTGAAATGCCAAAGTTGAATTAGGTGATTTCAATGCCGAACAATCAATTTTACAAGCAACCTACAGAAAGAAGAAACTTCTCTTATGAAAGTCGACTCAATTACCTAACATCTCAGAAATGAGAGAAGGTACTGCGATATGATTTTCTAAAAAGCAAAGAAGTTTGGGATGGACCCCCAAAATAATATATTTTGAAAAGCAGGATCTAATCACCATTGAAAATATGAGGGACCAACAATATGGAAGATTATTCACTCTCCAGACAAAGGAAATATCCATCAGATAAGCAGTCATTTTTATTTCTCAAAACAACCTGGATAAGGTAGAAGTCTTCAACATTAATGGCAAAAAATTTTAAGACTTTAAGACATTTTCTCAGCAATACCCCCCTTCATCAATACGCTGACATCAAGAATCAGCTAATTGTCACACTTGTCTTCAGACGGGCTCCATTTTCCTTTTCTGTCATCAAAATAAGGATTCTTATATGTATTGTGATTCTGCCTGACTACACTCCATCTTCCTTCTATCTTGTAAGAAGATGCAAATACATACTCTACCCAGAAACCTTAAGGAAAGAAAAAGTGAAAGGATGAATTGAACAGACTAAATAGGGACATGTGCAAGTAATAATGTAACCAGATATCCAACTAGGTCCAATTTTGTATCATGGAGATGAGATTACTTAGGCAGGGAACTCCTATGACAACTAATACCCATATCTCCAATCTAAGGAGGCTGAGGTACTCCCTAACTCATTTTCATGGGTCTGTGACACCAAGAAGAAAGAAAAAGCTGAGAGTTAATGATGGAAAATATAAACAAAAAGTCCAATGGTGTCAAAAGTAAAAGTTCAGGGGCAGATAGATGGCGCAGTGGATAGAGTACCAGTGCTGAAGTCAGGAGGATCCTAGTTCAAATCTGGCCTCAGACACTTAACACTCACTAGCTGTGTGATCCTAGACAAGTCACTTAACCCTAATTGCCTCAGCTAAAAAAAAAAAAAACAAAAAAACAAAAACAAACCAAAAAAACAGTAAAAGCTTAGTTCACAAGCAGATAAACTAACAAAGAGGACACTAAAAGTTAGAAGAAAAAAAGAGGAAAGCAATAAGGTGAAACAAAAATATGATTAATGAATAATTCATAAAGGAAAGAGAACCAATAGTACCTGATGAAAGACAGAATCCTGTGAACTCCCTAAAAGTCATGGAAAGAAACTTTGAAATAGCTCAAAAAAGAAATACAACTCTTAAAAGAAGAAATTAAGAATGAATTTAAATCAGAAATTAGCATTCTTTTTTTCTTTTTAAATCTAAATTTTTTCCTAATTACATATAAAAAATTAAGAATTTTTTTTCAAATTATGATTTCCCAATTAGCTTGTTCATTCCCCTCTCTTCCTGCCCCCGCTGAGAAGGCTAGTAATTTGATATAGGTTATACAGGGGTAGTTATGCAAAACACATTACCATATACGTCATTCTGTGAAAGGAAACAGACAAAAAAATCAAGAAAAATAAAGAAAGCCAAGGAAAAAGTCTGCATTCAGGCTCTACAAAGTTTTTCTCTGGAGATAGGCAGCACCTTTCATTGCAAGTCCTACAGAATTGTTTCAGATCTTTGTATTGCTGAGAATAGCTAAGTTATTCATAGTAGATTATCATACAATATTGCTGTTACTATGTACGGTGTTCTCCTGGTTCTGTTCATTTTACTTTGCATAAATTCGTGTAAGTTTTTCCATGTTTTTCTGAGAGCTTCCTGCTCATCATTTCTTAAAGTGCAATAGCATTTCATCACAGCCATAGACAACAATTTGATCAGCCATTCCTCAGTTGATTAGCCACTGGCCCCAGCTGGCTCTGGAGGAGAAAGTAAGGTAGTGATCTTGCCCAGCCCTCCCTCACTTAAATCCAATTCACTTGCATGCCATGGCATCACCTCCCTGATGTCATATCCTCTTTGAAAACAAAGGACAACAACCTCTGTGAGTAGAACTGCCCCACTGGGGACCCAACTGGAACTGGTCTATTGGGAAACTCTTTCTTTCCCTTTCCTTCTTTCCTTCCTTCCTTTTTTCCTTCCTTCTTTCCTTCCTCCTTCCTTCTATAATTTTTTTTCCTTCCTTCCATACTTCCCTTCCTTCCTTCCTTCTTTCCTTCCTTCCTTTTTCCTTCCTTCTTTCCTTCCTCCTTCCTTCTATAATTTTCTTCCTTCCTTCCATACTTCCCTTCCTTCCTTCCTTCTTTCCTTCCTTCCTTACTTATTTCCCTTTCTCCCTTCCTTCCTCCCTTCCTTTTTCCCTTCCTTTCCTTCCTTCCCTTCCTTTCTTCCTTCCTTTCTTCTTCCCAAGATATCTTGGAGTTTACTGGCTAGATATCTTTCTTATTAGCCATGTCTGAAACCCCAATCATTCTGACTCTTGGCCAATAATAGGTCCCAGGCCAAGCCCTAATTGGTCATTGTATAAGTCCAGAATGAATATAAATAGCAATCATTTCTATTTTGACCAGAAACATTGATGGTCTTCCCTTCCCAGAGTTATTTTTTTTCTTTTTTGGACTAGGTGAAAAAGGCCATTCTTTGCCTCAGTTACTACCTAACCTTAATCACTCAATGATTGTGGCTTCAATCAAACTGAGACCTATTAAAGACCTTAGCTTAAAAAAACCAAAATCTCCCACTGCATCCAGGGCCATCTCCAGTCATCCTGATCTATATATGGCCACTGAACCCAGATGGCTCTGGAGGAGAAAGTGAGGCAGGTGACCTTGCACAGCCCTCCCTCACTTACATCAATCCACTTGCATCTCATTTCATCACTTCCCTTGATGTCATGGTCCTCTTCAAAAATGAAGGACAAACAACAACAACAACAGCATCCCTTCTATTTCCAATTCTTTTTCATTACTAAAAGAGATGGCATAAATATTTTTTGTTCACATATGCCCTTTTCCTTTTTGTTTTTTTATCTCTTTGGGATACAGACCTAGTAGTGATATTGCTTGGTCAAAGGGTATGCCTGATTTTATAGTCGCAAATTGCTCTCCAGAATGGTTGAATCAATATGCAATTTCACCAATACTACATTAGTGTTTTAATTTTCCAGCATGGTCTCCAACATTTGTTGTTTTCCTTTTTTGTCATGGTAACCAATCTTACAGATATGAAGTAGTAGCTCAGAGTTGTTTCAATTTGCATTTCTTTCATCAATAGTGATTTAGAGCATTTTTTCATATGATTACAGAAAGCTTTGATTATTTTGTCTGAAAACTGCCTGTTCATATCCCTTGACTTTTTATCAATTGAGGAATGGCTCTTATGGCCTTAAATTTTCTATATGTTTAAGAAATGAAATGAAGTGTTTATCAGAGAAATGCAATTTGTTCCCACTATGATGATTGCCAATATTCCCCTGCATCCTATTTCCACCTATTTATTCTACTCTCTCTCCTTTTAACTTGTCTATTATCAAAAGTGTTTTGCTTCTGACTTTTACCTCCCCCAAATTGCCCTCGCCTCTATCAGCTGCCCCTCTTCTCTTATCCCCTTCCCTTCCTACTTTCCTGTATGGTAAGATAGATTTTTACACCCAACTGAGTGTGTATATTATTCACTCTTTGAGCCCACTATTATGAGACTAAGGTTCATGTACTGCCTTCCCTGCTTCCCCCATTTTCTCCTCCACTGTAAAACTTCTTTCAGGACTCTTTTATATTAGATAATTTATCTATTCTATCTCTCCCTTTCTCCTTTTCCAAGTACATCTTCTTTCTTATCCCTCAATTTTATTTTTAAGATAATCATTCCATCATATTTAACTCACACCTCTGTTTTCTATGTATATTCCTTCTCACAGTCCTAATAATGAGAAATTTTTTAGTAGTTAGAAATATCATTTTCCCATTTAGGAATATAAACAGTTTTACCTTACTGAATCCCTTATGATTTCTCTTTCCTTTTAACCTTTTTTATGCTTCTTTGGCATCTTATATTGAAAAATCAAATTTTCTATTTAGCTCTGGTCTTTATATCAGGAATGCTTGAAAGTCCTTAATTTCATTGAATGTCTGTTTTTTTTTCCTCTGAAGAATTATGCTGGGCAAGTGATTCTTAGTTGTAATTCTACCTTTTTTGCCCCCCAGAATATTATATTCAAGACCTTTAATAATCTGTTAAATTATGTGTTATCCTAACATTGGCTCCATGATACTTTTTTTTTCTTGTTGACTGCTTGCAGCATTTTCTTCTTCATCTGAGAGGTCTGAAATTTAGCTATGAGATTCCTGAGAATTCTCATTTTGGTATCTCTTTCAGGAGGTGATTGGTGGATTCTTTCACTTTTTATTTTATCCTTTGGTTCTAGAATAACAGGGTAGTTTTCCTTGATAATTTCTTGAAAGATAATGTCTAGGCTCTTTTTTTGAGGCTGGCTTTCAGGTAGCCTAATAATTCATTTTTTTTTCAATCTATTTTCCAGGTCAGTTGTTTTTCCATTAAGATGTTTTATATTTTCTTCTATTTTTTAACATTATTTTTATTTTGTTTGATTATTTCTTGATACCTCATAAAAAAGTTTTCACTTGCCCAACGCAAACTGTTTTTTCTGAGGCAATTGAGATTAAGTGACTTGCCTATGGTCACACAGCTAAGAATTGTTAAGTGTCTAAGGCCAGATTTGAACTCAGGTTCTCCTGACTTCAGGGCTGGTATTCTATCCACTTCACCATCTAGCTGCCCTCCATTTCAAACTTTTAAGGAATTATTTTCTTCAGTGAACTTTCATAATTCTTTTTCCATTTCAAGAATTTTACTTTTTAAGGAGTTCTTTCCATAATTTTTTCATATCTTTTTCCATTTGGCCAATTCTGCTTTTCAAAGCATTCCTCTCTTCTTTGAATTTTTGTGTCTCTTATACCATTTGGCCTATTCTGTTTTTTAAAGGCACTATTTCCTTTAATATTGTTTGTGCCTCTTTTTTACCTCTATTGACCCTTTTAAAAAAATAATAACAGCTTTTTATTTTTCAAAATGCATGCAAAGGTATTTTTCAACCTCTACCCTTGCAAAAGGAACCTTAGTACCAATTTTTTCTTCTTTCCTCCCACTTCCCCTTCCTAGAACAGTAAGTTATCCAACGTAGGTTAAACATGTGGAATTCTTCTAAAGTTATTTTCACATTTTTCATGCTGCACAAGAAAAATCAGATTACAAGAGGCAAATGATAAAGAAAAAAAAAGCAAGCAAACAACAATAACAACAAAAATGAAAATACTGTGTTGTGATCCACATTCTTCTCTCTGGAAGTGAATGGCTCTTTCCATCCCAAGTCTATTGGACTTGTCTTGAATCAGCTCATTGTTGAAAAGAACACAGTCCATCCAAATTGGTCATGACATAATCTTGTGTACAATGCTTTCTTAGTTCTACTTACTTCACTTAGCATCAGTTCCTGTAAGTCTTTCCAGGCTTTTCTGAAATCAGCCTGCTCATCATTTCTTAATATTCCATTACATTCATATACCATAACTTATTCAGCCCTTCCCCCACTAATTGGCATCCACTCAATTTCTAGTCTCTTGCCACTACAAACAGGGCTACTGCAAACATTTTTGCACTGTGGGTCTTTTCCCTCTTTTATGATCTCTTTGGGATACAGACCCAATAGAAACACTGCTGGATCAAAGGGTTTGCACAATTTGATAGCCCTTTGGTTATAGTTCCAAATTACTCTCCAGAATAGTTGGAGTACTTCACAACTCCACCAACAATGTGCTAGTGTCTCAGTTTTCCCACATCCCCTCTAACATTTATCATTATCTTTTCCTGTCATCTTAGCCAATATGAGAGATGTAAAGTGGTACCTCAAAGTTGTCTTAATTTGGATTTCTCTAATCAATACTGATTTAGAGCTTTTTTTTTTTCATATGACTATAGATGGCTATAATTTCTTCATCTGAAAAAGTATCTGTTCATGTCCTTTGACCATTTATCAATTGGGGAATGGCTTGTATTTTTATAAATTTTAGTCAATTCTCTCTATATTTTTTTTAAATGAGCCCTTAATCAAAAACATTGAATGCAAAAATATTTTCCCAGTTTTCTGATTCCCTTCTAATCTTGGCTGCCTTGGTTTTGTTCATACAAAAACTTTTTAATTTAATATAATCAAAATTATCCATTTTGCATTTCATGATGTTCTCTAGTTCTTCTTTGACCATAAATCCCTTCCTTCTGCACAGATCTGAGAGCTAGGCTATCCTTTGTTCAGGTCCTAATTTCCTTATAGGTTCACCCTTCGTGTCTACATCTTGAACCCATTTCAACCTTATCTTGTTATGGGGTGTTAGGTGTTGGTCAATGCCTGGTTTTTGACATACTAGTTTCCGATTTTCCCAGCGATTTTTGTCAAATAATGAGTTCTTATCCCAGAAGCTGGGGTCTTTGGGTTTGTCAAACACTAGATTACTATAGTCATTGACTATTGTGTATTAACTCTTTTTGCATGATTTTCTTATATCACTTGCATTTCTATTTGGGCTTCAAATAGCCCTCAGTGTGTCCTGTTCTGCTCCTTTTGCTCCTCACTTCTCTGGTCCAGCACCATCAGTTGAGAACTTCATTGTTCTTTTACTACAGGGCTTGATTTCTGGAGTTTGGGTCTCTGAACCTTTGGGAAGAAGGAATGAGATGTGGTTTGATATTGAGTGCTATTTGAAGCCCAAATAGATGTCTCACCCCCTATATTTCCATTCTTCTACTCTCTCCAAAAATCTTTTGCAGCACAAATTATTGTCTGCTGCAATATTAGCTATTTATTACAGGCCCCAGAAAACTCTCAGCTCTGAAATTTCACATCTTAAGGTTTTTCCTGCCTCTGACTTTTCATCTCTTAAAGTCTTTCTGACTTCTTCCATTTTATTTTCTAAAGTCCTTTCCAACTCTATGGTTCTAAATTATTTTTTTTTCTAATTATCAACCTTGACATAAATATGTAATAATAAAAATAACCACTGCTTATAAGACAAGTAGTTTTTCCCTCTCTCATATCTGGACCCATGCTTGGAGATCTGTTTCAATCCTGGAGGAACCTAGCTTCCCAAAGGCTCTTTCATTTGCCTCTCCTTGTCTTCATCTCCCCACAAGAAAGCAACTCAAAGAGAGCATCATCTGGGGCCCTCAGACCCAGTTTCAGGCTTGTCTAAGTCAACCCATGTGCTTGCTGCCATGTACTTCCAGCCTCCATATTTACAGTGTAGGGAGAGCGGTTCCATCCCAATCTCTCTTGGGACAAGACCCCAAAGTCCAGATTCACTGAGGGATGGAAAGAAATAAAAGGGCAGAGGACTGTCCCTTTAAGGTCAGCACCTCTTCATACTCACTGGCCAAGAAGAAAAATGGTTCATCATCTCAAAGAGCAAAACCTTCAGCGTGAACTCCCTCAAGGCTCTGCATGCCCCTATTGGTCCAGTTCAATGCATATATCATGGATTTGTACTTTAATCCACCTCTTTCTAATTTCTAAGAATTGCTACCCTCTTTTGTCTAGAGACAGAAACCATTTCAAATTTGTCTTACACAAACGAAAGAGGTTTGGAAATAGAAAGGTCCTAAGGCTTGGGTATTGCCTGGAGGAAGCGTAACTTGGATGAAAAAAAGTGTGCCCAAACATTCAAGAGGGGAAAAGTCTGAGCCAAGGAAGGATTGAGTCAGTAAAGACCAGGAGCAGGAAGAAAGCAAGTTTGAATAACTTCAGAAACTGAGCAGAACAAGTTGAGACAACACGTCCGGGTGTGGAGATTGAAGAAGAAGTAACTACTAGGGGTGTCTGGGTGTCTAGGAGTGGCCTGACAGTCTGACCCACCAGAACCAATAATTATCACTAGAGAACCAACTGGAAAGGATAATGCTTCCTCAGCATTCAGAGAAATGGAGCAAGAAAGAACCTTAAAATCATGACTTGCTAAGAGCTGGAATTGCAGAAGTCATCAAGGTCAACTCCTTCAGTTGATAGGGTAGAAAGTCAAGACTCAGACAAGGTGAAAAAGTTGATCAAAGGCCCATAGTAACCCAGTGGTAGAGCTTGAAGCTCCCCTTTATAGGTTAGCTACTTCTCTTTGCACTGTTCCCCAAAGCTTCCAATCCAGACCACTTACAATGCACTATGCCAAGGATTTTAGTTCCATGTAAAGGATGAATAGAGATCATAGCATCCGAGTGTCTAGAACTGAAAGTGATTTGGGAATCATGTAATTTACTGACTTTTCCCCCTACCACACACACACACACACACACACACACACACACACACACACCCTTCCTTAAACTCTTGAAGACACTGAGACCCAGAAAGATGAGGTGACTTTCCTAAGGTCATTGGAGTCAGTATGGTTCACTAGAAAGATGACCTGGGTTCAAATTCTGCCTCTGATGCTCACTCTCTATTTGGCCTTGGGCAAATGATTTTCTTTCCCTGGACCTTAGTTTACTCATCTGAGGTCCCTTCTAACTCTAGATCTCTGAGCTTTGAAGTCCCTTCACCTCCTTAGGCCTTTGTTTCTCTCCTTCCCTTCTATGCTCCCTAAAATGAGGGAGTTAGACTAGATAAACTCTGACATCCTTTCTTGCTCTAGAGCTATAAGAACCAGATCCTAACTTGTTGACAGAGCCAACTTTGCAAAATTGTTGGGAGGATCAAATGAAATAATATATGTAAAGTGCTTTGCAAACTTTACAACATTTAAAAATGCTAGATAGTAGTAGTATTATTATTTGAGGTCTTACAATAAATATATGTATATATATATTGTTATATGTAATATTAATAATCCTATATATATGTGTACGTATACACATACATGTGTATATATATACAAATACAATCACACATATATAAAATTTTGTTATATATGTACATACACACACACACACACACACACACACACACACACACACACACACATTGAGCAAGCAGGGAACCAGAAAAAGAAAACAGAGCAACCTCTTGGTCAGCTAGGCAGAGAAAGGGTTAAACTATGTAACTAGGATGTATATGTATATGGCTGTTGTGATGTACTTTATAGTAAAAGCTTAACAAATGCCTCTTCATTTCTTGATTTATGATTTATGGGCACTGCTTTATGAGCACTGAAATAAAATGGTTGTGACTATGGTCTAGTCTAATAGGAGGCAGTCCCACCTCCTTTTGGGGATGAGGGAGCCAATATGAAGGCGCCTTCTTTTTCAGGGTACTCCTAGCATTTCTCAAAAGGAGTGTTGTTGAGCACTGGGTCAGTGTCAAGGGAGCTGATCATGTAGAAGGCAACCTGAAGGAGAAGTCTTTTCTCCTTTCCTAGAATATTATAGAAGGATTTGTGCTGGCAAGAACCTTCGGGATTATCTATACTAATCATCTAATCATTTTACAATGGAGGAACTGAAGCTAAAGAGGGAACATGATTTGTTCAAAATCACCCATCCTTTGGTGGCATAGTTAGGACTAGAACTCAAATCTCCTGTGCCCCTACTCCTACTTTCCACCACAAATCTTTTTTTTTTTTGTTGTTTGTTTGTTTTTATTTTTTATTTATTTTTTTTTATTTTTTACAAAAACAGATATTCCTAAATCAAAGCAACAAACTTTGAGAGTATTACCCATTTGTATGGTAAGGGCTACCTGCATGAAAATCAAATGTGAAACTGTGTCCCTCTAGCTATATGTATTGGAGGATCGAGGATCAGAGTTCAAATATGGTCTGTGATGGAAACTCCATTATATAGAAGAAACATCCTATCTGGTGCACATCACAAGGACATAGTAGAGATCCATTTAACAAATGTTGCACAACTGCTAGCCTGTGTGACTGACTGAAAAAGATCACAATGACGATGATGTTGATAATAATGGTAAAAATAGCTTGTATTTCTATATTGCTTGGGGCTTGCAAAGTTCTTTACAAATATTAGCTCATTTGATCCTCTCAACAATTCTTGGTAGGTGATGTTATTATCTCTTTTTTACAGATGACAAAACTGAGACAAACAGAGGTTAAGTGACCTGTGTAGGACTGTGCAACTCAGATGTCTCAGGTTGCATCTGAGCTCCACTCTTCCTGACTCCAGGTCCAGCACTTTACCTGTCACATACTAACTAGGTCATTCAGTTTTGTCATCTATAAAATGAATGGGTAGGACTAAATGACTCCTACAACTCTTCCCTGCTTTGATATTCCATTTTCAAAGGTACTTTTACATCTAAATAGTCTCTGTTCTAAGGACCCTCCCACTCTGATCCTTCTCTGTTGAAAAGCCCCTGACATACAAGGGCTCTCCCAGTTCTGGAAGGACTCTTTTAATCCTGACCTTCCTCCCAGCTCTGACATCCTGGTTCTGAGATCCTTTCCAGCTTCAACAATCTATCTAAATTCCACCTCTGACACAGGTTTCCCAGGTGGTCTTTGCTAAGTCACATCCTTTCTGTGTGTAGATCTGGAAAATGAGGAGATTTGACCAGATGGCTTTTGAAGTCACTTCCAGTTCTATGTCCAAGATCCTATGAAAGGCCTCTTCGCTTTGCTTCTGACTTTTTGTGCTTTCATCTTTTGGTATTGCTTTTGTACCCATTCTGTTGGCCTGAGCCATCAGGGATGTATTAGGAAAGGATTGGATTCTTGAACTCTACTTGCTCCCCAGTGAACCAGGGCAACACCCCATAGTGGATGGTTGGCAAGAGGGTGATCCCCATGCTTATAGCAAGCCCATCCTTAATTAATAATCAGGGCCCAGCCCTTGGGATCTCCTCCCAAGATAAACTGCTGAGTGAGACCAAGAAAGAGTGTGTGGGGGGGAACTCAAGGAGGGCTGTGGCTGAATGAGGAGGATAAGAGAATGTAAATGATAAATCAGCAGAATGTTTTGCAGGAAAGCCTTACAAAGCACCCACTTATATGTATGCAGAGCCTTGGAAGGCTTAGTTCTGGAGGAGGAAGATGTGGTCCCTCCCTTCAAGGAATTTCCAATCTAGATGAGATTAGATATGCATGCAGATAATTTTTCTTTTAGATAAGACCTGGGATTTTATTGGTATAGGGAATTCCAGGTGAGGAAATTCCCATTACCAATGTAAATGAGCACCCTGGGGCACTGGGAGATTAAGTGATTTAGTCTGGGAGTCCTTCTGTATAAGAGGAAGGCCTTGATCTCAGCTTTATAAGACTCCAAAGTCAGGTATCTGTCCATTATCCAGCTTTTGTAATTAGAGACATGGCAGTTGACATGATTCTTAGCACCCTTAGACCATTTACACATCTTATCAAACCATTCAGTTGGCCATCTGGCTATCAGCTAATTCTGCTACCATTTCTCTACCCTCCACCCCCACCCTTTTCCACTTTTTGCTCTAGACCTAATAAGAAAATCAGTACTGACACTACTAAATTACCATTTTTCCTGGAAAGGGTGTGTTAATGAACTGCCCTATGGATCAACTCACCACCCAGGTGACTCCTAAAACATTCCCTTCCCTGGACACCACTCCCATATAAATAGTCTACTTTTCTTAGCTTGGAAGTTCCTAAGGTCTCTTTTGTGTTTGTATTCCCAGTGTTTAACATAGTGTGGAGAACAAGTAAGGGCTTAATAAATACTTTTTTATTCTCTCATTCTTCTATAAACATTAATCTAACTGATGATACTCCAGAGGAGGAGAAATTATTTTCAGGGACCAAGAAATGGACATACCAATAAAGAAGAGCTGAAGATCTTCAAATCCCTAAAATAAATAAAATAAAAAGACAAAAATAAGTGCCACTAATGTAAGGGCAGGGCAGCTAGGTGGCCCAGGGAATAGAGCACTTACTACAATCAAGTGGACCTGAATTCAATTCCAGCCTCAGACATTTCCTAGTTATGTGATCCTGGGTAAGGAACATAATCTTGCTTGCCTCAGTTTACTCATCTGTAAAATGAATTGGAGAAGGAAGTGGCAAACAACTCCATTATCTGGAAGAGACTGGAAGGAAAATCCCAAATGAGGTCATGGAGAATTGGTCACAATTGAAACTTCTCAGCAACAATAATGTAACATGGATCTCAGGTTTTCCCTGGATAGGTAAAGAAAGGAACAGGTAGAAATACTGTCCTCCAAAAGATCAATGGAGACATTCTACAAAGATCTTGATTAGAAGCCTCAAAGTAAATTCTTATAGATTTGGAAATTTCAGGACAACAATGGGCAAGGTGAATGTGGCAAAGACACACTGGAAAATATGTTACAGGAGGAAATAATATCATAAATACTCTCTTCATGAAAAAAAAAACAGTATCCAAAGGCACTGGATGTGGTGAGTAACACCATCATAAAAAATTAAATTGGTTGTTGATTTTATATCAACTGATAGGAAAAGACCCAGATTTAAAACAGCTGTCTGCCCATTTAGATAAATGACTTGTTAGAGCAAAGATCAAAATTAACACAAAACTAGAAGAAAAAGTGAAAATGAGGAAATGATATGATTTACAATGAAAAGAACGCTAACTTAATTTATTGTAAATAAGTTATTGATTCTGAAAAATGAGAAATTGATGGATGAACCAGTAACACTAATATTATAACAGTTTGCCAAAAAAGTTTAACTGATGTAATTCAGTTGGCATAAAGAAGGGAGCCCAAAAACTGTCTCATCTAGAAAACACCTGATCTCCTTCCCAATTAAAAAAATATGGCAGCCAATGGCAACACCAGTTTGGAATATAAATGTTTGTAAATCTTATAGAGAATTATGGTCAAAGTCTACATGCTGTATCATCTCAGATCAGAGAGTAGAAATGGGAAATGTAGATCTTCAGGAGTATTCCTATTCCCTCCCTCCTCCAATGTCTAGTTTCAGGTCAGATTTCACCATAGACAATGAGCCCAGGGAAAGGGACCCACATGTGCAAAAATGTTTGTGGCAGCCCTTTTTGTAGTGGCAAGAAACTGGAAATTGAAAGGATGCCCATCAATTGGAGAATGGCTGAATAAATTATGGTATATGAATGTTATGGAATATTATTGTTCTGTAAGAAATGACCAACAGGAGGATTTCAGAGAGGCCTGGAGAGACTTGCATGAACTGATGCTGAGTGAAATGAGCAGAACCAGGAGATCATTATACATAGCAACAAGACTATACAATGATCAATTTTGATGGACATGGTTCTCTTTAACAATGATGTGATTCAAACCAGTTCCTATTGTTCAGCGATGAAGATAGTCATATACATCCAGAGAGAGGCCTGTGGGAACTGAGTATGAACCACAACACAGCATTTTAACGCTTTCTGTGAATATTTCCATGCATTTTGTTTTCCTTCTTCGGTTGTTTTTTCTTCTTCTCTTTCTAGATCTGATGTTTCTTGTGCAGTAAGATAACCGTATAGATATGTATACATGTATTGTATTTGTCATATAACTTATCCTATTT
>JAJPUD010001464.1:202022-220563 GCA_023553655.1 Myrmecobius fasciatus | reverse complement strand
AGTGAATCCTGAATTTTTCGATTTTATTATGAAAAAAAAAACAGTTAAAATTTCATTGTAGGATGCAGGTTTTTTAATTTCAATAAACACTAATACGTAAAAAAAAATAAAAAATAAAATGAGCCCAGGTTATGAGTATTCTGTGGATCCACATCTGGGATATACAGTTAGTTCCAAACACATTTACTAAAATAGCATAATAAGCTAGAACATTTCCCTAACCCTCCATAAAATTAGGGCACACTCTATTACCAAAAAAAAAAAAAAAAAAGAAAGAAAAAACCCTCACTCTATGGCAATAGAGAAAAAGTACATAGATCACCCATGAGGGAACCACATCTAGAAGTTCAAGTGGATTGACAACTGGCACCTTCATCACCATCATGTGCTTTTGTTTTCTTAAAATATTACCCCATACTGTTCCTCTCTGTGGTATGGATGTGTTGCTCTCTTGGGCTTACGAGTCCTGTCCTCTGCAGGCACATTGTTCTTCTGGGTTCATTGGGCCAACATTCTGCTGAGACCACTGCTCAACAAGTCAGTTGTATTTGCTATCCTCTTGAGATTCTGGCTAAGTTGAAATCTTTGTCTAGAACCCTACTAAGATCTTTTAGAAAGAATCAAGTTCCTGAATCATGAACCAGTAGAAAACCTCGCCAGTTCTGTTCCCTCCGGGTCTTGCTTGTGAGACCTTCTATTGACTTGCACCCAGCACCCGGCAAGAAGTAGTAATCCTTTGCACTTTCCTCCACATAACGTAGGAGGTAAAAAAGCCATGTCCTTGAAGTCCCCTCTCAATTGGTATACCTATTCCATGCATTTTTGCACAAGGCACCATTGCTGACAGATGGGAGGGGACAGATTAAAACACTTCCTATCTGTTGCCCCTCTGTATTCCTCAAAACTTGTGTATCCTTTCAGATGACAAAATTAAAACCATCTATAGTCATATGAAAAAAATGCTCTAAATCTCTATTGATTAGAGAAATGAAAATTAAAACAATCCACACCTCTCAGATTGGCCAAGAAGACAGACAAAGATGATGATAAATGTTGGAGGGGATGGGGGAAAACTGGGACATTAATGTATTGTTGGTGGAGTTGTGAAATGATCCAACCACTCTGGAGAGTAATTTGGAACTATGCTCAAAGGTCTATCAAACTGCTTACCCTTTGACCAGCAGTGACACTTCTGAGTTGGTACCACAAGGAAATCATAAAGGACAGAAAAGGACCCACATGTGCAAAAATGTTTGTAGCAGCTGTTTCTGTGGTAGCAAAGAATTGGAAAAGGAGTCGGTGCCCATCACTTGGGGAACAGCTGAATAAATTGTGGTATATGAAGGTAATGGAATATTATTGTTCCATAAAACTGATGAATAAGCTGATTTTAGAAAGGCCTGTAAGGATTTACACAAACTGATGCTGAGCCAAACAAGAAGGACCAGGAATACAATGTATACAGTAACAACAAGAATTCACAATGCTCAACTATGAAAGACTTGGTTCTCCTCAGTCGGTCAATGATCCAAAGCTATCTTTGGACAGAAAATATCATCTGCATCCAGAAAAAGAACTAAGGAAACTGAATGGAAATCAACATATGCTATGTTCATTTCTTTTTTTCTGTTTTTTTTCTCTCCCATATTTTTTCCTTTTTGTTTTGATATTTCTCTCCCAATATGATTCATAAAGCAATGTGTATTAAAAATAAATTTAAAAACAAGAAAAAAAGAATTGTGTATCCTCAAAATACTAAAAGCATCCCCAAGAGCTGATTGTCCATGGTGAACTGTTTCATCAGGGTTGGCTCCCTATTTTAAAATTCAAAAGCCTCTCCTCTTTACCCACATAAATGAGTAGACAGAGAAGAGACACTGAGGCAATCCATACCAAGAAGCAAGTCCATTCTCTCTGCCAATCACCAGCTGTATTTCTTGACCTTAATAAACAGCAAACAGACAATTCAGAATCGAATACATTGACAAGGGCAACAAGTAGGTCACTCTAAGATACATCCATATATGCTCTAATTAAGTCGCTCAAGATCTACCAATCCGATCAAGAGATCAGACTTCACTGACAAAGACAGAAAGTTCTCTGGAGATCCCAACTTATGAATGCAAATTGGGGGCAGGGGATTCCCTCAGGGGACTACTTTATCCTCCGCCATGTCTCTGTTCTATAAGATGATACAACTCAGAATTTATTTTCTTTATGATAATAACTTTTTATTTTTCAAAATATGTGCAAAGATAGTTTTCAACATTTGCCATTATAAAACCTTTTTTTCCAGACTTTTCTCCTTCTCTCTTCCTTCCCCCCTTCCCTAGACAGCAAGTAATCCAATATAGGTTAAACGCGGGCAATTCTTCCAAACATATTTCCACATTTATCACGCTGTACAAGAAAAACAGATCAAAAAGTAAAAAATGAGAAAGAAAAAATAAAACAAGTAAACAACAACAAAAAAGGTGAAAAAAACTGTTGTGCTCTACATTCAGTCCCCATAATCCTTGCTCTGGATGCACATAGTTTTCTTCATCACAAGTCTAATAAACTTGTTCATCGTCAAGGATAGGGGAGCCACCACATGTGGTGGCTTTTAATATCACTGTTCCACATGTGCTTCTGGCAGCAACAAGAACAAGGCTGAAGAAGACAAAGATGGGAAAAGTGACTGCCCTAGACAAAAAAGAAGCAGAGATCTAGCAGACAAGGTCTGTGTTAGGGGCAAAGCATTTTTGAAGACATTTATGGATTGATTCCCAAAGGAGAGAATGCCGACAACATGGGAGGAAATCTCAGACTTTAAACTTGGGGAATATCAGTACACAGCTACCCACATGACGACTTTCCTATATGTACAAAAGGGTTTGGAGAATAATCTATGTGTAACTCTCTGTTTCATAAAGCCAAGAACATAAAATACGTAGAGAATGGCTCCTATTCAACAGTAACTTCTGGGGAAGACAACAAGCATTTTCATAAAAGATAGGGTTAAAACGAATTTTTTTCTCTTTTCCCCGGTATTCTCACTTTAATTGGAAAAACCTTCAACAACAACAACAAATTCAGATATAGAATGACATCTGACAGAACGGGTAGATTACTTAGCTTCTAAGGTCCCTTCCAGTTCTAGATCTTTGATACAATATGTGACGCTGGATAAGTCCCTCCCTTTTCCTTAATTCCAGTTTCTCATCTTCAAAGTGAGAGAGCTTACCATGTCCAAGGCCCTGTTCTAGGGATGATGTGGGATTAAAAGAAAAGGCAAAGTAATCTCTCAAAAAAGTATTGGACTCATAGCCTACCACTTTTCTCTACTGCAATAATGGTGGTAGGTATTACATCATATCTTGATGTTCATGTAAAGTTCCTACTTTCCCCCATCTATCTATGAGTAGAACTTTCCTCTGTGAGTACTAGACTATTTGGTTTTTATTATTTTTTTGTTTTTAAATATTTTATTTTTCCCAGTTACATTAAAACAACATTTTCACACATACCATGATAGGCACCAAGTGAAAAAAAAATCACCTAAACTTAGATTATCACAAAAGGGGCTGGGGGGTGGGTGGGGAAGAGGATAAGGATAAGATAGGAAGAAGTAATGAGAAATGGTGTGGAAACTACATCTACCTATGATTAGGGGGAGAATTACTAAGGGATGGAGCTCATCACAAAAGACAAGCTAAACTATTTGGATTATATAAAATTGAAAAACTTCTGCACACAAAATCAGTGTGCATACATTGTCCAGTGAGAAAAAATTCTGGACATAAAATATATCTTATATAAAAATATCAAAGATATATGGATATAGATATGTGGATATATATGTATATGTATGTGTGTGTATACATATTCTCATGTCATTCTCATAACAATCCTGGGAGTTTGGTGCTAGTATTACCCCATTTTGCAGATGAGTAAATTGAGGTAAATAGTGGTGATGTAATTTGCCTAGGATTACACAGCTTGTAAATTTCTAAGGCAGAATTTGAATTCAGGGTTTTCTGATGCTAATCTAGAGCTAAATCATTAGACAATTCTAGCTCTAAATTAGTGAGTGGCAAAAGCCAGGGCAGTAGCTTCTAGTCTAGAACTTTTCTGACAGATTACTTTGCCATCTCTTTTAATCCCACATCATCCCTAGGACAATGCCTTGGACATGGTAAATTCTCTCACTTTGAAGATTAGGAATTAAGGAAAAGGGAGGAACTCATCCAGGGTCACATATTGTATCAAAGATCTAGAGCTGGAAGGGATCATAGAAGCTAAGTAATCTAACTCCCATACTTTATAGGGGTCCAGGCACATGACTTGCCCAAGGTCATGCAGAGGAGCTAGGAAGAACTTCAGAGGTCAGCTAATCCAACTCCTTTATATTATACTTGAAGAAGCTGAGGTCCTGGAATGTGGAATGACTCCCCAAAAGTCATACATATAATAATAGATAAGACTTAAACTCATGTCCTTTGACTCCAGTCTTTCTATTGCACCAAGGATGCCTCCAGAATCAGAGATTAAATGGGACATCATCTCTAGCTATTAAGAATTATAGATATATAAAGAACTACAGAAGCCCACTGTGACACTTTATCCTTGAGCACCTACAGTCACTGAGAACTCATTATTCTCCAAGGCTACCCAGGCATCCTTGGGACTCCAGTCACCTCTGCTCCTCTCAGCTCTTGGATCCTTTCTCTGTTCCATGATCAAGTATGTGTATGTGGTATATATGTATGTGGTGTCTGTGTTTGGGGTGGGACATTTGTCAAAGAGAGAGAAGACACTAAGAAATAATGAAGGTGAATGAAGATCTGGGATGATCTGGGATGTCTTTTCCAACATGACTTTGCTGTGGTGGGGAGGAGAAGGAGAGTCCTTAGTTAGGCCTGAGAATCCCACCAGAGTGGGCAATCTTTCCATAGCTTAGCACACAAAATCTTTTCCTTATAATAGGTTTACTGCCTTCATTTTTTCAGATGAGGAAATGCCTCCAAGAAGGAAGTTGGTAGAAAACCCAAGAAGAAATGAGCTAGACAAGAGAAATGATTTGCCCAGTTTCCTACGGCTAAGTGGTGATCAAAGGAAATAAGGTATGGTCAAGACCTTTATAACTAACTAGATGGGAAGCATGACCCCAAAGGAGAACTAGGAGAACCCAATCTCTTTTATGGAGCAGGAACTATAGGTCAGAAACACTACATACAACATCAGATTTTTTTTTCCATATTGATTGAGTTGCTTAAATTTCTCTCCTCTTACTTAACTCTACAATCCTTTGACACAGAAGAGAAAATCAAGCTCAGAGAAGGGGAGGAAATTGCCTGAGCTCCCATTTAGCAGAGGCAAGAGCTAGGATTCTTATTTAAGATTCCCCTCTCAATCCCCATCTCCATTCCCATATTTCAGCCTCTGCCAACTTTCCTGGCCTTGGTTTAGTTGGACTTGGATTGACAGGTCTCTCTTCTAGCCATTCCCAACAGGCATTACCACTCCCCCAAAGCCTCATCTCACCCTAACAGTTAGATTGTTTACTCCCTTACAACTCCCCTTCCCCAGCTCCTGTAAAAGCATTCTTTTTATTTTTTTTTCCCTTCTTAGCAAAGCAAAGTGCTTTCTAGTCTGGTTCAAAAAGAACTCACTATACAGCTGAATAATGCTGGCTATTTAACTAGCATGCACCATTTATGCACATTATCTCATTATCATCCCTGCTTTCTTCCTGGGGATAGCTGTCATTAGCTCCATTATAACTGAGGAAACTGAGGCAAAGAAGAGAGAACTTAGAAGCTAAAGGAATGAAATAATGCAACATAGTTATCTCTTTCATCTGATCTCAAAGCAATATTTCATTCCCATTTCTATCGTAAATGGTCTTCTGTACCCTAAACCCTATTATACCTTAAGAACCTTGAAGAAAGGCTCTTTCCATCTACCTTGGATTACACTTAGTAAATATTTGTTGAGTGAGCAAAGAGTCTTTCCAATGAAAAGCTGGTTGGTTGTCTAAGAAGCTGATGCAGCATCTCTGGGTCTCCCAAAGTCCTTCAGTCTATCAGCTAGTTATTAAACACTTAATTAGCATTTCTTACCAGGTACTGTGCTAGGTGCTAAAAAAGGAAACAAAAACCATGCTTTCATGCTCAAGGTGATCACCTTCTTATGGTAGAAAATGTGCAAATAACTACATATATTCAAGTTATAGAGAGAGTAAAAGGATTTAAATCTCCAAGGAAAAACAAAGCATGGGCAAGTGGCAGGAAAGAGAAAGGGAGAGACAGAGACAGACAGACAAAGAGACACAGAGAGAGAGACAGAGAGAGAGATAGAGACAGAAAGACAGAAACAAAGATTGTGATAGAGAGACAGTGATGGAGATAGATGGAGATTCAGACAAACAGCAGAGAAGAGGGGGGGGAAAGAAAGACAGAAGAAAGACATAGAAGAGAGAAACAGAAAAAGGAAAGAGATGGGAGAAATGGAGTGAGAGGACAAAGGGAGAGGAAGAGAGACAGAAACAGAGAAAGAGACTGGGAGAACAAGAGACAGACAGAGATGGAGAAGAAACACTGAGGACAGAAAGACAGAGACAGGGGAGAGAGACAGAGACAGAGGTAGACACACAGAGAAACAGAGAGACAGAACAATAGACAGAACAAGACAGAGAGAGAAAAAAGGAGACAGACAGGAGAGAGAGAGAGTGACTGGGAGGGAGAGAAAGGGAAGAAAAAAGGGGAAAAGAGGAAGGGAAAAAAGATATTGTAGAAGGTGGGATTTGAACTGAGTCTTGAGATAAGCCAGAAAGCAGAGGTGAAGAGGAAAAGCATCCTAAACATGAGGCAAAGTCAGTGAAAGGGGGAAAATTTGAGAAATAGTATGTCCTGTGTGATGAATAGTATAATAGGCTGCTGTGACTAAAGCACATGAAGAAGGGCGCTAAAATTTAGAAAGAGAACTGGAAAGGTTGTGAACTGCTTTAAATGCCAACTAAGTTTCTATTTAATCCTATTTCAATAGTATGTGTTATTATATGATGTATAATATATTTTATGTATTATTATAGTTATTAACTGCTATTATATTTTAATATAATCATGTAATTAGATTTCAATAATATAATCAAACAATTTACACGTATATACAGCCATTAAGTTTATAAGGTGCTTTCCTTACCACAACCTTGTTTGTAGGAAATGTGAGTAGTCTTCCCTTTTATAAATCAGGAAACTTAACCCCAGAGAAGTTTGCAACCTCTTCATTGGTACACAAATAGTGTTAGAGCCAGGATTCAAAGCCAGGTCTCAATTACAAGGCTTCCTGTAGAAGGTGGAATTTTAGTTGCAATTTAAAGGAAGTCAGGGAAGCCAGTACTCAATGAAGGAGGGAGAGCAATCCAGATATAGGGAACAGCCAGAGATGGAGGGTCTTATTCCTGGAACAGCCAGAAAGCCAGAATCATTGGATCCCAGAGTACATGTTGGGAAGTAAGGTATTATTGTTGTTGTTACATCCTAGAGGTAATAGGTAGTCACTGAATTTTATTGAGTAGAGGGGGTGCCATGTTCAGACCTGTTTTTTAAGATGCTCACTTTGGCAGTCAAATGGAAAAGGGAATGAAATATTGCTTTTAGATCAGATGAAGGATAGATAACTCTGTATTTCCTTATTTTATTTCATTAGCTTCTGAATCACCTCTTCTTTGCCTCAAGAAGCTTACCAGAGAAGAATAGGGGAGAGATAAGGGCAGCCAGGTGGTACAACAGCAGATAGAATGCTGGGCCTGGAGTCAGGAAGATGCATCTTTGTAAATTCAACTCTGGTCCCAGACACTTACTAGCTATGTGACCCTGGACAAGTTACTTCACTCTATTTGTCTCCATTTCCTCATCTGTAAAATGAGCTGGAGAAAGAAATGGCACACCACTCTAGTATTTCTGCCAAGAAAACCCCAAATAGGGTCATGGGAACATGATTGAAAAGTGACTGAACAAAGTAGAAACATGTAACAAAAGCTAATAGGGATGGTTGTGATGAAGTGGCAGATACTGGGAGAGCAGTTCAGAATGCGGAAAACTCATAAAGGCATTCTCATAACCAAAAGGTTCTCTTTATTGATGTAAAAAGGCTCATGGCTAAAAAAAAAACTTATTTTTGCAGCAGGCTGTGAGTGAAGAGGTCTTTTTAAAGGACAGAGGAAAATAGTGGGAAAAAGTAAGGATGGGGGTATATAAAGTTAGGGAGTAGTTAGGGAGGGTCCCATTCTAAAGCAAACTTGCATACACATTATGTCTACATCAGCAATTGCATGATGGGGCAGGAAGAAATAAGGTATGGTAATACAGGATAATGAAATTGCTTTTGTCATAAAGGTTGTTGTAGGGTGAGAATGTGCCTATTTTGCAATTGTGCAGGGATGAGGGGTCTCTTATCTGATGTTATGAGTTAAATATTCCTTAGTCATGCTGGTGAAATAGTCCCAGGAATTGGACCTTCTTTTGCATGTGATAAGTGGACAATGGGACAAGGTGGACTGTGTTAAAGTTTACTTCAGTAGGAGCAAGGGGTATTTTTTAAGGAAGGGTGAGACATGGGTTTGTTTGTACATATCAGAGAAGGAATGTGTCTTCTTCTTACACGATATTATGAAAAACAAGCTGAATTTGGAGTCAGAGGTCCTGGATTCAAATTCCAGCTCTGTTGTTTACTATCTGTGATGTGTGCCCTGAAAAGGGCATCAGCTCTTGACTAAGAAGACCTGACTCTGCCACTTACTATCTGTATGACCTTGTGCAAATCACTATCCTTCCCTTTAGTTCAGTCTCCTTATTTATTAAAATGCGTGGGATGGACTGGAAGGACTTGAGGGCCCTTAGAGTACTAGACTATGATACCAAGTCTCTGCTGAGCAAGTCTCTTCCCTTCTCTGTGCTTCAGTTTCTTCTTCTGGAAAATGATGGAATTAGACAGTGGCCCTCTGAAGTTTCTGCCAGGGCTAAATCAAGGATTCCTATCTCTGTCACTCTGCCATCAGTTTGACACTTGAAATACTATGCCAAGCTATGTATGACTCCAGGGCATTTTTCAGTAAATCCTCCTTACCTTAACTCAAAGAAATACTGTTTGGGCTTAATTAAGTTTTACTGAGAAAACAAGATTCAAAAGAATTAAAAGGAAATGACCCAAACAATGGAGCTGCCAAGTCCCAAAGTCAGAGTAAGATTCTTAACTTACCCCTGCCTGGGCTTGTTTTGAATTGAATTAAATTGGATAGGATGGAAGTGAATTGAATATTTTTTGAGTTGAATTGATTGAATGAAATGAAGTTAGTTCAATTGGACTCGTTGGAGTTTTGATTTGGAGAGACAGTAGCAAGCTTTGGGTTCTAAAGGTTTGGGTGAGAGTTCTGATCCCACCACTTATTCATAGGACAACTCACTTTCCCCCACCTCCCATCTTCAGCCTCAGTTTCTTTCTCCCTAAAATGGTGGAGTTGGTCTAGATCATCTCTGAATTCCCTTCTCTGAATTCACCTTTAAGATGCTGATCCTGCCCAAAATAAAAACTCCGCATTTTTTTTTGGTCATATCTTTGAAACTTTTCAGCCTTACTGAAACCCAATCCAGGAGGTCTCAGGTCACCAATATTTTAAAAGCCCTGGAGCCTTTTCAAGTCTCAGAATCAGCCTTTCCCTCAGCATTAAGAACCACAGGCCACTGATCACTGCTTGACATCCAAGCTCTACCTCTCTTGTACCACATGACCCCTAATTCAAGGACTTTTTACCTACTTTCTTTCTTAGCCAATTGGCAGTTTTGGAGAACATTGGATTAAAATACCAGTTTTTACTTGCTCTTGTGTTCATGTTCTTCTCCACAGTCTCACACGAGATGGCCATTTGCACAATGAACCAATTAAGTGATCCATTCAAAGTGGATTCCAATGCTACCAACCAGGGATACTTGACCGAGAAAGTAGCACTAATAGAAAAATGTCTCTAAACAGCAGGAACGAGATTGTCGTGTGTTGGGAGGGAACAACAGAAACAATATGGAAAAGTAAAAGAAGTACTAGATTTGGAAGCAGAAGACCTAGATTTGAATCCTGATTGTGTCAATAACTAACTGTGTGCCCTTGGCCAAGTCACTTCCATTCTGTGGGTTTCAGTTTCTTTTTGTATATAGCAAAAGAGTTTGATGCTTCAGATCACTTCCAGATCTGACCCCAATGACCTAAAAAAGAGGCATAAATACAGAAAGATTTATAGCAACTTTTTTGTTTCATTGGTTGGTGGGGTTTTTTGGGGTTTTTTTTGTTTTTGTTTTTGTTTTTTGTGGCAAAGAATCAGAAGCTGAGAGAATGTCCATCAACCAGGGAATGGCTGAGCATTTTATCGCATGTGTATGTGATGGAATACTATTGTGCCACAAAAATGATGAAAGACGTGGTTTCAGAGGCAACTGGGAAAACAAAACTACAAATAGATTCAAAGCTAAGTGAGCAGAACTAAGAGAACAATTTTTATGATGATAACAACATTGTAGAGGGAAAAAAATTGGAAGGACTTTAAAGCTCTAAATAATGCAATGAGATTCTAAAAACAAAAAAGACTTCAGTCCGAGTCCTGATTCTGCCACTTTTAGCTATGGGTTTTCTTTCTTGCACTAAGCCTCAGTTTCCTCATTTGTAAAATGAACCGGAGAAGGAGATGGCAAATCACTTCAGTATGTCGCCCAAGAACACCCCAAATGGGGTCATGAAGAGTCTGGAATGTCTGAATAACAATAATGAGGACCTACCTATCTCATAGAAGAAAGAGTTCTACAACTTTCAAGAGTTAGAGAAATAGGCATTTAGAATCCCCATTTTATAGATAAGTAAATATACTTAGTGAAGGTAACTGGCTCAGTGAGAGGGACTAGTCTGGATACTGGACTTAAAGACAAGAAACCTAGTTCAGTTAGTTCAAATTATAACCCAGTTATAATTTGTTGACATCAAAGTATGGTGAATACATATCCCAGCCTTTAAGTATAGGCACTCTGATTCTTTTTGTCTTTTTTTATTTGTTCTTTGGCATGATCCAGGACATGGAAAGTATAATTAGGAACTGTCCACCTCTGACAGGAAAGTGTACTGCCCATGAGCAGCAGTGAAACATGCCAGATGATACTAATTTTCTTTTTAAAAATTACTTCCTTACTTCATACTCAGTAACAAAGATAGGGGACTGATACCCTTTGCCAAAATGGCATCAATCTAGGTTAAACAAACTCAGCTACTTTAAAATCTTTCACTGAGTAACCCAGATAAGATTTTGACAATTCCCATGATGCTCAGGGACTCCTTGGAAAGATTCATCAGCTATTATGTCAGTTTCTACCTGTGTCCCTCCTATTTTCTCTGGGCAAGGGGACAGATCTGGGCAAAATACCTCAGACATAGAGCAAACAAGTGCCATTGCCTCCTAACTGCAGGGTTCTTGTAATTAAACCTCCAATCATGCCATTTGTATGTGCCTCAGATTATAAAAGGACTAGGCATCATCAACTGATCCCTCCTGGACCTGACATTGTATATTCCCAAGTCTCATTCAGCCTTGATTTTCTAGGTTCTTTTTATGTTTTAAGGTGCCTCCCAGCTATAACATTTTATGTTCTAGATACTAAAGCTCTTCCTAGCTCTGACATTCTTATGCTCTTTGTTCTAGGATTCTTCCCAGGTATAACTTTGTTTATTTTTTTAAATTTTCAAAACATATGCACAAATAATTTTCAACATTCACCCTTGCAAAATCTTGTATTCCAATTTTTTTTCATTCCCTTCCTCTACCCCCTTCCCTAGATGGCAAGCAATCCAATATAGGTAAAATGTGAAATTCTTCTACGCATATTTCCACAATTACCATGCTCCACGAGAAAAAAACAGATCAAAAAAGAAAAAAATGAGAAAGGAAACAAAATGCAAGCGAATAACATGAAAAAATAGTGAGAATACTATGTTGTGATTCTCTCTCTGGGTGTTGATGGCTCTCTTCATCACAAGATCATTGGAACTGGCATCAATCATCTCATTGTTGGAAAGAGTCACATTCTGCAGAATTGATTGCCATATAATCTTGCTGTTGTTGTGTACAATGATCCCCTGGTTCTGCTCATTTCACT
Organism: Myrmecobius fasciatus; assembly: GCA_023553655.1. NCBI lineage: Eukaryota > Metazoa > Chordata > Mammalia > Dasyuromorphia > Myrmecobiidae > Myrmecobius > Myrmecobius fasciatus. The sequence goes on along the minus strand of JAJPUD010001464.1, from coordinate 208,390 downwards.
CAGCATCAGTTCATGCAAGTCTCTCCAGGCCTCTCTGAAATCATCCTGCTGGTCATTTCTTACAGAACAATAATATTCCATGACATTCATATACCATAATTTATTCAGCCATTCTCCAATTGATGGGCATCCATTCAGTTTCCAGTTTCTTGCCATGCCAAAAAGGGCTGCCACAAACATTTTTGCACATGTGGAACCCTTTCCCTCCTTTATGATCTCTTTGGAATACAGGCCCAGTAGAGACACTGCTGGATCGAAGAGTATGCACAGTTTGATAACTTTTTGAGCATAGTTCCAGATTGTTCTCCAGAATGGTTGGATCCATTCACAGTTCCACCAACAATGTATCAGTGTCCCAGTCTTCCCCCATTCCTTCCAACATTCATCATTATCTTTTCCTGTCATCTTAGCCAATCTGACAGGTATGTTGTGGTGACTCAGAATTGTCTTAATTTGCATTTCTCTGATCAATAATGATTTAGGGCATTTTTTCATATGACTAGAAATGGTTTTAATTTCTTCATCTGAAAATTGTTCACATTCTTTAATCATTTATCAATTCAAAAATGGCTTGAGTTCTTATAAATTTGAGTCAATTCACTATATATTTTAGAAATGAGGCCTTTATCAGAACCCTTGGATATAATTTTTTCCCCCAGTTTACTGCTTCCCTTCTAATCTTGTCTGCATTGGTTTTGTTTGTACAAAAACTTTTAACCTTAATATAATCAAAATGATCCATTTTGCATTCTATGAGATACCTTAGTTCTTCTTTGGCCACAAATTCCTTCCTTCTCTAGAAATCTGAGGGGTAGGCTATCCTTTGTTCTAATTTACTCAGAATGGCACTCTTTATGTCTAAATCAAGAACCCATTTCAACCTTATCTTGGTGTAAAGGGTGTTGGCTATGGGTCAATGCCTAGTTTCTGCCATACTAATTTCCAATTTTTCCAGCAATTTTTGTCAAATAGTGAGTTCTTATCCCAGAAGCTGAGGTCTTTGGGTTTATTAAACACTAGATTACTATAGTCATTGACTATTGTATCTTGTGAACCTAGCCTATTTCACTGATTGACTATTTCTTAGCCAGAGTCAAATGGTTTTGATGACCCAGAGGTAATTTTGTATGTCCTAAGGCTCCCTCTCAACTCTGATATTCTATATTCTGAGAAAACTTTCCCAGCTCTTATATTCTGTGTTCTATATCCTAGGTTTAATAGTCTATGTTCTGAGATACCACACAACCCTGACATTTTGTTCTCAAGCTCCATCCAATTCTGACAGTCTGATTTAAGGTCTTTTCCTACTCTGAAATTGTCTGTCCTAAGAATTTATCCAGATTTAAAATATTAATCCAATTTTTTGAGGTCCCTTCAATTTCTGAGGCAGTAACATGGTGCCTGGAATTGGGAAGACTTGAGTTGAAAGCATACCTTAAAAATTTATTAGCTCTCTGATCCTGGGAAAATCATTTCATCTCTGTTTTCCTCAATGTCCTCAATTGTAAAATGGAGATGTGAACAACATCTATCTCCCTTGTTTTTTTGTTTGTTTGGGTTTTTTTTTTCTTTTTGCTGAGGCAATTGAGGTTAAGTGACTTGCCCAGGGTCACACAGCTAGGGAATGTTAAGTGTCTGAGACCAGATTTGAACTCAGGTCTTCCTGACTTCAGGGCTGGTGCTCTATCCACTGTGCCACCTAGCTGCTATCTCCCTTGTTTTGAGGATCAAATGTTACAGAATTTGTAAGTCACTCAGCATATAGCCTAGAACATAGAAGATACTTAATAGATGTTTTCCTTCTTCACATTCTTTTGTGTATACTCTCAGGACTCTAACAATCACAGTTTATGTTCTAGACTTTAAGGGCATTTCTGAAATTTCTATGGAAGATGTTCTAAGTCCCCATCTAGTGGTTTTGATTTTAAGGGTCCTACTTTTTAAGATTCTGTGGTAACTATTCTCAGGGTCCTTTCAGCTGTGACATTCAATGGTCTCTATTTTGAGGTTCTTTTCAATTCCAAATATTCTTTGTTTTTTATATTAAGATTCATTCCAGTTGTAAACATTCTATAGCCAATAGTTTAAGGATCCTTCCAGCTTTGACATTCTATGTTCTATATTTTAAATTTGCTACCAGGTCTGAAACTCTATGCTCTGAACTTTTACATTCCTTCCAGTTCTAAACATTTTCTGTTCAATAAGCTAAGGAACTTTTAGCCTTGGCATTCTATCATGGTCTCTATTAGAAAGTTCCTTCTATTTGTAAACATGGTATTGTCACTGCTCTAAGGGTCCTTCCATCTATGACAATTTATGGTTTTCATTTAAAGGTTAGTTTTAGTTCTAAACATTCTATGTTCTTTACTATAAGATTCCTTTTAGTTCTAAACATTCTATGACCAATAACCTAAGGGGTCCTTTGAGCTCCAATATTCTATATTCTCTATTTTAAGGTTTCTTTCAGTTCTAAACATTTGATGACCTATAGTCTAAGGTTCATTTCAGGTCTAAACATTCTATGTTCTCTTCTCTATTTTAAGATTCCTTCCAATTCTAAATATTCTATGTTCTCTTTTTCAGAGTTCCTTTCCATTCTAAACAAGCTATGATTAATGTTTGCTTTCAGCTCTGATGTCCTATGTTCTCAATGTTTATGTTCCTTCTAGTTCTAAACTTTCAACGGTCAATAATCTAAGGCTCTTTCTAACACTGACATTCTATGATCTGTATATTGAAGGTCCCTCCAGTTCTAAATATAGAATAATCACAACTCTAAAGGTTCTTCTATCTCTTACATTCTATGATTTTACTTTAAGAATGACAATTTTTCAAACTGCAAAAAACCCTTCAAAATAGAGACTGTATAAATGTCAAAGTTGAAAGGACCCTATTAACCATAGAAGGTTTAAATTTGAAGAACCTTTATAATAAAGAATATAGAATATTTAGAACTAGAAGAAGCCTTAAAATAAAGAACATGAAGTTTTAAAACTGAAAGGAACCTTTAAATATAGACACATATATTTTTCCTATCCCTGCTAAATCTTTGCTTTACTTCTGCTCCTGCACTTGCTTTGCTATTACTTAACCTCCCCAAGGAAAAAAAAAAACAACTCATTTAAAGTTCAGTTGGCCAGATGCAAAAACTGAAGAAAATAATTCACTAAAAATTAGAATTGAACAAATGGAAGTGAATGATTCAATGAGACATCAAGAATGAGTCAAACAAAACCAAAAAAAAAAAAAAAAAAAGAAAAGAAAAGAAAAAGAAATAGAAGAAAATGTAAAATATCTCATCAGAAAAAAAATAATTGACCTGGAAGATAGATACAGGAAAGATAATCTAAGAATTATTGAACTACCTGAAAACCACAATGAAAAAAGAACTTGGGACAACATCGTTCAAGAATTCATCAAGAAAAACTGTCCTGATGTCCTAGAACCAGAGGGTAAAATAACCATTGAAAGAATCTACCCCAAAAATTAAAACTCCAAGGAATATTGTAGCTAAATTCCAGAATTATCAGATCAAGAAGAAAATATTGCAGGTAGCCCAAAAGAAACAATTCAAATGTCGAGGAGCCACAATCAAGAGGGCAAAGGGGCTTGAACTAAGAATCACCTACCCAGCAAAACTAAGCAATATCTTTCAGGGAAAATGGGAATTCAATAAAATAAAGGATATTCAATTATTTTTGATGAAAAGACCAAAGCTTCACAGAAATTTTGATTTTCAAATGCAAAACTCAAGAGAAGTATAAAAAAGTAAGGAAAATTGTTTTTTAAAGGTTAAAATGTTTATATCCACAGGAAGATAATGTGTTTAACTCTTGAGAATTTTATCTTTGTTAAAGTTATATGTAAAGGTGTAGATATAATTTGACTTTATTGTGATGACATAAAAAGAAACTAGTGGTGGAAGAGGAATTGTATTGAAAGAAGAGGAAAAGGGAGGTAAAATGGGGTAAATTACATCACATGAAGAGGTAAAAAAAGATCTACTACAGTTGACAGAAAGAAGGGAGGGGGATGAGCATTGTTTGAATCTTAATCTCACTGAATTTGTCTCAAAGAGAGAATATCAGACATATTTAATTTGATATAGAAACTTGTCTCACCCTATATGGAAGTAGGAGGAGAAAGGGGAAAGGAAAGAGGAATAGAAGGGGGAAGAAAGAGATAAGAAAGGGGGAAGGGCTGAGAAGGGGGAGAACAGATTGAGGGAGGTGGTGGTCAGAAGCAAAATACTTTTTTTGAGGAAGGAAAGGGGGAAAGGAAAGAGGAAAGTATAACTTGGGGAAAATAGAATGGCAAGAAATACAAAAAATATTTCCTTTTCTATTGGGTTAATTTTTTTCATAATCTTATTTTTCTTTGGTGGTTCTTTTTTCCCCCCTCAATGTCTCTCATTTGAATTTTAAATTCTTTTTTGAGTTCTTTTATAAATCCTCTCTGGACAGGGAGCAGGGAGCCATTTTACATTACTCTTTGGGGTAGTTTTTTTTTTTTTTTTACTTCAGTGTCCTCTGAAGAGGAACCTTATTCTTATGGTAAGTTCCTATGGTTGGATTCTTTCTTCTTTATCCATTTATTGAGAAGTATTATTGTAAGTACCTCTAATTGTGTGGTGGGGTGGTGCCTCTCTCTTCACTTTAGCTCTCCCCTCTAACCTGGAACCCCAAACCAAAACACCATCCTCTGCAAGTGCCTGCAGCCAGCAATATCTGCCCCACTACTTCTTCATTCCCAGTGGGCTGGTTTCTTCTTGCCCAGCACTGCATCTCTGCAGCACAACTGGGCCTGGCATTCCTTAGCAGCCTAAATTCGCTCAATCTTCCCAGATTCAGACCTCAGACTCCTCAATTGGCCCAGGAGGTGAAAGTTTCTGTGGTTCCTACTGAGGCTCCAGCCATACCCAGCTAGCCCCCAGGCACCCCACTTGATGTTTCCACAGAAGTAGCCCCCAAGTGATTGCATTATAAAGAAGTAAATTCACCCTTCCTAGGGTCTTCAAATCTTCTCAGGTTGTATTTGGAGGACCCCTGTTCTGCCCCATATCATCTTAATTTTTCACCAATCTATGTTCACTCTGAGGCACAAAATTGTTCTGTTTGTGGGGGAAATCTGAAGTTTGAAATTTACCAACCTACTTCTCCCTTTTCCCAGAACCCTTCTTTCCCAACAATGTGTGTCAAATAGTGGGTTCTTATTCCAGAAGTTGGAGTCTTTGGATTTATCAAATGCTAGATTACTAGTCATTAACTATTGTGTCATGTGTACCTAACCTATTCTGCCAATCCACTATATTTTTTAGCCGGTACCAAATGGTTTTGATGAGTGCTGCTTACTAAGGAAATACTCTAAGAATGAAATAATCTTTAGTTTCAAGGAGTTTACATCCCAGCAGTTTGATTGGTATGACTCTGAATAAGTAGATTAATTTAGTTAGAATTGTCATTTTTTATATTAGCTCATGGGTACATGAGCAACTGATATTTTCTAATTGTTTAGATCTAACTTGATATGTGTGAAAAGTGTTTTGTAAATGTGCTCTTGTACTGAGTTTGTCTTGGCAGGCAGACTCTCAAATATTTTATATTGCCTGCATTTATTTTAAATGGGATTTCTCTTTCTATCTCTTACTGCTGGAATTTGTTAGAAATATATGAAAATTCTGATGATTTGTGTTGGTTTATTTTATATCCTGCAACTTTGCTGAAGTTGTTAATTATTTCAAGCAGTTTTTAGTTGATTCTCCAGGATTTTCTAAGTATTCCAACATGATATCTGCTAAGAGTGATAGTGTTATATCTTCATTGCCTGCTCTAATTCCTTCAATTTCTTTTTTTTCTCTTATTGCTAAAGCTAACATTTCTAGTGTTATATTGAATAACAGTGGTGATAATGGATTTCCTTACTTCACCCCTGATCTTATTGGGATGGCTTCTAAATTATCCCCATTATATATAATGCTTGCCAATGGTTTTAGATATCATATGATTGCTGTTAGTTTTGTTGTTGATATGGTCAATTATGCTGAATAGTTTTTCTAAAATCGAACCAGCCCTGCATTTTTGATATAAATCCCACATGGTCACAGTGTATCATCCTGGTACAAAGTATTATAATCTCTTTAATGGTATCAAATTTTCTCATCAATATTCATTAAGGAGACTTGTCTCTAATTTTTTTTCACTGTTTTGACCCTTTCCCATAAAAAGAATTTGATAGGATTCATTCTTTGCCTATTTTTTCCAAATAATGTATATGGTATTGGAATTAATTGTTTTTTTTTTTAATGTTTGGTAGAATTCTCTTTTGAACCCATCTGACCCTGGAGATTTTTTTCTTTGGGAGTACATTAA
>JAJPUD010001464.1:171601-186088 GCA_023553655.1 Myrmecobius fasciatus | reverse complement strand
ATTTAATATTTCAGCCTTTTATATTTGATTTTGAGATTTCTGGGCTGTATTACATCTTCTATTTTTGTGTAGGTACCATATACTGCTCAGGGGGGAAAAGGTATATTCCTTTCTTTTCTCATTCAATTTTCTCTGAAAAGTTCTCTAATTTCTAACTTTTGTAATAGTCTATTTATCTCCTTAGAGAGGGATAGTTGAGGCCCTCCACTAATATAGTGTTGCTGTCTATTTCTTCCTATAACTCACTTAATTTCTCCTTTAAGAAATTAGAAGCTATACCACTTGATGCATGTGTGTTTAGTATTGAAATTACTTCATTTTCTTTTTTCTCTTTCTTTTTTTTAATTTTTGTTGAGGCAATTGAGGTTAAGTGACTTGCCCAGGATCACACAGCTAGGGAATGTTAAGTGTCTGAGGCAAGATTTGAACTCAGGTCCTCCTGACTTTCAGGGCTGGTGCTCTATCCACTGCTCCACCTAGCTGCCCCAATTGCTTCATTTTCTATAAAAACTTTTAGCAAGATGCAGTTTTCTTCTTCATCTCCTTTAATTGGGTCTATTTTTGCTTTTTCTTTCTCTGAGATCAGGATTGCTATCCCTCCTTTTTTACATCAGCTAAAGAACCATAGATTCTGCTCAAGTCCCTTACCTTTACTCTATGTGTCTGTCTGTTTCCAGTGTGCTTCTTGTAAAAACAAACAAAAAAATCATAGAATTCTGGTTTTTGATCCACTCTGTTCATCCCATTCACATTAAAAGTTATGATTCCTATCATCTTATGGAGCAATTCATCCCATTCACATTAAGAATTATGATTCCTATCATCTTACGTGTATTTTCCTGCATCCCATTCTTCCTCTTGTTTGTCTCCTCTCTTCTTTCACACTTTCCCTCCTCACCAGTGCTTTCCTTCTATCCTACCACCTTGCCTGATCTGCCTTCCCTTTTATCAGTCCCCATCCCTCCCTTCAATCTCCTCCCCTCCTACTTCCCTGTCATGTAATACAGATTTCTATATTCAACTGATTGTCCATATTATTCCTTTTTTGAGCCAATACTGATCAGAGTATGGTTCAAGTTATGTTATTCACCCCTACCATCTTCTTCTCCAGTGTAATAGGTATTTTGAACCTCTTTGGGTGAAATAATTTACTCTCTCTACCTCCTCCCTTCTTTCTGCAACCAATATACTCCTCTTCCTCATCCCTTAATTTTTTTTATATTTTTTCCTCAAATTTATTTTATACCCACACCCTCTATCTGTGTATGTTCCTTCTACTTGTACTATTAGTGGTACAGTCTTTTAGAATTATAAGTATTATCTTCCTATGTTGGTATGTAAACAGTTTAGCTCTGATAAATTCTTTGTTTTCTTTTCCTTTTTACCTGTCTGGACTTTTCTTGGGTATTGATATTTGAAATCATTCTTTTTGCTTAATTCAGGTCTTCTCTTTAAAAAGGCTTGAAACTGTTCTATTTCATTGAATGACTGTTTTTTCCCCTTTGATATATTATGGATAAGTGATTCTTGGTTCTATTTCTAGTTCTACGACATTTGGTCTTTCAGGGTTGCAGCTGCCAAATCGTTTGGATTTCTTCTTGGGATTTCCCAATATTTTAATTGTTTCTTTCTGTCCATTTATAGTCTTTTTCTTTGACCTGATAATTTTGAAATTTGACTATAATGTTCCTTGGAGTTTTTATCTTGGGATCTCTTTCCTGAGGTGATCTGTGTGTTCTTTCAATGCCTATTTTACTTTCTGGTTCCAGGACAACAGGATAGTTTTCCTTGATAATTTCTTGGAAAATGCTGTCCAAATTCTCCTTTTGATTATGGCTTTCAGGTAGTCCAATGATTTTCATATTGTCCCTCCTAGATTTATTTTCCAGGTCGGTTGTTTTTTCCTAAGGCAATAAAGGATCTATCCAGCTCTGACATTCTGTATTCTGTATATTAAGGTTACTTCCAGTTCTGAAAGTTTATGGTCTTCCAGCTCTGACATTCTGTGTCCTTAAAGAGTCTTCCAGCTGAGATATTCTATGGTCTATAATTTGAGGATTATTCCAGTCCTAAACTTTCTATGATAATATAAGGATCATTCCATCTATCATTCTCTAAAATTCTATGCCCTCCTTTTTAAGATTTCATTAAGTTCTAGGTTTTCTGTGATCAATATGTATTTTAAAGTTCCTTCCAGTTCTAAACCTTTCCCCTGTTTCTTTTTCTCTCCTCCTTTTTCTTTCTTTGTTCTTGATTTTAAGTGTCCTTCACATTTTATACATTCTCTGGTCAGCAGTTTAATTGTGTCTTGAGCCCTGACATTCTATATTCTGTATTTTAAAGTTCTTTCCATTTCTAAACATTCTATCATCACTATATAAGGGTACTTCCAATTCTAACATTCTATGTTCTCTATTTTAAAGTTCCTTCCTATTCTAAACATTCTATCTACAACATTTTTAGATTACTTCTAGTTCTGAGATTCTATGATCTCTATTTTAAGTCTTTCAAGTTCAAAGCATTTTGTGTTCATTAGTCTAAGCATCTTTCCAGCTTTAACATTCTTTGTTCTCAATTTTAAAGGTCAATTTAGTTCTAAACATTCTATTTCCAATAGCCTAAGGGTTCTTCCAGCTCTGACATTCTAGATTCCATATTTTAAGTTTTCTTCTAGTTTTAACCATTCTTTGTTATTTAATTTTAAAATTTTTTCCTTTTCTAATTATCCTATATTCAATAATCTAAAAGTCCTCTTTACTCTTACGTTCTATTTTCTCTGCTTTAAGGATCTTTCCAGCTTTAAAATTCTATTTCCTTTATTTTAAAGTTTCTTCCAGTTTTCAGTATTCTATGCCTAATAATAATAAAAAGATCTTTTCAGCTCTTTCATTCTATGGTCTCAATTTTAATGGTTCCTCTTGTTTTAAACATTATATATTCAATATTCTAAAGATTCTTCCAACTCTAACATTCTATGGACTCTATTTTAATGATCCTCATTTGATCTAAAAATTATATATCCAATATTCTAAGATTGATTCTAGCTCTGACATTCTGTGTTCTTTTTTATGAGTCCTTCAAGATCTAAATATTTTATGGCCAATAGTCTAAGGATTCTTCTAACTATTACATTGTATGTTTTGTATTTTAATTTTTCTTTCAGATACATGTGTTTTATGGTCACTACTATAATGGTCCTTTGAGTCCTGACATTCTATTAGTCTATGTTTTAATATTCCTTTCATTTCTTAACATTTTTATCACTAATATAAGGATACTTGCAGTTCTGATAATATATGTCCTCTTTTTTTAAAGATTTCTTCAGTTCTAAGCTTTGTAAGGGTTAATGTTGAAGAATTACCCATACATATGTTTTGCAAATAACAAGTATGAATAAAAAAAACAAAAACAACAACAAAAAAAAAGATTTCTTCAGTTCTAAACATTCCATATTCTTTATTTGAATGTTCCTTCCCGTTCTATACATTCTATGGCCAATAGCCTTAGTGTCCTTCTAGCTCTGATTATCTGTGTTCTCTATTTGAAGGTTCCTTCCTGTTCTAAATATTCTAAGTTTAGGGTCACAGAGCTAGTGTCTGGCGTTGGATTTGAACGCAAGTCCTCCAGGATACTCTATCCATTGCACCGTCTAACTGCCCCTTAACATTCTATTGTTGATGGCAACACTTTATGTTATATTTTAAAGCCTCTTTCCTTTTCTGACCTTCTATGTTGCATATTTTATAGGGCCTTTCATGGTAAATAGTCTAAGACTCCTTTCAGGTCTGAAATGTCATTGTCTATATTTAAAGATCACCTTCAATTCTTACCCATCAGTGATCAATAGTATAAAGTCCCTTATATAGTTTGTCTTTACTCTTTTAAGACCCTTCCAATTGTGATATTTTATGTTCCTTGTTTTAAGGCCTCCTCCAGATTGAATATTCTAATCAATAGCTTCTTCTAGCTCTGATATTCCTCCTTTTATATTTTAAAGTCTTTCCCAGTTCTGAAAATTCTGTGGTCAATAGTCTAAAGACCCCTTCCTACTATTGTATTTTCTATTCTATTTTTTGGCCACCTGCCAACTGTGACACTTTTTCTGTCGATAGTCTAAAGTTGTCTTCAACTCTAATATTCTATATTCTGTGTTTTAAGGCCTTGACTAGCTCTTATCTTTTGTGTTCCATTTCTTTTTTTTTTGCCACTTTTCAAGTCTGATATTCTATGTTCTATATTTCAAGTTACTTTCCAATTTTTAAACATTCTATCTTTAATTATTCAAAATCCTTTCACACTTTAACATTCCAGATTCTAAATTTTATAGTCCCTTCTAGTTCCTAATTTGCAAATGTCCATACTCTAAGGCATGTCCCAGCTCACATATTCTTTGCTTTATTTTCCAATTCTAACATTTGTTGTTCTAGGTTTTAATACTCCTTATATTTGTTACATTTTATTTTCTATATTTTTAAGATTCCTCCTAGTTCTAACATTCTAGGGTCAATTGTTTTAGTCCCCTTGAAGATCCTTTCCATCTTTTAAATTTTATGTTCTATGGTTTAAAGTCTCTTCCAGGTCTAAACATTTTATGGTTAATTGTCTAAGAACTCTCACAGGTTTGACATTCTGTTTATAAGTTTTAGGACACCTTTCAGCCCATACCCATTAGTCTAAGACTCTCAGAGATCTGACATTCTATAGGTTATGTTTTAAGGTCCCTTCCAACTACAAATTCCATCTTCTATAGTTTAAGTTCTCTTTCAGTTCTAAACATTCTAGAGAATTTCCAGTTCTCACATTCTATATTCTTCATTTTAAGGCTCTTTCCATCTCCAACCTCCTATGTTCTGTGTTTTAAAGGCCTTTCTAGCTTGAAGATCCTGTGATCTTTTAAGCCTTCTCCCATCTCTGACATTCTATGGTCTATTTTTTTAATCTCTTCCTGTTCTTAACAATCTACAGTTAATAGATGAGATCCTTACCACCTCTGATATTCTAAGTTCCATGGTTTAAGTTCTCTTCCAATTTTTAGTGGTCTATGCAGCCATTGAGTCTGCGGCCTCTTTCAGCTCTAACAGTCTATGATCTAAGTTTTCTTGCCCTCTCCAGTTCTAACTTACTTGACACAGAACATAGTTCTTAATATGTGAATGTCAGTAATATGTGAATGTCAGTAATCTCTTTCAGTTCATATTTTCTATTTTTTATTTTAAGTGCCCTTTTATGCTCTAACATCCCATGTTCTATGTTTTAATGTCTCTTCCAGTTCTTTACATTCAGTGGTCAATATTTTAAGGCTCCTTCCAGCTTGGATATTCTGTGTTTTACATCCTAAGTTCCTTTCATCTTTATTAGTCTATCTTTTAAGGTCCTTTCAGATCTCACATTATTCAATGATGTTTTAAGGTCACTTCCATCTCTGATCCTCTATGTTTTATGTATTATGACCCCATTCAGCTCTGGCATTGTACAGTCAAATTTTTAAGGCCCATTCTAGTTATAAACACTCTATAGTTGGTAATTATCATAATAATAAAATGTAGTATTTATATAGCACCAACTATGTGCCAGACTACGTATGAGGTTTAAAAGAGGAATAGCACCTCATTTAAATGGGACCACAAGAATGACCTTATTAGACTTTGAAAGAGAAAATGAGACCTGTCCTCCAGGCTGATCTCTGTGGAAAATAGAAAAATAGACAAAGATTGTTATTTGGACCTGAGCTGAGCCCTCTGGTAGAAACCTTTCTCTCTTCAATAGGCCCCTCCAAGGCTCCTAGGTTCCAATCCTGCCTTTTTCCTATCCCCTAACCTAAGTCTAGCCTCCTTCAGCAACATTCTAAGCTATAGACTTCTCCCTCCTCTTCCAACTGTGAGTAACGTTCCCTCTTGCCATCATTAACAAAAAAATATTTCCAAGACAATGTCACTTGTTCCTAAATTGCAAGAACTACTATAGGAAGATACCCTTGGACAGCACTCAGAGAACTTTTTAAAGATGAAAGGGAAACTCAAAAACTATCCAGTCCCTCTGTTAGGTTGATATCATTCCTGATAAATGGTCACCCAGTCTTGGCTTAATGACCTTCGGCAAAAGAGTACCTACCATTCCCCAAGGGAGTCCATTGCACTCAGAGACAGCTCCCACCATTAGGAGGGATTTTTCCTGACAAGTCTAAATGCACCTTTGCAACTGCTACCCATTGCTCCTGCTTCTGTCTGGTGCCAAAGAACAAGGCTAGTCTGGCTTCTATGTTTTCAAAGAGTTGACAACAGTAATCCAGTTCTCCTCCTCCCTTTAGTCTTCTCTTCTCTGAGACATTTGCAATTTCTCAAGCTGACCTTTGAGAGGGTGATCTCAAAGCCTCTCACCATCCTGGTTACTCTACCCTGAACATTTTTTCACTTCAACGCTTAAACTAAATTTTCTAGTTCTTTCCAAAACATGACATTCACAATTCAGGTAGTGTCTGGCCAGAACCAGTACAGTCAGCAAGCCTGTCACCTGCCTGGTTCAAGAAATTGCCTCTCAGGTTGCACCTGGCGTTCACTGCACACGGGGATTTGCTTCCTCGGCTTGTTGATGAGATCACCATTGTCTGCAATGGGGAAGGATAGCCTCATAGCGTGGAAGATCTGGAAGGGACTTTAGAAGACAGGACGATGGCAGACAAGTGGTCAAAGGTTAAGAACAAAAATGCTTTGCAAAGAAACAATCACACACACACACACACACACACACACACATACACAAATTAATGGCCTCCCAATCCCTAATAAGACAATACTAATCAAGACACCCAAAAATGTGAAGAAGGTGATTAAAGATATTAATGCTCAGTGTTAGGGGAATTGTGGTAAGATAGGTATAATGAGACACTGTTGCTGGAGCTGTGACTTGGTCCAACCATTCGGGAAAAACATTTAGAACTATACAAAGAAAGTGACCAACATGTCACTTTGAAATGACAAGAAAGGAAGAAAGGAAAAAAGTATCAAAATAACCCCTTTGACCCAGAGTTCCCTCTGAGATATATATATATATGGAGAGAGAGAGACAGAGACAGAGACAGAGAGAGAGACAGAGACAGAGAGAGACAGAGAGACAGAGACAGAGACAGACAGACAGACAGAACTGACCAAATGGGGAAAAGTCCACTGAAGAAATTATCCTTATTTCATTTGCTGTGCATCAATTCATGTTATATATACATACATACTTGATATATATATATATACACACATACATATTATATATATATACATACATATTATATACACACACATACATATTATATATATATACACACACACATACATATATACTTTATATATAGATATAAAGACATAAATTTGATTACTCCAAATCACTTTGCAAGGGGAACAAAGGTCCAAATAGCTTAGGAAATCATACAGCTGAATTGGATCCTATTTTCTTCTGTTTCTCCCTTTTGCATTTGAAATGCAGACCTGCCCTCCTGGCAATGCAGAGCCAGGAGAGTGTCTGGCTGTTTCTAGGTGGCAGCAACTGATTTTGTGAACCTGGACTGTTGGTTCCCAGCTAGGTTGCTGTTGTTGGCATGGACAGCCCAGTAGCTAAGTAGCCCTGGGTCATAGCTCCAAACTGCCAGCCTGCTAAATAGCTCTTGGTACTGACAGCTAAAATCCCAGAAAGAACAGTGACAGGGCTCCTACATTCAACTGAAATCCAGCAACTGGTGTCCTATCTTATAAATGTTTGTTTGTTTTGGTTCTGGACCTGTGGTTTACATCACAAAATCACAGCAGACAGAGAGGAGGCTCCAAAGAGTCAAGTCAGCCCAGGTGGAAAACCCATGTGATTTCTGAATATCTCAGCAGCAACTTTGGCACCCTGGCAATCCTCCCTATTATATTGTTTTCACTCCTTCCGCCCAGAATGAAGGGTGGACCCTGAAACATCACCAGCCCCCTTTATTTAGATTTCATCACCTTAGGCCAGTGTGGAAAATCAGAAGGGACTGGAAGATAATTGGGTATATACATACATACATATATATATATATATATATATATATATATAGAGAGAGAGAGAGAGAGAGAGAGAGAGAGAGAGAGAGAGAGAGAGAGAAGAAGAAGGAAGTTACTGACAGTTTCTTTGCAATGCTATCTTTAATCAACCATATGGATACAGAAAATGGGTTTTCCTTTGTTATATCAATATATAGGGTCAAGACAGAGCTAGGAAATTTTCAAATCAGCTAAGGTTCATTTTAAATCTAGGTAAGCCTTTTGCCTGCCTTTGAAAACCAGTGGTTTGGAAGAGTTGAACTGCCTGCCCCCATATACAGAAAGAAACTTTGGCATCCATGGCAGCAGCTTTTACCACCAGGTTGGGATTGAGTGCCGCCTGCTGGGCAAAATGGTGAAGTTCACTCCCTTTGCTGATAAATGGAAAAATGACAGCTTGAAGTCTCTTGGAGGCAGGATGTGAGCTGGTGTAGGTTGCTATTACTACTTCAGCTCATCAATAGTCAGAATCCTCTCTAAGCACACACCATCACACACACAAAGGATATGAGAAGCGAATTTCCAAAGAAGCACTATCAGAAGCCATGCGGGAAAAGGCCCCAATTTGCTAAGACGAGAAATGCAAACTAAAAGCACTCAGATTTCAAGTCATATCTATAAAGCTGGAAAAGATGATCAAAGAAGTGCTGGAAATAATTTCTGACAATAACTGATGCTGAAGGGCTGTGGAAAGCTATTTAAATGATTACATGGAATGGAGAATTGCCCAACCATTTTTAAAAATAATTTGGGATTGGGGGGGGTTACTAAACCACTCCTACCTTTTGAACCCATCTTTGGGTACTTCTCTCTGGCTTCTTATGGGGTACAGTGCTGAAATCATCATTATAAGTCAATTTCTTTTGTAACAGGAACCACACTGGGTTTGTTCAAGCTTGGAAAACTGTTGGGATAGAAGTGTCATTAATGTTCTGGAAGATTGAAAGAATGATCCCTACTCCTAATCGATCTCCTTAGTCTCTATATCATCATCATCGGGAGGCCCCATCCCAGCTGTCTTGAAAATTTCCTAGCTCAGTCTTGACCTGATATTTTATATAACAAAGGAAACCACATTTTCTGTGTATACATATCAAAATAATCTTCCTAAGGTAAGGTCTGACCATGAAACTCTGCCGCTCAAAATTCTTCAGTGGGTCCCTATTACTAGAGGATAAAATAGAAACTTCTCAGCCCAGCATTTAAGGTGTAATTTACATTACACCATCATGTAGCTCTCATTTCTTTTATTTGTTTGTTTGTTTGTTTGGTTTGTGTGTGCGTTTTGTTTGTTCTTTTTTTTTCCTTAAGCAATTGGGGTTAAGTGATTTACCCAGGGTCACACAACTAGGACGTGTTAAGTGTCTGAGGCCAGATTTGAACTCAGGCCCTCCTGACTTCAGGGCTGGTGCTCTATCCACTGTGCCACCCAGCTGCCCCACGTAGCTCTCCTTTCCTTATTCCCTTCCCTTACTCAGTCCAACTGGACTACTCATGCCAGTCAGTCTCTTCTTTCCCTCCTTCACATTGGCCATTCTCATTGGCCAGAACCGTGTAGATTTGATTAGAGCACCCTGTCAAAACTTCTGCTTTTTCTTCTTCAAATTAAATCCCATAGTATACTTTTCTGTGTGCATGATGGACGTTTTCCCTAGAGACTGAAAAATTTTGAGGACAGAGACTCTATGTATTTTTTATTTTATTTTTATTTTTTGCTTTTTGCAGAGGCAATTGCAGTTAAGTGACTTACCCAGGGTCACACAGCTAGGGAATGTTAAGTGTCTGATACTAGATTTGAACTCAGGTCCTCCTGACTTTCAGGGCTGGTGCTCTATCCACTGCTCCACCTAGCTGCCCCTGTATTTTTTATTTTTGTATTCTCAGTGTCGAGTACAGAACCCTAAATGTATAAGGAACTCAGGACATTTGATGAATTGAATTGAATTGAATTACTATAAAAATGCTCACAGCTGGGGAGTGTGTGAGGGCTGTCATTCACTAATTGCTTCAGCCAAGGGGTCCGAGAAATCAGTTTGTAAAGTACTGACCCTAGCTCCTGTGCAAACATGGAAGAAAAAAGATCCTACAAACCATAGCATGTTCCAACTGAAAGGGTCTTTAGAGTGTACGTAATCCAGCCCAGTCCTTGAAAAATGAAGCCCCAGATGGGGAAGATGACTAGGACAATGTCATTAAGTTTGTAAGTGACTGAGACAGGGTTTGAACACAGGTCTCTTATTGTACACTCAGGGTTTTCATCATTATACCCATGTGACAGTGCTACTTTCCCCCCACCCTTGTAATGTTAGGGTCATCCTTCCTGACCCATTGGTCAGACTATGCCAATAGGAGGAAAGTATATGCTTTTTCCTTAGTGTGGGCAGTTCCCTAACAGCCCTTAACATCTCCTCAGGATAAAATCCATCCTCACTGGACTCTTCAGATCCCTGCTCTGGAGATCATTTAAGGGAGATCTCTAAACACCAGCTACAGAATTCCCAAGGATTAAAAAAAATGGGATTTCAGAGCAATTAAGTTGTTTGGATCATCAACCAAAGAATGGCAAAGCTGAAAGGGGAGTGAGACAGAGGCAAGGTTGGCAAGAGTGGACAGCTTTTCGATTACCAGGTCACGTAATCAGAAACGGGCACCATGGGGAAGTTCAGGTGCCCCATAAAGCAGTTAGTCTTCCCAATGGGGGAAAAGGCACTAATGTTGCTGGGCAGCCCTGATATTAATAGACTGAGGTGACTTTTCAGCTCAGCCAGGACTGGAGCTCTTCACCTGGGGCAAATTGGCTTGGCAGGCCAGTGTGAGCAGTTGACTTCAATATGATAGTGGGTGGAGGACTGGAGGAATATTAAAATGAGCTGCCGAAGGAAGGTGATGTCTGTGGGGCTCCAAAAGCAGGAACCTTTACAAGGGAAGAAGTGCTAATCTCCTAGCCATGTTGGCAATTAGAAACAGATAAAGATATTCCCAAGACATTTAAGGATCAACCTGGACTTGGTGGTTTTAATGGTGTCGTGAAGAACCTTTGCAAAGAAATTAGAAATGGTGCAACTTGGTCACTTTAGCCAGCGCTCATTTAAAATGTTTCATTCACTTCTGCTTCTGAAGGTTGTAGAATAGAATTCTTGGGGATCAGGGAATAAAGGAAAAAAAGAAAGAGCCCTTGAAATGCCACGCCAGCAAAAGAATCCTGGACTGATAGGCTTTTAAAAGATCTTAGAACATGGAATACAGGATGGCAAAGAGAGAAGGAACCTCATAATACAAAATATCAGAAGTAAATTGGACCTTAGAAGAGAGAGGTCAGAGTTAGCAGAAACCTTTGAACATTGAATGACAGGTAGACATTAGAACATAGACAATCAGAACTGCTAGGGTCCTTAGAATACCAAATATTACAACTGGGAAGAACTTTACAGCATAGAAAAGAAAATGTTAGACATAATTTAATTTAATTTAAACCTAGGCCAATTTATATGTAATTTGCTTTTCTTTTTAGATTGATTGGAGCAGCTAAATGGCACCATAGTGAATAGAGCACTGGCCCTGGAGTCAAGAGTACCTGGGATACTTACTAGTTGTGTGACTGAGCAAGTCACTTCACCCTGTTTGCCTAAATTCCTCATCTGTAAAATAAGCTGGAAAAAAATGGTAAAACCCTTCCGGTGTCTTTGCCGAGAAAAATCCCAAATGGTGTCACAGAGAGTCGAAAATGACTGAAATGAAACAGCCAAATAGATTGATAACCAAAGCATTTACTAAATTCTTATTGTGTGTTAGGCGTTGTCCTAAGTATTGGGGGCTGCAAATAAAGGCAAGCAAGAAAGGCCTTGCCATCGAGAATCTTATAATTTTTTTAAAGATTTTTATTTACAAAACATAAGCATGGATAATTTTTCATCATTGACCCTTGCAAAACTCTCTGTTCCAAATTTTTCCCTCCTCCCTCCCACCCTCTCCCCTAGATGGCAGGTAATCCAATACATGTTAACTAGGTTAAAATATATGATAAATCAATATATGTATACATATTTATACAGTTATCTTGCTGCACAAGAAAAATTGGATCAAGAAGGAAGAAAAAAAACTGAGAAAGAAAACAAAATGCAAGCTAACATCAGCAGAAAGCTTGAAAATGCTATGTTGTAGTCCACAATCCTCTCCCTGGATGTAGATGGCTTTCTTCATCATTGAACAATTAGAACTGGTTTGAATCATCTCATTGTTGAAGAGAGCCATGTCCATCATAATTGATCATCACATAATCTTGGGGTTACTATGTATAATGATCTCCTGGTTCTACTCTCTGCATCAGTTCATGTAAGTATTTCCAGGCCACTCTGAAATCCTCCTGCTGGTCATTTCTTACAGAACAATAATATTCCATAATGAGAATCTTATATTCTAATGAGGAAAAACAATTCCTAGGGGGGGTACTGGAAAAGAGTAGGTCAGATAATAGTCTGAGCAGAGTGAATTGCTTAATGACTGGGTTCCAAGTAAAATAAAATGAAATTGAACCTCTAGGAAGACCAAGGGGCTGGGTACAAGATTTGTCTACTAAAGAACCAAAGATGATGTACATACAGAATACCGGCAGCACGATGTAAAAAATACTGAAAATGTACTTAGTCCTGCTGCGGGAGAGCAGTTGGTTCAGAGTTGGAGGGAGATACTCTTGAAGTCTTAGCTTTGTTTCACCAAAACAAGTGGGCCAAATAGCATGGGTGACTAATTAGCGACTAGGGTCGGGGGAAGAAAGCTTTTATACCATAACTTTGGCTCTAAGCCATGTTAAGAATATTAAAACTAGAAGCAGAATCTTTTTCAGATGAGATGTAGCTTAGCCACAGGATCTGTTAAAAACAGTTTGTCAAAACAACTTTGTTGCCTGGGTTCAAAGAAGAGTTTACAGGACAAGTATTCCTTCTGTGGCCCAGCAAGTCTAAACATACTTGTTAGTGATTTTTTAAAATGTTTATGTTAATAATTTTCATAAGCTAGTCTAGGGCCCGTGGTTAGATGCAAAAGAGATATAAACTAGGTCTCCTGACTTCCAAATCTTTCCTCTTTCCTATGTTACCCCTCTACAGGGTCCCTGAAGGTTCTTTCTCAGTGTTTCCCTTCTATTCCTGCCCTTGAACTAGTACTTTATTGAGTATGTTGTTACCACTGTAGATTCTACTTGTAATAAGATTATATTTGTAAAGCCCTTGGCACAGTGTCTGGCACATAGTATGTATTTAATAAACATTTCCTGGCTTATTAAGTACCCTTTGTGGTTGTGTTGACTGGGGCCCATGTGAAGGGAGAACAAAAATAAAATAAGCATCCTTCCCCCAACACCTCTGACCCTGCAGGTTTATTCTTCTTAACAAGGAAGAACTCAATAGCAACAACTGCAAATGTGAAATTCAGGAACTGGACAAAACCTTAGAGGTTAATGCTTCCAACTTAGAACTGACATTAAGAAATCAGAAAATTTGTCCAAGGTCACACAGCTAGTAAATGGCATATATTGCATTTACATTGGAGAATTTTTACTCCAAGTACAATGGTCTTACCTTTACCTCACAGAAATGATCTGGAAAGGCCCTCTCAGCTCTGGCATCCTGTGCCCCAGCCCTGATATTCCCTGTTCTAAGGCCCCACCCAGCTTCAACATTTTCTGTTCTTATATTTTTTTTTTGATTTTTTTATCCTTGCCTCTACTCCCTCCCCAACCCATTGAGAAAGCAAAATTTTACATTATACAGCTGAAGTCATGAAAACCACATTTCTACATTAGTCTATTACAGAAAAAAAAAAGAGAAGCAAAAATATGCTTCAATTTGCACTCTGAGTCCATCATTTCTCTACCTGGAGATGGAAAACACATTTCATCATGAGTTCTTTGGGATCATTTGTATTGATCAGAGATGTTAAATCTTTCTAGAAACAATCTTGATGTTAGCATACAGATTGTTTTTTCCTGGTTCTTCTCACTTTATTTTGTTCATAGAAGTCGTTCCATAGTTTTCTAAAATTATCCCCTTCATCATTTCTTACAGCACCATAGTATTACAATCACATTAATATATCAAAACTTGTTTAGCCATTCTCCAATTTATGGCCATCATTTTCCAATTCATTGCCACCTATTCCATGTTCTAAGGCCCCTCCCAGTTTTAACATTCTGTGTTCTAAGGTCCCTTCCAGTTCTGACATTCTATGTTCTAAGGTCCCTTCCAGTGCTGACATTCTATGTTCTAAGGTCCCTTCCAGTTCTGATATTCTATGTTCTAAGGTCCCTTCCAGTTCTGATATTTTATGTTCTATGGTCCCTTCCAGTTCTGATATTTTATGCTCTAAGGTCCCTTCCAGTTCTGATATTTTATGTTCTAAGGTCCCTTCCAGTCCTGACATTCTATGTTCTAAGGTC
>JAJPUD010001464.1:149229-161701 GCA_023553655.1 Myrmecobius fasciatus | reverse complement strand
CTAAATATAGAATATCTGAGATGAGTGATGAGAGGGATACCAGCTGACTTTCTCTCTCTCTATGTTTATATATTTTTATATATATATATTTTTAGTTCCTACATATATATATATATATTTATGTAGGTACTAAATTAGTATATATTAAATTAATGTATCTTGTGTTGTTTTTATGTCTTCTGGTATCCCTCTCATCACTCATCTCAGATATTCTATATTTAGTATCTTCTAAGCTCAAGATCAAGCTCTACAACTTCATGATCTTGAAACAAGGTGATGGGTTCCCCTCATGTTGGAGTCCTTCAAGAAATCAAGAAGTTTGGATGACAACTTACTGGGTATACATGTTGAATTGAATATTGGTTGGACAGGTAAAGTCTTAAATGATCCCTTCCACTTCTAAAAGTGTGTGATTCCCTGAATTGAAGTGATTATATATTATGTCAGGAGGACCCTATGAAGTACGTCAGATCAGGGATGAGATCCAAGTAATCTAGGGAAGAAAAGGGGATAAGATGCTGAGAATTAAGGTTGTGATTAGTGGGGTGAATTCAGAAGAAGCTACTCAGAAAAGACATCAGGATTTTCCAAAGGACAGTATGCTCACTATGCTAACAGGGAAAACCAAGACACAAACTCAGAAGAAGAAAATGACATGAAAACAGGTTCTAAGAAAGCCTCAAAAGAGTAAAAAAAGTGACAGAAGCCCAACAATAATGACTGAAAGAGCTAAAAAAATTTAAATAAAATCAAAATGGTAGAAGAACAATGGAGAAAAAATGAGAGCGATGCAAGAAAATTTATGAAAAGACAATTTAACAGCTTGGCAAAAGAGGCACAAAAATATTAAGATCTTAAAAATAGAACTGGCCAAATGCAAAAAGATGCACAAAAGTGCACTAAAGAAAATATTTCTTTAAAAACTGGAATTGGCCAAGTAGAAGTTAACAATTCCATAGTGACATTAAGAAATAATAAAACAAAGTTTAAAAATGAAAAAAAGAAGAATACTTGAAATATCTCATGAAAAAACAATTGGCCTGGACAATAGGTTAAGAAAAAGTAATTTAAGAATTAATAGACTACTCTTTTCTTTTGTTTTGTTTTGTATTCCTTTTCTGTTTTTCTGTTTCTCTTATTGTTTCTTCTTGTGTTCTTATTATATACAATATTCTTATTGTTTTTTAATAAAATAGTTTTCAAAAATAATAATTAATAGACTATCTGAAAACCATGATCACAGAAAGATCCTAGACATCATATTTCAAAAAATCATAAAGGAAAACTATCCTGATAGTCTAGAACTAGAGAGCAAAATAAAAATTGAAAGAATACAAATTCAAAGAGATACCAAAATGAAAAACTACAGAAATATTATAGCCAAATTCCAGAGTTTCCAAGTCAAAGGGAAAATACTTCAAACAGCCAGAAAAAAAGCATTCAAATACCATGGAGCCCCAGTCGGGAACACAATAACATGTGGAATAGAGAGATACACATATAATTAAATAAGGAGGTGGAACAGAATCTATTATACTTCAGTTGAAGTAAAAAAGACAGGAATAGCAATCAATTTACCAGACAGAGCAAAAACAAAAACAAAAAAAAATGGACCTGATTAAAAAAGAAAGGCAAGGAAGCAACATTTTGCGAAAAGGCACTATAATGAAGCAATTTCAATACTAGCTATATATGGAACAAATGGTATATAGCCTCTATGGATAAAGAAAATTCCATGATCAAACAAGAGATGAAGAGGATCACAGGGACTAAAATGCATAGTTTGGGTTACATTAAATTTAAAAAATTACACAAACAAAACAAATAAAACCAAATTTAGAAGGAAAGTAGGATGCAGGGGAAAATATTTTACAGTAAGTTTCTCTGATAAAAGGCTCATTTCTTAAATATATAAGGAACTGGGTCAAATTTAAAAATAGTAAGAGCTATTCCTCAGGTAATAAGTAGTCAAAGGATGTGGGTAGATACTTTTCCAACAAGGTAATCAAAGCTATCTATAGTCATATGATAAAATGCTCTAAATCATTACTATTGATTAGAGAAATGCAAATTACTCCTTATGAAATTGACTAATGTGACAAGAGTAGGTTAATGATAAATGATGGAGAGAATATGGAAAAATGAGAACACTAATGCATTGTTGGTGATGTTGTGAACTGGTCCAACTATTCTGGAGAACAATTTGGAACTATACCCAAAGAACTTTGTAACCGTGCCTATGCTTTGACCCAACAAACCACTACTAGATCTCTATCCATCCCAAAGTGATCAAAGAAAAGGGAAAATGACCTATATGTACAAAAACATTTATAAAAGCTCTTTTGGTGGTGGCAAAGAATTTGAAATTAAGCTGATGCTTCAAATTAATGGCATAGGCATAAAAATGGCCATTCATTTTTTCCCCAATTTTCCAACATTTATTATTTTCTCCCTCATGTTTCCTCCCCACTGAAAAGTAAAGACAAAGTTTTTCCCCCCAGCAAATCAAACACATTAATATATGGGCCATGTTCAAAAATGTATTTCATTCTACATTGTTAGTCCATCACCTGTATGTCAGGATTTGCGTATCATTCTTCATCACTAGTTCTCTAGAATTGTAGTTGATTATTTCATTAATCACAGTCCTTAAGTCTTTCAAATTTTTCATTCTTTATCACTTCAGAGCCTTCCCAGATTCTTCTGAAGCCATGTCTTTCATCACTTCATACGGCACAAAAAGGTATAAAGATATTCCATTACCTTTATACACCATAACTTGTTCAGTTATTCTTCAACCAAAGGGAACCCCAGAGTAATTCTTTTCATCATTAAAGTATACAACTAAAACCAAAAGCTGGCATTTTTGCCATTGGAAAACCTTTAGAAGCATTTAGGATACATAAAGAGGTAAATCAAGGAGGCTATCCTCTTGACTATTATACAAATATACAAATAATTATACAAATGTTAGTAAAGATAATGAGACAAAAGAAAGACATTAGAGTTATTATGCCCAAAGAGCTATACAACTCTGCCTACCCTTTGATCCAGCAGTGTCTCTACTGGATCTGTATCCCAAAGAGATCATAAAAAAGGGAAAAGGATCCACATGTGCAAAAATATTTGTAACAGCCCTTTTTGGTGGCAAAGAACTAGAAATTGAATGGATAGATGCCAGTCAGTCATAGAATGGCTGAATAAGTGATGGTATAAGAATGCAATGGAATATTATTGTTTTATAAACAGATGAGCAGGCTCATCTCAGAAAAACCTGAAAAGACTTCCATGAACTGATGCTGAGTGAATGAACAGAATCAGAAGAACGTCATACACGGCAACAACAAAATTATGTGATGATCAATTATGATAGACTTGACTTTTCTCAACAATACAGTGATCCAAGACAATTCTAACAGATTTGGGATGGAAAATGCCATTCACACCCAGAGAAAGAATTATGGAGACTTAATATAGTTGGAAACATGCTATTTTCACCTCTTTTTTGTTTTCTTTTCTTTCTTGTGGTTTTTCCCTTTTGTTCTGATTTTTTTTTTTGCTTTTTGCTGTGGCAATTGGGGTTAAGTGACTTGCCCAGGGTCACACATCTAGGGAATGTTAAGTGTCTGAGTCCAGATTTGAACTCAGGTCCTCCTGACTTCAGGGCTGGTGCTCTATCCACTGTGCCACCTAGCTGCCCCTTGTTCTGATTTTTTTCCCAACATGACTCTTATGGAAATGTTAAAATGATTATACATGTAAAAAAGAAAGAGAAAAGAAATTAGTCATAAACATTAGCAGAAAGAAAACAAGAATATCAATATTTCCAGACAATGTGATGCTTTACTTAGAAAACCCTAGAGCTTCTGTAAAGTATCAAGGAGAAGCAGTATTGCATAGTGGATAGAGAGCTAGCCTTGAGGTTAAGCAGATGTGAGTTTAAGTTTTGTCTCTGCCACATACTAACTCCTTGTCACTAGGTAAATCACTTAACTTTTCAGTGCCTCAAATAACTCTCAATGATTATAAGTTTCAGAATAGATACTGACTTGTATTTCTGGAAGGAATCTCTTTACTGAGAGTTTACCTATCAATGAATCACAGATCTTATCCTCTCGGCCAAAAATAGAACCAACTTTTAGTCCAATATACTATGTTATAGCTTTCATCAAGTAACCCTTTCCTGAATGTGTGGGTTTGAATCCTGACTCCAATCTGTACTAACTGGATGATTCTTGACAAGTCTCAGTTTCCTCATCTCTAAAATGGAGGTAGCAATGTTGCTACTACCTACCTCACAGGAGTATGCAGAAGAGATCTGTATATCTTAAATGTTTGTATATCTTAAAATGCTACAGAAATGTCAGGTTTTTTATCATTATTTTATGTGTGAGCCTTTGAACCCTCAGCATTTGGCATGGAATGAAGGAAATAATAATAGCAAATTTAGAATAACAAAAATTTGGAGTTTTAAGGGATTCCAGGGATCAGCTTGTTCAACTCACTACCTAATGGTTGTTTCCCCTCTAAACATCTCTAACCAAACTGGCAGATCAAGATGTTTATTTTATCCATGTGATTTGCACTAGGAAATGACCTTCCTACTCAAACTTGGGCACATATCTCTCTGTGGATGTTAGGTACCCCACTCCTATATGGGAATTTCACCCTTATGCCAGCCCACCTGTCTATTCAAATGTGACCAATGAGATACTTGTTGGCTTCTCACCTCCTATTGCTACCTACTTCTCTCCTTCTGAGCTCCTAATGGGGATTTGAGGGGAGGAAGACCAACAGTGGGTCCCCTGCTTCAGCTCCTGACTCCGGTGCTGACTGAGTTGCCACCACTTTCACCACTTCTGTGCTTAACCCCCAAATTCCCTGGGTGCCTCTGGATAAAGTAAGACACAGCTGTGCCCTCAGATCTATGAGACTGTGCCAGTTGGGCAGAGCTTTGCCCAGATGCTGAAAGCCAAGACCGGTTCTAAATGAGTGAACAGCTACAAAAGACACATTTAATTAAGAAGGAGAGGAGTAAATCAAAGGAAGTTTGTTCTCACAGAAGTTGAAAAGGTCAGCACTGTTTTCTTTTTTGCTTGTATCATTATGTTTTTGCCTTAGAAAGATTAGTCAAGGGCATGAGTGATGGTAACTCAAGGAATTAGCCATCACCCCACACATTTTTCTCTCAGAGAAGGAAGAACTTGGGAAGGGAGCTGAGATCCTGCAGAAAGAAAATGGATGACTGGTTCCTCAAGGCTGTTTAGGATAAAGCTGTCCTGCCTCTTCTCACCCATGGGAGCCAGGGTACATACATTCTAATTCTGAAAAACAGACAGTGCTCAGCAAAAGTGGATTTCAAGCACTGGGGGAAAGGGAATCAGTCTGGGGAGGATGCAGGCTATGAGAACATGACAAGAGCAGTCAAAATGTAGAAGAAAAGTGGCCCGTGCCCTTCCACCTCAAGTCATATAACTAACAAGACACATGAAACCATTGTACCAATGAGATGATAATACCTCTTTGAGTTACAAAATCAACCCATCAGTCACAATTGTAGGTGTTGTTGTTTTTTTGGAAAGGGACCAATGACATCACTCCTACATGAGTTGGATTTAAGTGAGGCTGAATTACACTACACTCTTCCCAAGTCAAGTCCAGTGGCAGGCCAAAAGTCAAGACTGCTGGCAATGTCCTGGAACAAATTCTTCTCTCCCGGAGGACTAAATCCTTTGGTATGAGGGCTGCTGAACCTTTGTCAGGGCTTTTCATCCATCTTTGGTGTCCACCTGTCACCCAACATGTAACTTTAAGAGGTTGTAGCATGAACAGCAGGCGTCCCCCAGTAAAACTATTATAGCAGATGAGCTAACCCAGGTTGAGGGCAATCAATGGACTTCAAACCCATCAATGATTTCAGGAGGTGTCTACCCCCCAAGCACCTGACTACTTCCTGCAGAATGGGTGGATGAGAAACATAGGTGTGAAAGTCTATTGAACCAATTCATCAAAAGCATAAACTTAGGTGTGAGCAAGTGATAAATCAGTTTGGGAGAAGTGAACCATGGAATGGATTGGGATTGGTCGACAAGTTTAGGCCCACCCCTAGACCTGTACATCTCTGAGGAAGGAGTCCAACAATTCAAGGAAATCGAAGTTTTAAGAGCACATTGAAGGAGCTGGACTCCTAAGCTTGCCACCAGAGGGCAGCAATAGGATAAATGGGCAGAACTGAGTCTCTTTCCTAATCCTCCTTGAACTGAAGACAATTTTGTGAACTCCGAAAAGACTTGAAGATTTGGGTTTTCCATCTGAGAGTTGGCAGCCCAAAACAAATTAGAAGTACCAATGGAAAGACAGTTTCAGGGTGTGTGACCTTCAGGGAAGAGAAAAGTACAGCTATGGACTCTAAAAATATGCTGATCCTTGAATTCCTGAAAAGACCTATACTTCAAGGTTAAAGAGGATTCTATGAAGTGAGAAAAGTAATAATATTACCAGCTAACATTTATATAGTCCTTTTTTTTTTTTGCTGAGGCAATTGGGGTTAAGTGACTTGCCCAGGGTCACACAGCTAGTGTTAAGTGCCTGAGATCAGATTTTAACTTAAGTCTTCCTGACTTCAGGGCTGGTGCTTTATCCACCGAGCCACCTAGCTAACCCAGTACTTGTCAGTGCTAAGAGAGAACCTTAGAATATAGAATGTCAGAGCTGGACTTTGAACACAGAATTTCAGTCAATAAGCATTTATTAAGCACTTACTACATGCCAGACACTGTGCTAAGTACTAGGGATACAAAAAGAGGCAAAAGAGCATTTTCTGACCTCTAGGTACTTACAGTCTAATGGAGGAGACAGCATGCAAATAAATAGTATAACCAGTTATGAGAGGTCTACAAGCTCCCAAGAAATTATTTTACATAGCTAGAAAAAATAACAACAAAGTTCATCTGAAAGAACAAAAGGTCAAGAATCTCAAGGGAATTAATGAAAAAAAAAAGCAAATGAAGGTGGCCTAGCTGTGCCAGATCTAAAACTATATTATAAAGCAGTGGTCATCAAAACCATTTGGTACTGGCTAAGAAATAGAGCAGTCGATCAGTGGCCCAGGATAGGATATCAGGACAATCTAGGCAATAACCTACTAAGAGCAGTCGATCAGTGGAATAGGTTAAGTTTACAAGACAAAATAATCAATGACTATAGTAATCTAGTGTTTGAAAGACCCCACCTTCTGGGATAAGAACTCACTATTTGCCAAAAATTATTGGGAAAATTGGAAATTAGCATGACAGAAACTAGGCACTGACTCACACCTAACACCCTATACCAAGATAAAGTAAAAATGAGCTCATGATTTAGACATAAAGAGAGATATTATAAGCAAATTAAAAAAACAAAGAATAGGACAGTCTACCTCTCAGATCTGTGAGAAGGAAGGAATTTGTGGTCAAAGAAGTAGAGTACATAATAAAAGGCAAAATGGATAATTTTGATTATATTGAGTTAAAAAATTTTTGTACAAACAAAACCAATGCAGAGCAGATTAGAAATGAAGCGATAAACTGGGAAAAAATTTACATCCAAGGGTTCTGATAAAGGCTTCATTTCTAAAATATAGAGAGAATTGACTCAAATTTATAAGCATTCAAGCCATTCTCCAGTTGATAAATGGTCAAAGGATATGAACAGATAATTTTCAGATGAAGAAATTGAAATTATTTCTAGTCATATGAAAAATGCTCTGAATCATTATTGACCGGAGAAATGCAAATTAAGACAACCGAGGTACCACTACACAACTCTCAGATTGGCCAAGATTACAGGAAAGATCACAACATAGTATTTCCCCTTTTTATTGTTGTTTGCTTGCATTTTGTCTTCTTTCTCATTTTTTTTCCTTTTTGATCTGATTTTTCTTTTGCAGCATAATCATTGTGGAAATATGTATAGAAAAATTGCACATATTTAATGTATTGGATTACTTGCCTTCTAGGGGAGGGGTGGGGTAAGGGAAGGAAAGAAACAAGATTTTGCAAATGTGAATATTGAAAATTATCTGTGCACATGTTTTGAAAATAAAAGGCTTTAATAAAAAAAGTAAAGAAGGGGAATAGAAATTCTAAGTAAAGCTGATGGCTCATAGCTTTTTTTCAAATCTAATGCTTCCAAATATCTGCCATTTCACTTTCATTTTAACTCAGGCCTTATTAACTTGAAGTCTACAAACCCCCAACAGTCTGATAGATTGAAGGGAGTATATAAACTTGGGGAAAAACTACCTCTTTCTTTTGCTTCCTTTGTATTTTATTTTATGCATCTAAAGATATGGTTTGGACAAAGGGTTCACAGACTTCATCAGATTGCCAGAGAGGTCCATAACACAAAAATGGCTCAGAATTTCTATTGTATGGTGCATGTCAATCCCATCACAGCCTTACAACAATCTCATGTGGTAAGTAGCACAAGAAATATCTCTATTTCCTAAATGAGGGAACTGAGGCTCAGAGAGGGAAATTAATCTGGGTCAGCTGTGTGTCTCTATGTCAGCAGTTCTTTTATTTTCAGGCTGGTGAAAAGGTCAGGCAAAGACTTGGGGATGGACAGTGTTTTTGCAAAACAACAGAATATATTAGATAAAACCGCAAACTGTTTCCTTTTTTGATAAAATAAAATACTCTCCAAGGCTCTGGTATTTGCTGGGAGCATTTGGCAAGGACCACTAATTCAAGTCAATTGTGTCCTACATGGAGACCACAGGGAAGTCTCTCAGTTGTGTCCTTGCTTTGTGATGTTTCCTGGCACAGAAACACCAAGAGTGTAAAGAGTAAATGCATTTAGAAGCTGGAGTATATAGAATCATAGATATAGAGCTGCAAGGGAACTTCAGAAGCTGTTGAATCCAATATCCCTCCTCCCATACACATACAATTTTATGGCAGAGGAAACTTAGGTCCATTGATGTGAAATGATTTACTGAAAGTCACATATAGGATCTGGAGAAGGAAATGGCAAAATCATTCATGTATCTATGCCAGAAAAACAAATAAGCAAAAATAAATAGATATCACTGAAATGAACAATAAAATTTCTTTTTTTTTCTTTTTACTTTTTTATTAAAACTTTTTATTTTCAAAACATATGCATGGATAATTTTTAACATTCACCCTTGGAAAACCTTGTGATCGAAAATTTTTCTCTCCCTTCTCCTCACCCCCTCCCCAAGTAATCCAATATATGTTAAATGTATTCTTCTATACATATTTCACAATTATCATGCTGCACAAGAAAAATCAATTCAAACAGGAAGAAAATGAGAAAGAAAACAAAATGCAAGCAAACAGCAACAAAAAATGGTGAAAATACTACGTTGTGATTCATACTCAGTTCCCATAGTCCTCTCTCTTGATGCAAATGGCTCTCTTCATCACAAAACTATGAGAACTGACCTGAGTCATCTCATTGTTGAAAAGAGCCACATTCATCAGAATTGATCATCTTGCTGTTACTGTGTACAGTGGTTCTGCTCACTTCACTTAGTATCAGCTCCTGTAGGTCTCTCCAGGCCTCTTTGTAATCATCCTGCTGGTCATTTCTCACAGAACAATAATATTCCATCACATTCATATACCATAATTTATTTAGCCATTCTCCAACTGATGGGCATCCATTCAGTTTCCAGTTTCTAGCCACTACAAAAAAGGCTGCCACAAGTATTTTTGCACATGTGGGGCCCTTTCCCTACTTTTTGATCTTTTTGGGATATAAACCCAGTAGAAATACTGCTGGATCAAAGGGTGACAGTTCTCTGGACATATGAACGCCAAAATTTCAAGGAAGCTAGGTCATGCTGCAATGGATAGAGCATCCCAGACTCTCCTAGTTGTTAGTGCTCCCTTCACCACACATATTATTTTAAAATTTTATTTTATATATATTTTTAATTATTTATGAGTGTTCATGCTAGTTTTCTTCAGTATAATATATAATATAATAATATAACATATATTATATACAATATATAACACCTTGAGATCATATACCATCTCTTTTGTGTCTGCCTAGCACCTTTAATAAATGTTTGTTGATTCATCATCAAGAAGCTATTTCATTAAGGTGGGCTTCCATTATCTCATCTGTAAAATGAAATGATTGGAGTCCATTATTGATCTCTAAGATTCCTTCCAGCATGAAATTTTATATTCCAGAGTAATGATATCAAATCAAATAGAAATAGGGACTCACTAAACTGCCAAGTGACACTGGCCACCTGGTTGTTTCTTGAACAAATCATTCCAGCTCTGACTGCTGTCCTCCATGTCTGGTAAATCCCAACTGAGATATCATCTCCTATGTTGCCCAGTGCCTCCTAATTCCAATGCCTTCTTCCTAATCATCATTTCCTATTTATCCTGTATAGAGCTTGTTCCGTAAATATTTATTTTCATGTGGTGTTCCCATTAGATTGTACGCTTCTTCAGGGCAAGGACTTATTTATCTCTTTTTTAACCTACAGTGCAAGACTCATGGTAGGTTCTAAGTGGCACAGTGGATAGGGCACTGAGCTTAGAATCAAGAAGACTCCTCTTCCTGAGTTCAAATTTGGCCTCAGACACAAACTAGCTGAATGTTTCCTGGTCAAGTCTTTTGCCTGTTTGTTTTAATTTCTTCATCTGTAAAATGAACTGGAGAAGAAAATGGTCAGTTCCCAGAAAACTCCAAATAGGATCACAGTCAGACATGATTGAAATGACACAACAAAAACAAATGTTTAATTAACATGAAGATCCCTGTAGGTACACATAGCCTTCACAACTATACATTAACATTATCTATGTTTTATTGTATTTAATTTATTTTGTCAAATAATTCCCAATTACATTTTTATCTGAGTCAAACTACACTCAAGGGAGTTGTAACTTTGTGTGGCCCTTGTGCTTAATGCCCATGTCCTGAAGTCCCTTCTAACTTTGACATTGTCTAATTCTATGATAAATTTCAGTAGATCCTAATCTATAAGGAGGAAAATTTGGGGCAAGTTCTGATTCAGTCCCCTGTGGGATTTGACTTTTTTCAACTGTGGGGGGAGAAAAACCTGATTTGATAGGAAGAAAATTCAAATTAAAAACTCCCATTATGCCCCCAATTGTTTCTACAAAGAGCTTTGAAGAATATTGGTTTTCCCTTAAGGAAATTTATTTTGATCCTATTTATTATGATCCTATTATTTGGGGGTTGGATGAAGAACCATCTCCCTCTAGTCTGTGAGATAGCTATCATTCTCTGCAGTAGACAGAGCGCTGGGTCTAGATTCAGCAAGACCTGAGTTTAAATTCAGCCTCAGATACTTTTTCACTCTGTGACCTTGGACAAGTCACTTAACCTGTTTGCTTCAATTTTCTCAACTGTAAAATGAGGATAATAACACTCCCTACCTCCCAGGATTGTTTTGAGGTTCAAATGAGGTAAAATTTATGAAGTGTCTAATCCATAATAAGCACCATATAAATGCTTTTCCCCTTACCCGTTCCCTGAGAATTTTAGAATTCATGTGTAGAAATGTGTGAACTATTTGGGACAAAGTAAAATAATTACTTTTTTTTGAATTATACAATAAATCTTAAAACTTTACATCTCTAACCATTTTCCCCCTGAGGCAATTGGGGTTAAGTGACTTGGCCAAGGTCACACAGCTAGGATGTGTTAAGTGTCTGAGGCCAGATTTGAACTCAGGTCTTCCTGATTCAGGGTTGGTGCTCTATCCACTGTGCCACCTAGCTGCCCCTCTAACCAATTTTTTAACAGAATATCCTTCTTTTGCTTCAGTTATTTGCTTATAATAATTTTGTCATCATGTTCGTGAGATTTTGACAGATGGGGCAAAGTGTAAATTACTAGAACAAGAAACAATTTTGAAATGGCCTTACTTTTGACAGCAATGGTTCTGCATGAGTGCTTTTGCTGTCACTAGACTAACTGAACATGTGGCCTTGAACAAATGAAAATGGATTGATCTAATTTCCCTACCTTTACTTGTGTCAGGGGTTGGATTTCATGTCATATTTTCTTTTTGTTGTGTTTTAAATTCTTGTGCTTTTAAATAATGGATATTACTACAAGGAAACATGAAAAAGGTTGGTTTTGTTTTTGTTTTTGTTTTTTTATTAAGAGTACACTTCAATGACTGTTAAAGATAGTACAGTGACTATTAGTATAGAGAAGTCAAATATTCCAAGAATCATTCAAGTCCACAATGAAACAGAATTGGTTGCACTAGAATGAAAAGAAATAAATGGTTGAAAAGGATAAATAGGGGCAGCTAGGTGGCGCAGTGGATAGAGCACCAGCCCTGAAGTCAGGAGGACCTGAGTTCAAATCTGGTCTCAGACACTTAACATTCCCTAGCTGTGTGACCCCAGGCAAGTCACTTAACCTCAATTGCCTCAGCAAAAAAAAAAAAAAGAAAAGAAAA
>JAJPUD010001464.1:127283-149129 GCA_023553655.1 Myrmecobius fasciatus | reverse complement strand
TCACTTAACCTCAATTGCCTCAGCAAAAAAAAAAAAAAAAAGAAAAGGATAAATACTGAGAGCTGACAAACTAATATTTCAAAGCAGCCTAATTAATCCTAAGAAAATAAGCAATGATCATTAGAAATAGCAGGGTTTTTTTTTAAGCTGCTAATCATTGCCATAAAAATACAAAGACAATACAAAGACTGAAGTGCTAGAGATTTGAAAAATGTATTTTTTACTAGTAAAAATTACTTTTTCTCCAGAGCTATATCAAAACCATTCAAAAACAATAAAGGAAAAATAGCAAAACCTCAACAAAAATATACAAGAGTTTTTAGGAAATGGAAGGGAATAAGTATCAATTGTTTTCCTTCTCAGGTTTTTTTTTTTTGGAGATCCGATTTTTCTTGTACAGTAAGATAATTGTATATATATATATATATATATATATTCGATTTGTCTTATATTTTAGCATAGTTAACATGTATTAGACTACCTGCCATCTAGGGGAGGAGTTGGGGGGAGGAGAGAAAAATTTGGAATAGAAGGCTTTGCAAGGGTCAATGTTGAAAAATTACCCATGCATATGTTTTGCAAATAAAAAGCTTTAATTAAAAAATGTTAAAAAAAAGAGAATTTACTTGCTTGTACCTATTGATCATTTCTCCACTGTGCACTAGCAGTTATTGCTGTAGTTTCTTACTACAGCAATGCAAAACTACAAAAGTTTTTCATACTTTTCAAATGTCAAAATTTTATATTTTATATTTGCCCCGGATATTTTAAATCTGTATTCTCTTGAAATATTTTTTTTTTGCTGTGAAGTATTATTATAGATACATGTAGTTAAAAACATTTATCTTGTCCCTACTCATTCTTTCCATTCAGTGAATTCAGAAAAATTGTGTCTACCCTCCACAATTAAGTGAAATACTTCAGTCAGTTTTCTTCCATATTCTTCTAGAGTTCATTCCTCCTCTACCCTCATTTTTGGTGCTAATTTTTTTTTAAACTCCAGCTGGAATTTACTGGTGTAACATGAGACTCCAGAGCTTTCCCAGCAAACTTAAAAATAATTTTCCCTAGTATATTTGTTAAATAACAAATTCCATTTCCAGATTTTATTTTCTGAATGTTTATCAAATGCCAATTTTTTTGTGTACACTTGTTTGGATATGGTTTACTATGGCTATTCCACTAATGTTTTCTCTCCATTTTTTAACTTAGTACCAGACAGTTTTGATGATTGCTGTCTTAGAATATATTTTAATATCTGGCAGTACTCAACACTTTCATAAGCTTTTCTCTTTGATGAGTCTCTCAGTATCTTAACCACTTGTTTTTCCACCAAGAAAGTCATTATTATCTTGCCTAATTTCACAAAGAAGCTCTTTGGTATCTTGATTGATATTGGAATGGAGAGCCAGTATGGTACAGTGGCTAGCAAGCCCACCTCAAAACTAGACAGACTTGGATGAAAGTCTTGCTTATAACACATATTG
The DNA here is from genome assembly GCA_023553655.1 of Myrmecobius fasciatus. Lineage (NCBI taxonomy): Eukaryota > Metazoa > Chordata > Mammalia > Dasyuromorphia > Myrmecobiidae > Myrmecobius > Myrmecobius fasciatus. Next base: position 147,642 of record JAJPUD010001464.1, on the reverse strand, counting down.
GTTGCAAGTCACTTAACTTCTCAGTGGAAACTGGGTGTGAAGGAAGGTACCAACCTACAGTAGTAGAGAGAATTTTCTATACCACTAAAATCAAATATCCAATCCCTTTGTCTATTACATTGGAAAGGGGGCTGGAGTTTTGGAGTCAGAGAACATAACTTTAGATCCCCTCCAACCACTTATTCTGTGACCTTGGACAAGTCACCCTCTCTGTGCCTTCCAACTTTTTCCCTATGACTATCATTTGGAGAATATCGGTATTTTCACTATTTAACTCAATGTGTCTATAAATGTTGAATATTTCTGTCACTTAATGGGATCATTTTTTTTACATCTATTAATATGAGGATTCAAGACATTTTATTTGTCTTGATGTAACCTCCATATATAAATAATTTGTCCTCTTCATTTCTAATTTTAATCTTGTTTTCTTTGCTTATTGCAATGGCTAAAATTCCAGTACTAGATCAAATGAAAGCAAAGAGAATGACCTGGGTTTATACCTGCTGTTAGTTTGAAATGCTTTTAAAAGGAGAGGAAAAAGCTTTCTGCTACCAGCTGAGGGGTGGTCAGGATGCTGCTTCTGGCCTCTTTCAGCCTCCTATTTGTGCCTACTTTTATCTTTGTTAAATAGGATCAAATGAAAAGATATTTGTAAAGCACTTGGGACAGTGCTGGGCACAGAGCCCAGTGCTTACTAATTGTCCTTTTCCTTCTAACTTCCCTTCTTTAGTGAAAGAGCATATTTTGCATCCAAGTCTTTGAGAGGATGGGGCAGGCCTAGCTCTCTTGGCTTTTTACTTCTTTCCCATCAAGCAACTGGCAAGTATTATTTAGCATGTACTCTCTTGTGCCAGGTATTGTACTAAGCACTAACTATACATCGAGCCAAAAAATACAACCCAAGACAACAAATCCACAGCCCTTGCCCCCAAGGAGCTTATATGCTGTCATCTTACAGGAAGTTGCCTTTTGTGGGATGGCCAGCTCAGAGGAGTGAGCCTTGACCCTAAGTAGACCAGATCATCTCCATACTGTCCTGCTGTACTGCCCCTCCTCCATCTCCATTCATCCACACTCTTCCAGTTCCATTGAATGTGTTATCTTCAAAGTCTTTGAAGATGGGGATTATTTTACTTATATCCTTACCTGTTAGTGCAGTGTGACCCATAGTAAATGCTTAACAAACATCTTCCTTCCTCCCTCCCTCCCTTCCTTCCTTCCTTCCCTTCCTTCCTTCCTTCCTTCCTTCCTTCCTTCCTTCCTTCCTTCCTTCCTTCCTTCCTTCCTTCCTTCCTTCCTTCTTTCCTTTCTTTCTTTCTTTTTTCTTCCTTCCTTTCTTTATCTTTCTTTTTTTCTTTCTTCCTTCCTTCCTTCCTTCCTTCCTTCCTTCCTTCCTTCCTTCCTTCCTTCCTTCCTTTCTTTCTTTTTTCCTTCTTTCCTTTTTTCTTTCTTTTTCTTTCTTCCTTTCATTTCCTTTCTTCCTTTCTTTCTTTTTTCTTTTTTTCTTTCTTTCTTCCTTCCTTCCTTTCTTTCTTCCTTCCTTCCTTCCTTCCTCCTTCTTTCTCAATTTCTCTCTCTGTGTGTCTCTCTCCCTTATCATTCTACCTATCTATCTATCTATCCATCTATCTATTTATCTATCCACAATTAGTGCCAGATCTGGAGTCAGGAAGATCTGAGTTTCAATCTGGCCTCAGACACTTACTGGCTATGTGACCCTGGGCAAGTCCCTTAACTTGTTTCCTTAGAAAATGACACTGCTCCATTATTTTTGCCAAGGAAACCCCAAATTGAGTGAGAAAGAGTTGGACATGTCTCAAAACACTGAATAATAACTATCTATCTATGTATCTGTCTGTTTATCTGTATATTGTTGTTTTTCACTATTCTTCATTCACCATCTCCAGATCACTGTCTTGGGAAGACTATTGCTTTTATCTATGTATTCCTAAAGCTTAGAATTGTACCTTTTATATAGTAAACACTTAAATGCTTTTTTTCGTTCATCCATATATCTATTCATTCATTTTCTCTTTTTAAAATCAATCATTTATCCTCCTCCAATCTCATATTTCCTTTTCTATTCTCCATGATCTCTCAAAGGTCATTGATAGGGGGCTCTCTCCACAATCTCATGGTCCTTCAGTACAAGAGGATATAATTCATCTGGCCCAGGTGACCTGATCTCCTCACTAGCTCAGCTCTTATTATCTTGAGATTCAATTCCCTAGTAACCATTTTTGTTCTTTCTCAATTCAAATGATTTAGTGTTGCTTTAGGGTCTGCAGAAAAATAATTGAAATAAGAAATGTTCAGGTTCTTCTATAAGTATTTCTTCTTGCATTTACTATCTAATTGAGTGCCTTTGTGATAAAAGCAGCACCACAACCAGGGAAGAAAGAAATAAACCACACAGAGAGATATCCCATGTATCCTAATGCAGTTTATTGAAGGATGCTTTGTGCAGACAGAAGGTTTGTTGGAGACCTGAGGATGAGATGGGATGCTCCTCAGATCTATGTCTCCAGGTGGATCTCTACCAGATATCTGGTAGTACTGAGGCCTATAGTCCCAAATCAGCTAATGGGGGGAGGCAACTGCAGAGGTTTGGGGAGGATTGCAGCACTAAAGACAGACAGACTCTTTTATACAGAAAAAGTCACACTCCCGACACATGTGAAGAATGTTTCAAATCTATGCTTCCCATGGATTTTAGGGTAGGGATGAGCTGAATCGAATGTCCAGGAAAGGATCATAAAATCATCCTTCTTATCTAGGATGCAGAAATCAGTTATCTCTGGTCCCAGGGATGCTGGTATTGCAACAACAACAAAAAAAAAAACCTTCCTTAACTTGGGCTGAGTTCAGCATTATCACACGTTTGGAAACAGGGACAAATGTTCCCAGCAATTCAGGGATGTATGAAAAAGTTGTGAAATTGCAATAAATTGAATGGATGGGGGGTAGGAGTAGAGTGGGATCAGTAAACAACAGACCTCCCTAATAGAATCATTTTATCTCTAAATAAAGTGATCATTGCCAAGGGAGAGAATGGCCTTGAGACTTATTCTTTGGAGCAAGAATAATAGAGCCTCGACTTAAGGAGTTACAGCTTTGCTTTGATACATTTCTAGTAACCAGTGTCTATGCATTCACCAAAAAGAAAGAATGGTCCTTTGAAGTGGCCAAATTGCTAAAGGGCAAACATCTAGACATACTTTATTAAAGGGGGACATAGCAGACATTATGGGAATGACCTGCCACAGTCAGAGTTTTGTTGTCACCAATTCAGAGAGATGTATAGTAGGATGACAAAACCATAGAGCTGGTTCTACCCATATGTCTTAGCCTTCAAAAAGACAGTGAGCAGGATCCACAATTACACAGCTGAAGGAAAGTAAGCTGGTTATCTTGCCAATAGGAGGCAGTCCTTATGCAAAGATCAATGGATTCCGAGTCACAGGATATGAGTTTAAATTCTGACTGCCATTTTCTGCCTGTGGGACCACAAACAAGTCACTTATTTCTTTGGGTCTCAGTTTCCCCACCTGTAAAATTATGAAGAATTTTATTAGATGGCTTTTAAAATCCTTTCCAGCTCTAGGGTTCATTACCCCAAATATCTCTCTGTTTTTTTAAAGGTCTATCTTTTACATACCAATATTCTTCAGTTGATTTAGTATGATTGTGAATCATGAAATTCTTGTTTCCAAAGAACTGAAATTAAAAATCACTTAAAGAGCAACAGAGAGGTTCAGGGGGGGTATAAGGAGGCTGCAATACCAGACCAGAGAGGAATTATGGAAAAATAGCAGTATAAAGGGTATCAGAAAAATACAGCAGGAGGAGCAGCAGCAGCAGGAGAAGGAGGAGGAAGAGAAGCAGGAGAAGGAGGAAGAGGAGGAGGAGCAGGAGGAGGAGAGAAGAGAAAGAAAAGAAGAGTCTCTAGTTCAACTTGCTTAATGCTCATTTGTTTTGCATTTCCATATATTTATATCTATATCTATCCATTTATCTGTCTACCTATCTATATCATAATGCGACTCCCTTGAGCCCTGAAGATTCTCATCCCCAATCAATCAGCATCTATTAAGCATCTACTATGTGTTATTGTTGTTGTCATTACTGTTGTTTGCCTTTCATTCTGGAAAAGGACCATGACATCAGAGAGGTGATGCCATGACATGAAGGCAAATTGGATTTAAGTGAGGGAGGCCTGGACAACACTTTCTCCTCCAGAGTCCTCTAGGTCCAGGGGCCAGATATAATCAGGATGACTGGAGATGGCCCTGGATGAGATTGGTCTTTAACAGGTCTCAGTTTGACAGAGGCTAAACCCTCATTTTACAGAGAAAGAGGCAGACAGGTGAAGTGCCTTGCCCAAAGTTACACCCAAAGTTAAGGGTCTGAAATAGGAACCATGAAAGTCACGCAAAAGCAAAATAAATTTCTGGGTTAGCCACATTCTAAAAACAAACACAAAAAAGTGAAAGAAAGAGACAAATATGCTTCCAATTCTTCGCCATCACAAAAAGTATTGCCAGAAATATTTTTGTGCATATGGCTCCTTTGCCTTTTTCTTTGATCTCATTGGGGGCATGGAGCTAGTAGAAGTATCCCTGGGTCAAAAATGGTGTGCAGTTAAATAGCTTTTTGGGCAAAGTTCCAAATTGCATTCCAAAATGGTTAGAGTAGTTCAGAACTCTACCACTTGTGCATGTGTACCTATTTGGCCAATCCCCTCCAGCCCTTGTCATTTTTCTTTTCTGTCATATTAGTCAATCTGAAGGGTATAAGGTAGTACTGCAGAATTGTTTTAATTAGCGTTTCTCTGTAATTCGTGATTGAAAGTCTTTTTTTTTTTTGGTATGGCCATTGATAGCTTTGATTTCTTCCTCTGAAAACTGCCTATTCACATCCTTTGACTGCGTATCCACTGGGAAATGGTTTTTGGACTTGAATAATGGACTCAGATCACTATACATTTCTAAAATGAGACTTTTAACAGAGAAACTTGCTCCAAAGATTGCTTCCACCACCACCACCACCAGTTTCACGCTTTCCTTCAAGTTTTACTAGCATTGGTTTTATTTGGAATTTTTTTTCAATTTTGTGTAATAAATATTATCCATTTTACTTCTGTGAAACTTTATTTCTAATTTGTCCATGGTCTGACAAGTTATTTCTTCCATGTTCTACTAATTTGCTTGTGATATTGTCCTTGGATATTTGGGTTTATGAATATATATATATATATATATTTACATGTGTGTGTATGTGTACATATATATATATATATGTATTATAATACAAGGTAACTGTACTCATCTTCATTTATTATAGTCTAATCTGTTCCACTGATCAACCTCTATTTCTTACCTAGTACCAAAGTGTTTTGATGATTATAGATTTATAGGATTGTTTGAGAGCTAGTACTGCTAGGCTCTCTTGTTTCCTTTTTTTCAATTAATTTCTTTGATATTCTTGACCAAAAGTTTCTCCAGATGAATTTTGTGGTTTTTATTTTTAGCTATCTAAAGTAATTCTTTGGAAGTTTGATTGGATGGCACTGAATAAGTAAATCAGTCAATACACATTTATTAAGCACCTTCTATGTGTCAGGCACTGTGCTAAATGCTGGGGATACAAAAAAGAGGCAAAAGACATCTTTGACCTCAAGAAACTTACTCTGATAGAGGAAGCGACATGCAGATAAATATGTAAAAACAAGTTATAGACAGGATAAATGGAAAATAATTCTCAGAAAGAAGGCATTAGAATCAAGAGGATTTGGGAAAGACTTCCTTTAAAGGATGTGATTTTAGTTGGGATTTAAAGGAAGCTAGGAACCTCAACAGAATAAAGGAGGGAAAATGTTCCAGAATGGGGAACAGCCAAAGAAAAGGTCAGGAGCTGAGTGATGCAGCATCTTCTCAACACCTTCTGGCTTCCCCAGTGCCCCACTTTGGAAGCACTGAAAAGTTACTGATCCCCAGACTGAACTGTGAAAGCAATTTAAGGACCTAAAAGAGAGAAACTCAGGACAGCCATCCTCTCTCCCAGGGGAACATAATTTTAGCATAAAGTCCATAGCCAAAAAGTAGGCTGGAAAATGAACAAATAAAAAATAATCCGATTATAAAAAGCCATTATGGAGACAGAGAAGCTCAAGGCACAAAACTCCAACTCAGAACCCCCTTTTCCTCTTGGCAGTGCAGCTAAGAGAACATTTCTCTTGGTCCTTAATGGAGCTACTACTTGGCTTGCAGTTGGAGAGCCCCCCCCCCCCGCCCCGATCCTGAGCCATATTTAATTCTGCTGTTCTCTCAGGTTCTTTACTCCCTCTCCCCCCCAAAAAAGGAATATATCAACTCACAGTTATTCTCACAAGAGGAGCCAACTAATACATCTAGAGATAGGAGAGAACATGCAAGTCATTGAAAATTCAATGAAAAGGAACCAACATTTATTAATGTCCTACTGTAGTGAAACTATACCCAATGCAGAAATACAACAGCCTAAATGAATACAGTCCCTGCCCCTCAAGGAGCTTAGATTCTACTGGGAAAGTAGCATGTACATAGTTAAATAAATATTATATGTATATATACAAAATCAATATAAACTAATTAATTTGTAATTTAGGAAACAGGAGTCTTAACAAGTGAAATGATCAGGACCTGTAGGATACTTCACTTGAGCTGAGTCTGGAATGGAATCAGAGTTTGGAAGAGACAAAAGTGAGAGGAAGAGCATTCAAGGTCTGGGGGGAGCAGTCTGTGCAAAGGTGTGGAGGTGAAGTACCAGAAAGTAGTCCCGGCTGGCCGTTTCAGAGAAGGTGCAAAGGAGAATAATGGAAAATAAGTCTAGAGAGAGAAATTGGAGACAGATTGAGAAAGACTTCAAATTCAAGATTTGGCCTCCTTCAGGATAAGGCTGTCTCTGAAGTTGTAGGTTTTTAAAGGAGCACTGAGAAAGCCAAAAGGTGATTGAGAAGGAAGGGAATGGTTGTAGCAGCACTGGGCTCTCTTCCACTATAGATTAGGAGGGAAATGCTACATTTGCAGTTGAAGAACCTGGGTTCAAATCCATTGCCACTTACCATAGGTGTGACCGTGAACAAGTGACTGTACCAGCTCAGAACTCAGCTTCCTCCTCTACAAAATGAAAGTGTTGGGTTAAGACCAAAGCCTGTGAGATTCCTTCAAGTTCTAGATCTAGGATCCTATATGGGACCCTGGGCAAGGCCTTCCCTTCCCTGGGCCTCAGTGTCCTTTTCTGTAAAAGGAGGGCACTGGTCTCTGAAGTCCAGTCCAGGACTAGACCCCACAGTCCTATGTTCTTCCTTCCTACTAAGGTGACAGGCATTGAAGGCTCCTCCCTTCCCCCAGACCACATTTTGGGGCATTGATGTGGCAGAGTTTTCCCCCTGACTGCCAATGCTAGAATCTGGGATTGAGGTGGTACCACACTGGTAGCCATTTGAGACTTCATCCCTCCTTGCTAGGAGCAGCAGAATTCTGATGGCACCCATTTCGGAGACCTAACATTTTACATGATCTTCTATTGAGCATCCTGTTGGGCTACGACTTTCTGCTCCTCCATAATATACCCTGGACTGTTGGCCTTGGCGTGGGACCGGGCCCACTGGATTCTCAATCTTGCTCTGTTGGTTTCTTTTGGCCTCAAAGTCTAGAAGGAGCTGTTGCTGTTGAATATAGTATCTTATTAAGTAAATTGGCTTTCCCATCACTACAATGTGATTGGAACTCACACAGTAGGTGCTTAAAAATGCTTATTGCCTTGGCTTGATTTTATTTGACTACCTTACAGCTTCCCTTATGGCATATGCCAGCCAATGGGAGGTAATCTGCAGATTACACAGTTAGGAAATGGCAAAAGCAGGACCTGAACACAGGTTTTCCTGGGTCTGGACTCCAGTGTGCTTTCTTTCTGTCCTCCTCCCAGATCGCCAGAGCGGTCTTGCCAAGTCTCAGCTCTTTGGCTTCTCTCCCCATGTTGGGCAAATGTTCCCCTGAGATCTCTCAGGTTTTTCAAGTCCTACAAGCCTGAACTCACATAATCATACCCATTTACAGACCCCCTCCTCCTTAATAGAAGGGAAGTGCCATTTCTTCATCCTGTCTGGCTACACTCTCTTTCCAGGCTCTGTTCTTAATTGCTGACCTAGGAATCCATTCCCAGCCAACCCTAGCAGGCGCCTGGCAAGGGTCGCTCCAGCCCTTTGCCCCCCATTGTCTTAATTGAGAAATAGAGGTACTGCTAGACTCCCCAAGTAGGCCCCAGGTCTCCTTGGCCCAACCAGAGTCCGGCCCGGGTTGGCTCCCCTCCCACTGCCTGTTGTTGGCGTGGAAGCCTCAGGCTCACTCCCTTGGGATTTATTTTTTCTGCTTCCAGAAGAACACAGTTGGGCCTTTGAGCTACAGGCTTCCGAGCCCTTAAACCGAATACAATCCCTTTGAGACTGGGTATCCATTTACTGAGCAAAACCATAAAATCTCTTTTCAAAGAAAGTAGGAATATGTTGGGGTTTTTTTTAAAAAGTCCTACCCACTCACCCCCAAAAAACACCTAATCCACAAACTCTCAGGGAGATTTATAGTGTAGTATCTTAAGACTTCTTGGAGCTAAGTTTGCTCTTACAACAGAGCCCTTGGACGACTCCAGGATAAGTGAATCAGACAGGGCCTGATCAGATTTCTCTTGAAATACACCAAGTTTAGAGAAGGAAGAGGACAAGGCCAGGCCAAATGCACTCTGGGTTTTGGGCAAGGCCCTTGGGATAGCTGGAATCACACAGTCTCGGCCAAAGTTTCCCACAGAGATAAGGACTGGAGTGGGTTCTGAGGGATGGCATGGAGGGGGAGAGGGTCTGGAGACAGTCTGAGACTCTCACTACCTCCCTCCTTTACAACTTCCTAGATCCCTTCACCATGTACACACACACACACACACACACACACACACACACACACACGTCCACAGCCAAATCTCCATCAGAAGCTGGAGCTTAATTCCCTTTTCTGAGACAGGCCAGGCCTGAGATTCATGCTTGCTGTGGCACCCTCCCAAATCAGTCCCTCTGCATGCAAAACCACTCCGAGACTCCCAGTTAAGGGCCCCTTGGAAACAACACTGCAGAGGAACAGGGGATAATCAGATGTCATATTTCACAAGTGCTGTACATTCCTCCTCAACTTGGAGACTCCCAAAATCCCATTTTAGAAATAAGGAAACTGTGGCACACAGACAGGAAATGGCTTGCCCAAGATTCCAGAGTCAGTTACTGGCAAAATCAAGGTTGCAATCCAGCTGTTCTGATTCTAAGGCCAGCTTTGCTTCAATACTCTCCTCTTGCCACCATTTCCTCAGTGCCCATAGTGGCAAAAGTTTGGATCTTAGAGCCAGAAAACCCCAGACCTCAACATTTGAGCTCTGACACTTCCCTCCCTTCTGTGAGTCTGAGCGAGCATCTCCTAGCTGGACTTCATCTAGAATCATGGCATTTGGGTCTGGAACCTCCTCCACGTCTCTGTGCCACAGGTCGATACATTTCAAATGACCTTTTTCCTATTTCGTGACTAGTAAACTCACTCCTTTCTTCTGGTTGCTGTGATTCAGAGTCACAGACCATCTCAGGGAGCACCCTGGTCCTCCTTAGACTTTCATCCCCATTCACCATAGGCAAGTCCCACTGGAATCTCCATCTTGTTTTTCTCTCCCTTCCATGCTTCCTTCAGACTTCCTCCACTCTCCCTTGTTCTCTCTTTTTTCTCTCTTCTCCTCTCCTCCTTTTCTTTCTTCTCTCTCTCTCTCCTCCCCCATACATATATGTACATATACACATATACATATATAACATGCACACACATATGTGTGTATATATATATATATAAATGATGTTTATATTTTTAGCAGTGATTCTTTGAGTCAATGGGTATGGACATGATAGCCATTATTTTAATATAGTCCCAAATCGTATTCCAGAATGGTTCAATCAATTCACAGTTCTATCAACAACATATCAATGTGCCCACCTTTCCATAACCCCTCTAATATTGATTATTTCCATCTTTTATCATTTTTATCCACTTTCTAGGTGTGAGCTAAAACCTCAAGGTTGTTCTGATTTGCATTTCTTTCATTATGAGTAATTTGAAACAATATTTCATATGAGGTCTTGCGATTCTTTTGAGAATTCCTTGTTTATATCGTTCAAACATTGACTGAGCAGTTCTGGGTCTTATATATGGATGTTAATTCCTAACATCCCTTGAAATAATCTTTCTAGGTAAATTTGATCCAAATTGTCCCCCCCCCCAATAAAAAGTCTTCATTCTTATTCTATCTGGAATTAGGGGATGTATGTGTATGTTTGTGTAGTTGTGTGTGTGTGCACAAACTCTTCCAGTTTCATGTAATTGAATGCTCTATTTTATCTTTTGTAATCACTTCCATCACTTCTTTGGTTGGAATGATTGATGCCTCCATCCATTTATATTTAATTATTTTTGTTATGTAATCTTTACAATTTAAGTCAAGTATCCATTTGTAACTTATTGTAGTACACAGTGTAGGTTTCTGGCCTTAACCTAATTTCTGTCACACTCCTTTCCAGTTTTCCCTGCAGTTCTTCTCAAATAGAGTGGGTTTCCCCAAGTAATTTATGTTCTCAGAATTACCAAAAACTGAGTTATTAAATTCATCATTTGTAATTCTTTATTATCTAGTCTGTATCACCGATGTACTTTCCCTTTTTTCAACTAGTACTAAATAGCTTAAACATGTATCTATAGACTTGCATGGACTGATGCTGAGCAAAATGAGCAGAACCAGATCATTCTACACGGCAACAACAAGACTATATGATGATCAACTCTGATGGACACGGCTCTCTTCAACAATGAGATGTTTCAAACCAGTTCCAATTGTTCAGTGAAGAAAGCCATATACACCCAGAGAGAGGGATGTGAAATGTGGACCAAAACATAACATTTCCATGCTCTCTGTTGATGTTTTCTTGCATTAGGTTTCCTTTCTTAGATTTTTTTTTGTAGATACGATTTTTCTTGCACAACAATGATAAGTGTGGAAATCTGTATACATATATTAGATTTATCAAGTATTTTAACGTAATTAACATGTAGTGGATATCCTGCCATCTAGGGGAGGGGTGGAGACTAGGGGGGAAAAATTGTAACAGAAAGCTTTGCAAGGGTCAACATTGAAGAATTACCCATACATATGTTTTGCAAATGAAAAGTTTTAATAAAAAATAATAATAATAATAATAATAAACATGTATCTATAATATAATTTGACATAAATTGCTTATTGTCTTTTTATTCTTACTTTTCCTCATTATTTACCTTAAGATTCTAGACTTTTTTTCCCTCCAAAATGAATTGTTATAGAGTTATATAGATCATAAAGTACTGTTATATTTTGTTTGATATAGTACTACATCTATAAAATAATGAAACTTCCTTTCCTACGATTATTCCTAGATTTTATTATCACTTTGTAGAAAAGCTATTTATTTTGTGGATTTATCTTTTTTTGTATCCTGCTGCTTTACTAAAACTATAAAGTCAGTGGGGCATAGTAGCTATATAACTGACCTCTGATCCAGGAGGACCTGGGTTCTGGTCCTGACTGGTACATACTGATAATATCACCTTGGGCAAGTAGCCTTCCCTCTCAATAGTTGAGGCAGGTCTCTAAGCCAAAGTCTTCTATGCCAAACTGCATGGGTAGAAGGGCTTTCCTAACCCAGTGTTTCCCTTTACCAATGAAATCCTATGTTCAATCCCCATCCCTATTAACTGGCTGACTTTCTTTGCTGATACTCTGAAATTTTCTAAGTAAACTACCATGTCACCAGCAATTGAGGATAATGTCTACTCTTTGTCAATGTGTATGACTTCAATTTGTTTCTCTTGTCCTATTGCTATGTCTAGAAGTTTTAGAATGACATCAAATAATAGCAGGACAAAAGGGCGTCCCTGCTTCCTTACATTTATGGGGAAAGCTTCTAGAGTTGATCCATTTCAAATAAGATTAGCTTTGGATTTTAGATATAGGCTTTTTATCATTCTAAGACAAGGACAAGTATAAGTATTTATTCAATTATTATTATGTGCCAGGCACTGTGCTAAGTGCTGGGGATACCAAGAAAGGCAAAAATGGCGCCTGACTTCAAGAAACTCCCAATTTAATGGGGGAGATAACATGCAAACAACCATGTGTATACACAATATATGCTCTATAAGATTTTAAGCATAACATGTTTAATCTATATTGGATTACATGGGTGGGGGGAAGAGAGGGAGAAAATTTTGAAGCACAAGGTTTTGCAAGGGTAAACGTTGAAAACTATCTGCATGTGTTTTGAAAATGAAAAGCTATTATAAAAAAGATTTTAAGCATAAATGAACTCTATACTTTATTCAAGGTTTATTTCTGCATTTATATATTATGTATCACATAAATTATATATTACATGGATATGTAATGATAAATAATCATACAGACAAATATTTTTGCATCTAATTATGTAATTTGGAGCATTTGGGCTTTTAATACAGCTACTATGTGGCAAGTAGGTGGCTCAGTGGATAGAGTGCTCAGCCTGAGGTCAGAAAGATCTGAGTTAAAATTCGGTCTCAGATACTTACTTACTAACTATGTGACTTTAGACAAGTTTTGTGTTTGCCTCAGTTTCCTCATATGTCAAATGAGTTGGAGTAGGAAACACTCCCGTGTCTTTTAAGAAAAACACAAAAGGGATCATGAAGAGATGGATACGACTGAACAACAATAACATGGTTACTTAATGTTTCCCTTAATGTTACACTGTTTTTATTAATATGTATCTAATTTGATGATGTAAATAATTTTGTGACTATATTGCCGGAGTAGTTTGCCCGCATTTTATTTTAAGATTCATTAGTTATGTTGCTATAGTTTTCCCTTGATGGTTTAGGTATTAGTTAAATCAGCAAGTATTTATTAAGCACCTACTGTATACCAGGCACTGCGCCAGACTTAAAAAGAATGGCAAAAGATCGACCTTGCTCTTGCACAGCCTCCAGTCTAATGGAAGAGACAATGGGCAAATAACTATGTAGAAATAATCTATAAACAGGATAAATTAGAGATAATCGAGGAAAAGAAAGCACTAGCATTAAGGAGAGCTGGGAGAGACTTCTTTTTTCACTTTATGATACTTGATTTTTTGTAAAATTGTAAAAAATTCTAACTTTTTAAAGTTTTGAGTTCCAAATTCTATAGCTCCCTTCCCTCCCCTCTTCCTGAGATGCTAAGCCTTCCAATATAGTTTGTACCTATGCAATCATATAGAACTTTACTGGAAGAGACTTCTTTTTTTTTTAATAAAGCTTTTTATTTACAAAACATATGAGTGACCTTTCAACATTGACCTTTGCAAAAAAACTTTTTTTCCCCAAGCTTTTCTTTTCCTCCCCCCACCCCCCCACCCCTAGATGACAGGTAATCTAATACATGCTAGATAGGATAAATTATATGACAAATACAATACATGTATACATATCTATACAGTTATCTTACTGCACAAGAAACATCAGATCTAGAAAGAGAAGAAGAAAAAAACAACATAAGAAGGACAACAAAATGCATGGAAATATTCACAGAAAGCGTTAAAATGTTGTGTTGTGGTTCACTCTCAGTTCCCACAGGCTTCTCTCTGGATGTATACGACTATCTTCATCGCAGAACAACTGGTTTGAATCACATCATTGTTGAAGAGAACCATGTCCATCAAAATTGATCATTGTATAGTCTTGTTGCTGTGTATAATGTTCTCCTGGTTCTGCTGATTTCACTCAGCATCAGTTCCTGCAAGTCTCTCCAGGCCTCTCTGAAATCCTCCTGTTGGTCATTTCTTACAGAACAATAATATTCCATAACATTCATATACCATAATTTATTCAGCCATTCTCCAATTGATGGGCATCTTTTCAATTTCCAGTTTCTTGCCACTACAAAAAGGGCTGCCACAAACATTCTTGCACATGTGGGGCCCTTTCCCTCCTTTAAAATCTCTTTGGGATATAGGCCCAGTAGAAACACTGCTGGGTCAAAAGGTATGCACTGTTTGATAACTTTGTGAGCATAGCTCCAAATTGCTCTACAGAATGGTTGGATCCGTTCACAGTTCCACCAACAATGTATCAGTGTCCCAGTTTTCCCACATCCCCTCCAACAGTTATCATGATCATTTCCTGTCATTTTAGCCAATCTGACAGGTGTGTAGTGGTATCTCAGAGTTGTCTTAATTTGCATTTCTCTGATCAATAGTGACTTGGAGCACCTTTTCATGTGACCGGAAATAGTTTCAATTTCTTCGTCTGAAAATTGTCTGTTCATATCTTTTGACCATTTGTCAATTGGAGAATGGCTTGAATTCTTATATATTTGAGTCAATTCTCGATATATTTTAGAAATGAGGCCTTTATCAGAACCTTTGGATGTAAAAATATTTTCCCAGTTTACTGCTACCCTGGAAGAGACTTCTTGCAGAAGATGAGAAGTTTAGCGAAGGTTTTAGGCAAGTTGGAAAAGCCAGGAGAGGGGGTGAGAAAGGAGCGAATTCCAGCCATGGAAATGACCAGGGAAAATGCCCAGAGTTTGGAGATGGACCACGTACCATGACCACAAAGAGGCCAGTATCATTACATCAGACTAGAAAGGTGATAACAGGTTAGAGAAGGCTTTGAACATTCAATTGAGGAGCTTGTGTGATTCTGAAGGTAATAGGGAGCCACAGGTATTTATTGAGTTGGGGGGGGGAAGGGAAGATAGATCCTTACTTTAGGAAGATCCATTTGATAATTGAGTGGAGGATGGACTAGAGTAAAGAGAGCTTTGTGGCTAGCAGTACCCTTCCCCCCAATAGCTATCATAAAAGTGGGGAGAGCTCCCAACAGCTATTGCAATAGTCCGAGAACGAGGTAATGAAAGCCTGAACCAGGGTGGTGACAATGTTAGAGAAGGGAAGGGGGTGTATTTCAGAGGTGTTTAAAAGATATAATGGCAGGAGTAGGCAACTGGTTGGATATGAGAGTGAAAAAGAGTAAAAAATGGCACTTGGGTTGTGAGTCTAGGTGACTAGAGAATGGCGGGATCCTGTTCAGTAATTGGAAAGTTAAGGAGAGGAAAAGCTGGGGAGGAGGGAAATCATGAATTCTCTTTTGAACATGTTGAATTTAAGATGTCAGGATGACGTTGGATGTTTATACACATATAACAGGCAAGATGAACTAAAGAGCTTAAAACAATGCGGCAAACTGAGCCCGTAGGTATCACTAAGACTGTGGGATGGGACCCATGACAGTAATATGGCTCCAGCAGAGTGTATTTCATATAAAAGAAATAGCCAAAGTTGGGGTGGGAGGAGGTGAGGAATCATAGAATAACATCGTATATGTTATTTCACATGATTTCATCGTTTCACATGAGAAAATATACTCCTGTGAACAAATTCAACAACCATAGAAAGAAAGCTTCATAGAGGGCATTTGGGGGAAAATTAAGACAGGCCAAATTAGAAATGATATTGTCATCTGAGTTTACTATAGAACACCTGGAAAGAAAGAGGAAACAGATGAAAAGCTCAATAAACATATCACTATCCTGGCACAGAGGCATGATATGTTAGTGTTGGGGGACTTCAATTAGCCAAACATCTGTTGGAGCTAAAAACAGAACCACTAATCATTTTGTGACTTGTTGTATTGATTGTGTCATCCTTCAAAGGTAGAAGAATAAACAAGGAGAAATGCTATTCTGGATCTGGTTCTCACTAGCAGAGAAGAACTGGTTAACGAGGTGGAAATGATGGGGAAGTGTGCACTTCGTCTTATAATTTGTGAAAGAGAATGAGAGGAATGCTGGGAAGCCTGGCATATGGGGAGAACTGATTTCAGAGTTCAGAGAGAGGTTAGGTCCAATGGATTCAAATTCTGTAGGAAAAAGCAGGGCAAAATGGATAGGACATTGTCAGGAATGAAATTCCCTGGAGCCCCTGCTTGTTTAGGCAGAGAGCATGTTCTCGGGACTGGAAACAGGGAGTTTCTAGGAAGTCTTGGGAGCTCGGAATTGACCAGACTGTTGCAGAATTGTCACACTGAGCAGAGCAATCCCAAACCACATGGGATTAGACCATATGGGGACATTGGGTATCACTAAGAGGGAAGTCTACCTGAAATCACAGTTCAACAAAGTAATCCACCCCACTCAAGAAACACACACACACACACACACAGAGTGCTCCCTTCTCCTTGCACCTTTCCCACTTGCCTGCACATCCTTATGGTGGAGGTTGCAGCCTCCAAAATTCTGGCAAAATTGAAAGCTGACTCACAAGGAAAAGGTACCCAAGATATAGCATCCTTTCTTGCATGATAACCTTTAGGACCCTGAGCCATAGGAGCTGGGTTAGATAGTGTTGAAATGATTCCTTCCCTGTCTCCTTGAGCACTTCCCTAACAAGCTTTCTGAAAAGGTAGGGAACTGGGAAGAGAAGTAGTTTGGCCACATCAATATTCAGTATTCCCTCAGGGAAAGTGTAATCATGAACTTAGCCATTATTAGAGACTGTGGCTATGGATGGGAATGGAGATGTCTGACCCTTTAGTTGAAGGGCAAATAGCCCAAGAGAGCTGTAAAACCCTGTTGTAATCATTTCCTTATTTTAAGCCTGGGGCAAGCTAATACCCCCTAAGGTGCATATGATTTTCTTCTCTTGATCTTTAGGGATTGAAGTTATATCTTCGGTCAAATTGCTCCGAGCTCTCACTTAGTTTGAGATCTCTGCTTTAATATGCATTTTTATCTTTTTCTAATTAATCCCTGACCTCTTTGTTATTGATGTGAAATTTGGTTACTGCAACAGCAGATGTTATTGTAGTGTCTGTGGATAGACAGACACTGGGAAGGAAATCTAGGGAAAGAGTAGGTCTTTTCTGGGAACTTCCTTCAGTCTTTGAGTAGGTGGGTACACAGGTGGTGTACACCTGAATCTAACTGATTCTGATTCCTTCACATATAATCAAGTTGCTCACAAATGGCTTTGATTGATTCAAGGTAATATACAGGCTCTGTTCACTGACTACTTAATTGACTCAAGCAACAAGGGTTCACATCTAATAAGAACAATTACTTCATTTGGCAACTTTAGGAATCTAGCTGATACAGTTAAAAGAACATTATTCCTGGACTCACGATGCCTTGAGTTCAAATCCAGCTTCAGATACTTCCTACCTGTGTGACCCTGAATAAGTCACCTAACCTCTGTTTGCCTCAACTTTATGATCTACAAAATATGAACAGTAATAGCATTTACCTTCCAAAGTTGTTGTGAGAATCAAATAAGATAATATTTGAAAAGCAAGTTGTGAACTTTAAGTGCTATATAAATGATAGTGATGATGATGATGACGATGACAATGATGAAGATGATGATGTGAGTGGGATAATAAACAGAAGCTCATCCTTACACCAGTGTTTTATTTTAGTTTTTTTTCAGTAAATGTTCCTAGGCTCATAAATACAGAACTATAAGAGTCCTTAAAGGTCTTCACATTCAAGTATTAAAGATGACCTAAGTGAGATGACTTACCTAGGTTCTCACAACTGATAACCTTCTGAGGTAGAATTCAAATCTAGGCTTTCCTGACTCCATGAGCAGAGCTCTTCACACTGACTTACAATACACTCTATCCCATACTGATTCTCCTATAATCAGGGCACATTGAGGTTAAGCATGATTGCTCTATACATCCGATTGTAGAGATTTCCTCAAAGTTTTGGGTGGGGGAAAGTGAATGAGTCAATCTGTGGCAATTTAATGGAATATTATGGAACTGTTTGTACATTTTAAATCCTAGATGAGACTGAGAGGAACCTGGGCCAGGGTGGTGAATGGGTGAGTGAAACAATTATGAAAAATTCACATGAGTTTTTATACACACATAGAACACATCGTCAATCTATCAAACTTCCTTGTGTGGACAGGGCCATCCCTTGGAACACTCCTCCTACTGTTTACATGGGTTGTATGATGCCTTGTGTAACATCAGAATGTGCCAGAAGAAAAGTTCATCAAAAAAAGACAAAGAGAAGTTGTCTGCAGAAATTAATGTGAATATACAGGGAGCTAACCAGGATGGAGCCAAGATGGCAGAGAGGATACATGTTTCTTTCTGACTTCTTCCCATGACCTACCAGGCTCTGAATAAGTTCTGGACTGGCAGAACCCACAAATATTGGGAGTGTAACAAATTACCAGCAGAAGATTATTTCGAAGATCTCCAAAAAAAGGTTTGTTTCAATCGGGCACAGAGGGAGGTGGGCCATGTGCAAGCAGGCCGAGCACAGATGCCAGTGCAGGCAGCACACAGATGGTGGGTCGTGTGGGCTCCACCAGCCGGAGAATCTACTGGGAGGAATCTATAGCAGTGTTGGCTACTCTGCCCTGGATGCAAGCCAGTAGATCAGCATAGGATTATAAAACATCCAACACAAACACAAAAGGTAAATAGTGAACCCCAAAATGCCAGAATTTTGCAAAACCTGGCCATGCCCACCCAGCACCTGAAGTCAGTCAGCTCAGTGGCTGCCACTTGTAGAGAAAGCTTGGACAATCTCCCTTGCCCTAAAAGCAGATCTCAACTTTAAAAAAAGAGTAAAAAAGCAAAAAAGAACTCTGGCCAGAGATAGTTTTTATGATGAAAGAGAAAAACAGATTTCAAATCCTGAGGAGACTAAAAGCAGATCGTCTGAAACTCCCAAGGGTGATATAAATTGGTCCCCACAACACAAGACTCTCCTAGAAAAAATTTTAAAAGATCTTAAAAGAGAGCTAGAAGAAAAATGGGGAAAGGAAATGAAAACTTTGCAAGAGGGTTTGGGAAAGGAAACACAGAAATTATCTGAAGAAAATTCATTACAAAATAGGCTTAGTGAAATGGGAAAAAAAGCATCTAACTCCTTAAAAATAGATTTGACAAAAGGGACAAAGAAAATGACTCCATGAAAAACAGAATTTGTGAAATGGAAAAAATCCATAGAACAAAACAACTCATTTAAAAAATCAACTGGATAAATACAAAACAAAGTTAAAAAAGCAAATGAAGAAAACAGTTTACTAAAAATCAGAACTGAACAAATGGAAATGAATGACTCAATGAGGCATCAAGAATCGAAAGAAATCAAAAAAACAAAAACAAAAAAAATAGAAGAAAATTTAAAATACCTACTTGGGAAATAGATCTAGGAGAGACAATCTAAGGATTATTGGACTTCCTGAAAACCATGATGAAAAAAAAGAGCCTAGACACTATTTTTCAGGAAATCATCAGTGAGAACTCCCTGGATATCATAGAATCCAGGAAAGTGGGAGAGAAGGGGAAAAGGAAAAGGGTAGAAGGGAAAACAGAAATAGTAGGGGAAAGGTATAAGAAAGGGGGAAGGTCTCTAAAGGGGGAGGGCTGCTTGAGGCAAGTGGTATTCATAAGTAAAATACTGGGGAGAAGGGAAAGGGGAAAAGGAAAGAGAAAAGTATAATTTGGGGTAAATAAGATGGCAGGAAATACAGAATTAATAATTTTAACCAGAAATGTGAATGGGGTGAACTCTCCCATAAAGTGGAAGCAAATAGCAGATTGGATTAATAGCCAGAACCCTATAATATGTTGTTTACAAGAAGCACATTTAAAGAATAATGATACATACTGAGTGAAGGTAAAGGGCTGGAGCAGAATCTATTAGTCTTCAGGTGAAGTAAAAAAAAAAGCAGAGGTAGCCATCCTGATCTCAGATCAATCAAAAGCAAAAATTGATCTAATTAAAAGAGATAAGGAAGGAAACTGTATCTTGCTAAAGAATACCATAGATAATGAAGCAATATCGATACTAAACATATATGTACCAAGTAGTTTGGCACCCAAATTCCTAAAAGAGAAGATAAGAGAGATACAAGAAGAAATGGACAGCAAAACAATTCTAGTGAGGGATCTCAACCTTGCTCTCTCAGAACTAGATAAATCAAACCACAAAATAAATAAAAAGCAGTTAAGAAGGTAAATAGAATATTAGAAAAGTTAGGTATGATAGATCTTTGGAGAAAATTAAATGGAGACAGAAGGGAGTTTACTTTCTTCTCAGCAGTTCATGGAAGAAATTGACCATATATTAGGACATAAAGACCTCAAAATCAAATACAGAAAGGCAGAAATTAGTAAATGCATTTTTTCAGATCATGATGCAATAAAAATTACATTCAATAAAAGAC
>JAJPUD010001464.1:82647-122283 GCA_023553655.1 Myrmecobius fasciatus | reverse complement strand
TCATATCCTTTGACCATTTATCTATTGAAGAGTGACTTGAATTCTTATAAATATGAGACAATTCTCTATATATTTTAGAAATGAGGCCTTTATCAGAACCCTTAAATGGAAAGACGATTTCCCAATTTATTGCTTCCCTCCTAATCTTGTCTGCATTGATTTTGTTTGTACAAAACCTTTTTAACTTAATATAGTCAAAATTATCTATCTGGTGTTCAATTAAGAGTTCCAGTTCTTCTTTGGACATAAATTTATTCTGTCTCCATAAATCTGAGAGGTAAAGTATACTACGTTCCTCTAATTTACTTATAACATCACTCTTTATATCCAGATCATGAACCCATTTAGATCTTATCTTGGTATGTGGTGTTAGGTGTGGGTCAAGACCTAATTTCTTCCACACTAGTTTCCAATTTTCCCAGCAGTTTTTTGTCAAATAGTGAGTACTTATCCCAGAAGCTGGGATCTTTGGGTTTATCAAACACTAAATTCAATGCAAAAATCTTAAATAAAATATTAGCAAAGATATATAGGGAGCTCACTGATCAATTATGATTCTAAAAAGGCCAGATGGAAGAAAGAGCAGGACAAATCTGTCAAAAACATGGTATGATCCTGTAACAATTGTGTCAGGAGTGCAAGTGTTCAGAATGAACTGAGGAAATGAAATCACAATAGAAAGCATTTGTATAATTATTACACATGAAGTAGGAACTCTTTTCTTGGGTGGATTGAATGATAATGACTAAGTTCAGAAATAAGGCAGAGCTTCTCAGTTTGCATTTTGCTTTTGTTTTCTCTGCCAAGGAGAATGATCTCTGGATTGGAAAAGACAAAAAACAAGACAAAAGTGGCTATTAGGAAGTTAATACCCAAGGAGATAAGTGAATGACTAGGGGCCCTTGATGAGCACTGGTTACCCTATGGTGTCTTGGACACTGCAATAATTGTTGTATTTGATGATTAAGTCATAGTGAGTTTTGCAAGACTGTGAATGGATACAACAGGTACTTCAAGACTGGAGAAGGGCAAATGTGATTTTTTTTTCATGCTAAGAGAATTCTGTTTATAAACATACCCAAATCTTCACTATCCTTAAAAGCAAAACAAAACACTCTCAATAGAGATCACCATTCCTTAGTGATCATCCTATATTTCTCTTCTCTACCTTAGCCAAACTGTTTGAAGTGCTTCCCCTTTCTTCTCATTTTCTTCCAAACCGTATATAATTTGACTTTAAGCTTCATCAATCAGCTGAATCTCTCCAAATTTACCTATGCTCTAGGCATTTCCTTGGGCTGTTACCATGTGATTGAACATACTACTCTATTCCAAATACTAACCTCCCTGACTTCCAACTAAAATCCCTCCTTTTAGGGAAGCCTTTCCCAACCTCTCAAGTCCAGGGCTTTCTATCTAGTCATTTATTTCCTATTCACCCTTTCTACAACTTCCTTTTTAGTAAATTTGTTTTCAGGTTGCCTTCCCCTTGGATCCTTAGCTCCTTGAGGGCAGTAACTATTTTGCCTCCTTTGGTATCTTGAGTGCTCAGCACAATGCCTGACACATAGGCACTTCATAAATGTTTGTTTATGATTGGTTGATTGAATGAAAAACATATTTTGTTCCTCTCAGCTCAGCGTCAGCCACCACCACTGCTCATCTTTTCTTCCTTTGGCTCTTTCTTCTCTTTTTTTAGGAGCTTTTTTATTGGAGTTTTATTTCTCAAAACTTATGCAAGGATATTTTCAACATTGACCCTTGAAAAACCTTCCAATTTTTCCCCCTTTCCCCTACATGGCAAGTAATCCAATATGTGTCAAACATAGTAAAATATATTTTAAATCTAATATAGGCATACATATTTATACAATTATCTGGCTGCACAAGAAAAATCAGATCAAAAAGGAAAAAAAAGGAAAAAAAATTCAAGCAAACAACAACAAAAAGAGTGAAAATGTTGTGTTGTGATCTACACACAGTTCCCACAGACATCTCTGGGTGTAGATGGTTTTCTTCATCATTGAACAATTGGAATTGATCTGAATCATCTCATTGTTGAAAAGAGGCACATCCATCAGATTTGATCATCGTATAATCTCGTTGTTGCCATGTACAATGATCTCCTAGTTCTCTTCATTTCACTCAGCATCAGTTCATATAAGTCTCCCCAGACCTCTCTGAAATCATCCTGCTGATCATTTCTTATAGAACAATTATATATATATATATATATATATATATATATATATATATATATATATAGTTTACAGTTTCTAGCCACTACAAAAAGGGCTGCCACAAAGATTTTTGCACATGTGGGTCCCTTTCTCTCCTATAAGATCTCTTTAGGATATAAGCCCAGTAAAAACACTGCTGGGTCAAAGGGTCTGCACAGTTTGATAACTCTTTGGACATAGTTCCAAATTGCTCTCTAGAATGGATGGATCAGTTCACAATTCCACCAACAATGTATCAGTGTCCCAGTTTTCCCACATCCCCGCCAACATTCGTCATTATCTTTTCCTGTCATCTTATTGGCTCTTTCTTGTCAATGGCATCTCTAGATCTAGATAATAATTCTAAGGAGAGTAAGAAAACTGAGCACCCAGTTTCTTCCTCTGCAGATAAAGACTTGCGTTTCTTATTTAGCTCCCAGGGTTCCAGGGTCCTTCTTCCTTTTCCTCTCTATGTCACATTCTCCCTTTCTCCACCTTCCTGACACAGACTATGATTCCCTTCTATCTCTTCAAAATCCTTTTTCTACTTTGTTATCTTGAAGCCATTCCCTGACTCTTTCAAAGAATGCTTTCTTTTCTCTGATAATCTGGAGAATGGACAGACCTTTCTGGAAATCTTTGACTTTCTCTTTGAGGAATGAGAAGAACTGATACTTTGAGCAAATATGACAATTACCTGGCCATAGCAGAAATGCAATGAATGCCTTGTTCTCTGTGAAGAAAACTGCAAAATTCTGCCTTGAACTAAGATGTTCAGTAATTCCTCCATGTGACATGGGGATTCCAGCCTACCTCTCTGGTCTTTTGGCCCATGACTACCCTTGACATGCTCTATGCTCCAGCCAGTCTGGATGACTCTCGCTTTTCTAGATCATCCTGTAGCCCTTCCATTCCCAGCCCCAGTGCATGCATGCAGGCCATCCTCCAGTTCTCCCACCTGCTCTCTCCTTATCTCTTGATCTTTTCTATCCTTCAAGCCTTATCTCAGGATCTTACCTCCTCCCCAGAAACCTTTCTGACAGATACCACCCCCAGCTGAGAGCATTCTCTCCTCACTCCAGTTATCTCAGAGCACTCTCTTCCCTGTATTATACCCATCTCTGGACACGTTGGACACCCTGTCCCTCAACGTGATGGCTAGGGGCATGTCATTATTTCTCTTTTTCTCCCCAGTGACTAGCACAGTGTCTGATACTTGGCAGAAAAGCAAACATCTCCCATCTTAGGGGAGGAACTTCATGACACCTGCTGTGCTCTCTGTCTTCTGGAAGAGAGCTCCCCAGTCTTTCTAGTTCAAAACATAAAGGAAGAATGCACGATAGCTGATGTGGAATAGAAAGAACTCTGGATTTTAAGGCTGAAGAACTGGGCTGGAGACCTGCCTCGCTCTACCCAACTTAGTAACCGTGTGACCCTGGGAAAGTCATCTTACGCCATTGAAGCTCAGGCGTCTCACCTATACAGTGAAAAAATAATATTTTCCTACCACCAGGTATCCCAAGGAATGATCAAAAGAGAAGGTGTGCTTATGGAAATCCATAGAGATGTGTCCTATTCAAGGAGCCTTGATGAAACTCTCTTTTACAAGGCCCCTCATTGGCCTGAGGACAAGGCCCAGGCCAGGATTATGGTTGTTGGCTGACTTGAATCAATTTAAGTGCCCATTAACATAGGTGCTAATTGAGTGGCTTTTTGAAGTTTGATTTTTGTTCCAGAGCCAGAAAACCCCAGATACTGGCAGCCTTCAGAAAGTTGGTTTGAAATGTTGGGGTATTTGGGTGCTTCCTCTGGAGGATAGCAGCTGGAGGCCACAGAAAGGCTCGTAATTTAAGACTTCCCATCTGTAAGGCAGATGAGTGCCATTGTTTAGGAAGCGTGCCAAAGGGAAATCATGCTTGGGGATCGGGCTTCTAGTGAGGTCCACCAAGAGGAAAACTGCCTCTCCCCGGGCTGGGAGCAGAATGACACGAGCAATCTCTCCTTGCCTCAAATCGCAGTTTCATAAAATGTTTGAGTATGAACAGGGCTTAGAACCTTCTACCTCGTTATACCTCTCCTTTGAAGAAGGAGCTGGAAGGGAACTTGGAGCACACATCATAGAATGCTAGAACTAAAAGCGAATCTAGAGAAGATGGAGTTCAACTCTTCATTTGGCATATGAGGAAACTGAGTCTGGGACAAGTTAAGTGACTGGTCCACGGTCACCTACCTATCCCAGATTTCATTTCTGTATCTATAACATGCCTCTTTTACCCTTTGTTAGATCTTTCATTCTTTGAGGGAGCCTCATTGCCCCAACTTGAAACCCAGCCCCTCCCTTGCCCATAGAAAGTTGGACAAAATACTTATTAAAATAAATGAAGTTGAGAATGCTCTCAAAGCAGAGAGATGATTTATTCAAGCAAATGTGCTTTTTCTTTTTCTCAAGAGCTTTGACCTTCAAGAATAGCAAATAACACTTTTATTTGCTTTCGTCTCCCACAGGGTAAAAGTGCTAACGCCTGGGAGCTTTAAGTTAGATTTCATTTTCCCAGATGTGGCCAAACCAATACGAAGAGACATTCATAAAGGTCAGATGGGAAGTAAAAATGTTGCCAAGTGTCATATTTGTTAGTCACTTTCTGACAGCTCAATTGGATTAAGAATTATTTTCCCTCATCTATTCCCATCTGTACAAAGCAACGGAGACTGTGAGTATGATTTAATTTTATGAAGTCCTCAATAACTGAACTCCTCCTCCGCCCCTTTTATATACTCCAACTATCCCATCTCCAGACCCTTACCTACCCTGTTTCCCGAGACTGGGTTGTCTTTCTTGTCACCCACTTGAATTCTTACCCATCCTGCAAAAATCAACTCAAATACCATCGCCTCCAAAAAGGATTCACTATCTTTCCTTCTATTAAGTAACAACCTTCCTTTTAGCCTTCACATTCCCTTTCTGTATGGTTCTATTTTTTATTCTAGCCATCTCTGTGTCTGCGTCGTCCTAGCCCAAATGGATGCCCCATGAAGGCAAGATTATTTTAGCTAAGCTGCCCAAACAGTGTTTGTATGGCATGAGGACCCGAATGAATGGTTTTTAATTAAACTGAATTAGAAACTGCTTTTTGGATGCGCTAAGTTTGAGACAGCCTCATCTTCTCTTTTTCTTATTTTCTTTTAAATACTCCTCTGGACTCTTACTGGCCCATTCTGTTTTGTTTTGTTTTTTTTTTGTTGTTGTTGTTGTTTGTTTGTTTGTTTGTTTTTCAGATCCCTGAGAGAAGGAATAAAATAACTGAGTCTCTCTTTTATGCTCAGTTTTTAAGCTCTGGGTCAGGAGGAATTCTGAGACTGGCATCAGGATGTGTTCTTTGTGGGCCATTTTCACTGGCCAGAGGCAATAGATAAGAGGGGACTACTTCACAAAGCTAACATCGATCAAAAAGGACTTAGGACTGTAGGATTTTATTTATTTCTTAACTGAGAAGCATGATGGAAATGTTTATCATTATTCTGCCGAAGACTTTATATTTAAAAATAACATTTCCTATTGATTCAGGATACATTGAGATATTGCATTGTTAATTTAATGACTGACAGCACATTTAAGTACTGAAACATTTTTCAAGTGGGGACATTCTAACAGTGTTGCATGCGCAATTTAATTGTGGTACCTAATCAGCTTATGCTAAAACCTTATGGAAATCAGACTGAACATAATAGAAATCATGATTTAGGCTACAAAAACTAGGACATGTTCTACAATAGTCTTAGCTACCGGAATCAGATGCATTATCTTGACTCTGAAATATGGAAAGCATAATTAACATTTTATAGTTAGTGGTGGGAAGGTAGTCTTAGGTTAAATTTACCTGATTATATGTATATAAGATGTGCACTCAGTAAGGTGATTTGAATAAATACTACATATTTAGACATGCTAATGAGGGTGTGTTGTGCTGGATATATTTAATAATATAATAATAATACTTGATAAAAATGAAAATTTGCTTTAATTACTGATTACTCTTAGTATGAGCCTAATTTGAATGATTACATATGTTGTTATTTGTACCAGGCCAGTCCATCATGGACCTCTAGCAAAAAGGTTCCTTCTACCAAAGAGGGCTGTGCTATGAAGACTTAAGTATCACCCTAAAGTAGTATCATGACATGTACTTTAAAGAACTAGAGGTTCCAGTATACGAGAATACACATACACAGATGAATACATTTAAAATAAAACAAAAAAGTCCAAGTAACCCTTTTCCACAAGATTGCACACCCCCTACCAAGGGAATGGGAAAGTTACTACTTGATTGGAGAAGGGAATCCTCATTTTTTTTTTAAATTGTGAAGAAAATGATCTCTGCCAAACTATGAGCAGATGTCAGTTCCTAGGAAAATCCCAGAAAATCATGGACTTATTGAAAAAGAAGCATGGTGAGAAAAGATCCACGTGAATAGGATGGGCCAGACATACTGCCTTTCATTATGGACCCAATTGCTACAGTGTTAGATCAGGGCAAATGAGATCTACTTTACTAAAGTATTTGATGGCATCTCTCATGCTAATCTCCTGGGAGGAAATAGAAAAAAAAAACATGAAAGTTAGCTGGTAGTATATTTAGCTGGATTTGAAATGAGCTGAATGAGGCGGGGGGGTTGTATCAAAGAGTTCTTTTTAATGGTTTGGTGCCGCTTAGGAGAACTCCAATGGAGTACTCTGGGGATCTGTGCTTGGTCTTGTGCTATTTCATGTTTTTATCATTAAGAGAGATATAGATGGTGTGCTTTTTAAATATGCAGATGATTCCGTGTATGCTGATAGACTGGATGATAGGATTCAAAAGATCTTAATGGTATAGAATATTGGGCCAAATCCAAGAGGATGAAATTTAATAGGGATAAATGTAAAGTCTCACTTGGATTCAAAAAGTCATTTTCATAAGTCCAAAGTGAGAAAATGATTATGGTCAAAGTTTTTCTGAACACAAATCAAACTGCATGTGGAAAAAAAATCTTCAGTTCTGGGAAACACAAATTAGGGCAGAAGTTGAAGAAGAGAAAATTTAGACCTGATGTAAAGAAAAACTGAAAAGGGGGAAATAGGATATTTTGAAACATAGCTGATTCCTCCCCCTATTTGAACCTTTTGAACAAAAGCTCAAGGGCTACTTAACAGGTTATTATTGTGGAGAGAATCATTTTCCACATATGGTTTGTACTGATGATCTCTTAAATTGTAGGATTTTGCTTAGAAGCCATCTAGATTAAATCCCTCATTTTGCAGAAGAAACTGAGACTTAGGAAGGAGTAAGTGACTTGCCCAAATCCACACATTGGATCCTAGTCTTAAAGGTAGAAGGCACCTTAGAACCCATCTAGTCTAAGAGTTATTAACCTATGTCTTCCTTCCTTCCTTCCTTCTTTCCTTCCTTCCTTCCTCCCTTCCCTTATTCCTTCCTTCCTTCCTTCTTTCCTCCCTCTCTTCCTTCCTTCCTTTCTTCCTTCCTTCCTTTCTTCCTTCCTTCCTTCCTTCCTCCCTCCCTTCCTTCCTTCTTTCTTCCCTCCCTCCCTCCTTCCTTCCTTCCTTCCTTTCCCTCCTTCCTTCCTTCCTTCCCTTCACTCCTTCCTTCTTCCCCTCCTTCCTTCCTTCCCTTCACTCCTTCCTTCCTTGCTTCCATCTTTATTCCCATATAATTGGTTTCCTTTGTGATATTATGCATTTTATTTTATTCATTTTCAAAAATTCTGAGAAAGGGTCCTTCACTGACTTGGCCAAAGGAATCCATGGTCCAAAATGTGATGCTATTCTAGTTCAAACCCTCCTTTTATTCATGGGGAAACTGAGCCCCAGAAAAGTGAAGCAACTTGCCCAGCTTCAGTTACATGGATAGCTAGTAGCAAAGACCCTATTCCAAACCAGGTCCTCTAACTCCAAAGCTGGCATTCTTTGTACTGTACCAGGCAAATGACACATGAAAGGAACTGAGCTTGTCCCTCCACATTCTAGGATGGAGTGCATCCAAAGGACTTGGAAAGTAGAATCAAACTCCTTGACATCTCCATGAAAAGTAGGCCATTCCTTTGGTAGTATACGGAGCCTACTCTTCCCCAGCCCTTCACACCTCGTTGAGGAAGGAGCGAATAAGTCTCAACAATAAAATGATTTGATTGCCTCCACTATATTGGATTGGAGCCATCTGCTTTGTCAAAGGGAGTATGGTAGATCTGACATTTAGTGGGGGGAGAACTAGCAAGAGCTTAGCATGATCACAGAGCTAACAGCAGACCCAGGGCCTTGGAAAAGTCTGGGCAGAAGTTGGTTCTGCTTCATATCTCCACTGCTACCATGATCCCCACTCCACCATCACTTCCATCCCCAATTACGGCCACAATGGATAAAAAGCAAGCAACCTTTCAGTCTCTTGGCCTGAGAACTGTAAGCTCTGTTGAGGGCAATCAAGTGGTAGGAGTTCCTGAACTCCAGATTTATAGGGTAATGGTGAGATTTCCTGAACTAGGTTTTCATAGTGGCAAAAGTTCCCAAAGTCCAGTTTCTGGCACAGTGTCAATAGTTCCTGGATTAAGAATTCCATATGTAGACCCCAGAACTGGAGGAACAACAAGAAAATGAGGATAGCATAGAGGAACAAATCTTTGATTGTGTATGTTTATGATTATTATCTGAGAGTAGAGATCTAACTGGCAAGGAGGTGACCTTGTTAGAAACCCCAAGTGTATTTCCCTTAAGGAAAGGGAGTTCAAAACATGACAATATTAACAGAAGCTTGGAGGCCTGTATAAATCTATGGTATAAAACTTGGGACTTATTGAAGAGAATGCATTTTCTTTTATTGTTCTTCTGTCATGTCCAGAGTCTCTGGGACTCCGCTTAGGGTTTTCTTGATAAAGATATTGGAACGGTTTGTCATTTCCACTCATCTTACAGAAAAGGAAATTGAGGCAAACAGGGTGAAGTTCCTTGCTCAACTAATAAGTGTCTGAGGCCAGATTTAAACTCAGGAAGATGAGTCTTCCTAACTCCAGACCAGGCACTCTATTCACTGCAGCGCCATCTAGCGGCCACATCGAAAGAAAAAAGAGTATATCAATTGTTATGGGTTTCTGTGAGTTGTTTGTGTTCTCTATTTTTTATGGGTTGCTCCTGTGAGTCCTTAGTATTTGTAGTTTGTTTTTGTTCTCTTTTCTTTTCCCCTGGAGTGCAGTGAAGTGTATCCTAAATCTTACATGTATTAATTCAGCTTAATTTGCTTCCATCCCTTTCTATTTGGCTGAATTCAACAAGTATTTGCTAAATGCTTACTATATGGCTAGCCTACAATGTGCTAGGTACAAGGAATACAATGACATTGTTGCTATGAATGATTGCAGGGATGCTAAGGACCTTTTATCCATGTCTGTGAAGGTCTAGGTAAGATCTTTAGGCTGAGGTTTTCCAAAGACATTCTAGGAGACAGCAAAACAAGTGAAGGTGATATTATTTGGGAGGAACAGCACCTCCTCCCCTTCTCCTTCCCATAGAGTATATAGATACCCAGAGTTTGGGTTACTAGATCATGGGTTACACAACCATCCTCTGCCGTTCCAATTTTAATACCATAATTTAGGCCTTCATTATAAGTTGCTGAGGCCAGAAGTAGCAAACATCCTGAGCAGCGTGCAGCCCCGAACATTCCCAAGTGCCCCAGAACCAGATTAAATTGCAATTGGAAAATAGTTTGCAAAAAACATAAAAATATAATAAAATGTAGATCACATTAATTTCTGGTTTTCTAAGTCAAACTGTAGATCCTCATCAATAGTACAGTTCTCTCTGTTTCTATTGGAGTTTGATATCACTGGCCTAAACAACTTCAATAGCCTTCTAGCAGATCTTCTGGCAGTCACTCATTTATTTCTCAAAATCATCATCCATCATACAGTCAGACTAATCTTTCTTATGAAGAGAAGTGTCCATGGCACTCCTTTGCTCAAAGATCTTCAGTAGCTCCTGACTGCCTCCCAAGTTCAAATGCTTCTGCCAGTTATACAAGGCTCTCTACAATTTGACACTGCTTTACCCTTCCAGCCTTATTTCAAATTATTGCCCACTATATACCTTCTATGTCATTTTTTATTAAAGCTATTTATTTGCATAACATATGTGTGGGTAGTTCTTCAACACTGACCATTACAAAGCTTTCTGTTACAAATTTTCCCCCCTAGTCCCCTCCTCTCCCCTAGATGGCAGGAAGTCCACTACTTGTTATATTAAAATATTTGACAAGTCAAATATATGTATACCTGTTTCCATACTTATCTTGCTGGGCAAGAACAATCGTCTCTACATGAACAAAAAATATCTGAGAAAGGAAACCCAATGCAAGCAATCATCGATATAGAGCATGAAAATGATATGTTGTAGTTCATATCTCATGGGCGAATATGGCCTTCTTTACTGAACAATTGGAACTGGTTTGAAACATTTCATTGTTGAAGAGAGCCATGTCCATCAGAATCAATCATCATATAGTATTGTTGTTGCCATGTATAATGATCTCCTGGCTCTGTTCACTTCGCTCAGCATCAGTCCATACAAGTCTCTCCAGGCCTCTCTGAAATCATCCTGCTGGTCGTTTCTTACAGAACAATAATATTCCATAACATTCATATACCATACTTTATTCAGCCACTCTCCAATTGACGGGCATCCATTCAGTTTCCAGTTTCCAGCCACCACAAAAAGGGCGCCACAAACATTCTTGCACATGTGGGGCCCTTTCCTTCCTCTAAGATATCTTTGGGATATAAGCCCAATAGAAACACTGCTGGGTCAAAGGGGATGCCCAGTTTGAAATCTTTTTGAGCATAGTTAAAGATTGCTCTCCAGAATGGCTGGATCTGTTCACAGTTCCACCAACAATGTATCAATATCCCAGTTTTCCCACATCCACTCCAACATTCATCATTATCTTTTCTTGTCATTTTAGTCAATCTTATAGGTGTATAGTGGTACCTCAGAGTTGTCTTAATTTGCATTTCTCTGATCAATAGTGATTTGGAGCACCTTTTCATGTGACTAGAAATGGTTTCAATTTCTTCATCTGAAAATTGTCTATTCATATCCTTTGACCATTTATCTATTGGAGAGTGGCTTGAATTCTTATAAATATGAGACAATTCTCTATATATTTTAGAAATGAGGCCTTTATCAGAATCCTTAAATGTAAAGATGATTTCCCAATTTGTTGCTTCCCTCCTAATCTTGTCTGCATTAGTCTTGTTTGTACAAAAACTTTTTAACTTAATATAGTCAAAATTATCTATCTGGTGTTCAATTAAGCGTTCCAGATCTTCTTTGGACATAAATTTATTCTATCTCCACAGGTCTGAGAGGTAAACTATTCTATGTTCCTCTAATTTGCTTATAATATCACTCTTTATATCTAGATCATGAACCCATTTAGATCTTATCTTGGTTTGTGGTGTTAGGTGTGGGTCAAGCCCTAATTTCTTCCATACTAGTTTCCAATTTTCCCAGCAGTTTTTGCCAAATATCGAGTACTTATCCCAAAAGCTGGGGTCTTTGGGTTTATCAAACACTAAATTGCTATAGTTATTGCCTAGTTTGTCCTGAGATCCTATCCTATGCCACTGATCAACTACTCTATTTCTTAGCCAGTACCAATGGTTTTGATGACCGCTGCTTTATAATATAGTTTTAGATCTGGTACAGCAAGGCCACCTTCATCTGCCTTTTTTTCATTAATCCCCTTGAAATCCTTGACATTTTGTTCTTCCAAATGAACATTGCTACTATTTTTTCTAGATCTGTAAAATAATTTCTTGGGAGTTTGATTGGTATGGCACTAAATAAGTAGATTACTTTGGGTAGTATTGTCATTTTTATTATATTCTCTCTGCCTACCCATGAGCACTTAATGTTTTTCCAATTGATTAGGTCTGATTTTGTGTGGAAAGTGTTTTGTAGTTTAGTTCGTATAGTTTCTGACTTTTCCTTGGCAGATAGATTCCCAGATATTTTATACTATCATCTGTTATTTGGAATGGAATTTCTTTTTGTATCTCTTGCTGCTGAACTTTGTTGATAATATATAAAAATGCTGATGATTTATGTGGATTTATTTTGTATCCTGCAACTTTGCTAAAGTTGTGAATTGTTTCTAGTAGTTTTTTAGTTGAGTCTCTAGAGTTCTCTAAGTATACCATCATGTCATCTGCAAAGAGTGATAATTTGGTTTCCTCATGACCTAGTCTAATTCCCTTAATCTCTTTTTCTTCTCTTACTGCCAAAGCTAACATTTCTAACATAATATTAAACAATAATGGTGACAGTGGGAAGCCTTATTTCACTCCTGATCTTATTGGGAATGGTTCTAGTTTGACTCCATTATATATGATGCTTGCTGATGGTTTTAAGTAGATGCTACTAATCATTTTAAGGAAAGGCCCCTTTATTCCTATACTCTCTAGTGTTTTTAATAGAAAAGGGTGTTGGATTTTATCAAATGCTTTTTCTGCATCTATTGAGATAACCATATGGTTTTTGTTAGTTTGTTTATTAATATAATTGATTATGCTGATAGTTTTCCTAATATTGAACTAGCCCTGCATTCCTGGTATAAATCCTACTTGGTCATAGTGTACTATTCTGGGGATGACTTTCTGTAATCTCATTGCTAATATCTGATTTAAGATTTTTGCATCAATATTCATTAGGGAAATTGGTCTATAGTTTTCTTTCTCTGTTTTCACCCTACCTGGTTTAGCTATCAGCACCATATCGGTATCATAGAAGGAATTTGGTAGTATACCTTCTTCCCCTATTTTTTTCAAATAGTTTATATAGTATTGAAATTAATTGTTCTTTGAATGTTTGGTAGAGTTCACATGTAAATCCATCTGGCCCTGGAGATTTTTTCTTAGGGAGTTGGTTAATAGCTTGTTCTATTTCTTTTTCTAAAATGGGGCTATTTAAATAATTTATTTCCTCTTCTGTTAACCTGGGCGATCTATAGTTTTGTAGATATTCCTCCATTTCATTTAGATTATCTAATTTACTGGCATAAAGTTGGGCAAAGTAACTCCTAATTATTACTCTAATTTCCTCTTCATTGGAGAAAAGTTCTCCCTTATCATTTTTGAGAGTAACAATTTGATTTTCCTCTTTCCTTTTTCTAATCAAATTAACTAAAGGCTTATCAATTTTGTTGGTTTTTTCATAAAACCAACTCTTAGTTTCATTCATTAATTCAATAGTTTTCTTATTTTCAATTTTATCAATTTCCCCTTTTATTTTTAGAATTTCCAATTTGGTATTTAATTGAGGGTTTTTAATTTGTTCTTTTCCTATTTTTTTTAATAGTAAGCCCTATTCATTGATCTTCTCTTTCTCTATTTTATGCAAGTAAGCATCTAGAGATATAAAATTGCCCCTTATAACCGCTTTGGCCGTATCCCACAAATTTTGGTATGTTGTTTCCTTATTGTCATTCTCCTGGATGAAATTATTGATTGTGTCTATGATTTGCTCTTTCACCCATTCATTCTTCAGGCTTAGATTATTTAATTTCCAATTAACTTTTGGTCTATTTTCTCCTGGCCTTATATTGCATGTGATTTTTATTGCATAATGATCTGAAAAAGATGCATTTAATATTTCTGCCTTTCTGCATTTGATTTGGAGGGTTTTATGCCCTAACACAGGGTTAATTTTTGTATAAGTTCCATGAACCACAGAGAAAAAGGTAAACTCCCTACTGTCTCCATTCAATTTTCTCCAAAGATCTATCATACCTAACTTTTCTAACAATTGGTTTACCTCCCTAGTTTCTTTCTTATTTATTTTGTGGTTTGATTTATCAAATTCTGAGAGAGCAAGGTTGAGATCCCCCACTAGTATAGTTTGGCTGTCTTTTCTTCTTGCATCTCTCTTATTCTCCCCTAGGAATTTGGATGCTATTGCACTTGGTGCATATATATTTGGTATTGACACTGCTACATTATCTATGGTACCCTTTAATAAAATATAGTTTCCTTCCTTATCTCTTTTGATTAGATATATCTTTGCTTTTACTTGATCTGATATCAGGATTGCTACACCTGAAGCATAATAGGTTCTGCTCCAGCCTTTTACCTTCACCCTGTATGTGTCACTATGCTTTAGATGTGTTTCTTGTAGACAACATATTGCCGGATTCTGGTTTTTAATCCAGTCTGGTATCCGCTTCTGCTTTATGGGAGAGTTCATCCCATTCACATTCACAGTTAGAATAACTAATTCTGTATTTCCTGCCATCTTATTTACCCAAGTTATGTTTTCCCCTTTCCTTTCCCCTTTCTCCCTTCCCCCCTCCTCAGTATTTTGCTTTTGATGACCCCCTGCCCCAAACAATCCTCCCCCCTTTAGAGCCCCTCCCCCCTTTTTTACTTCTTTCCCCTGATTCTTCTAATTTCCCTTCTATTAGTCTATCTCTTTCTTTTCCTCCTTTCCCTCCCACTTCCCTATAAGGAAGGACAAGTTTCTCTGTGAAACTAAATGTGTCTGATATATACTTTTAGAGCCCAATCTGATGAGAGTAAGATTTACGCAATGCTCATCTCCCTCCATTCTTTCCCTCAATTATATTAGTTTTTCTTTGCCTCTTCATGCGATTTTTCCTTATTTTTATCTCCTTTTTTTAACCTTATTTTACCACCTTTTCCCTATTTCCCCCAGTATGATAGCCTTTCCCCCTCTAGTTTTCTTTTTCATATTATCAAAGTAATATCAAATTATACCCCCAATGTTTAAGTATCCCCGTAGTAGAAATAAAGTTCTCAAGAGTCCTTTCCTTTTGATCTTTTTATGCTTCTCTTGAGTTCTGTGTTTGGAGGTCAATTTTTTTTTTGTTCAGATCTGGTCTTTTCATTAGAAATAGGTGAAATTCACCTATATCATTAAATGACCATCTTCTTCCCTGGGAGATAATGCTCATTCTAGCTGGATAGGTTATTCTTGGCTGTAGTCCAAGTTCCTTTGCCTTTCGGAATATCTGGTTCCAGGCCCTTCTATCCTTCAGTGTGGAGGCTGACAGATCGTGTGTGATTCTAATTATAGATCCTCGGTATTTGAATTGTTTCTTTCTAGCTGCTAGCAATATCTTTTCCTTGGTGCGATAGTCCTGAAATTTAGCCATGATATTCCTTGGGGATTTAATTTTGGGGTCTCTTTCAGGAGATGATGGGTGAATTCTTTCGATGGTGATTTTGCCTTCTGATTCTACAATCTCAGGGCAGTTTTCTTTCAGGATTTCCTGGAAGATAGTGTTTAGATTCTTTTTTTCATCATGACTTTCAGGAAGTCCAATAATCCTTAGATTGTCTCTCCTAGATCTATTTTCCAAGTCAGTTGTTTTTCCTTGGAGATATTTCATATTTTCTTCTAATTTTTCATTGTTTTGTTTTTTGTTTGACTGATTCTTCAAGTCTTATTGAGTCATTCACTTGCATTTGTTCAATTCTTATTTTTAAAGTGTTGTTTTCTTCAGTTATCTTTTTTAGCTCTCTTTGTAACTGGCCAATTTGTTCATTGCATACTTTTTCCACCTCACCAATTTTGTTTTTCAGTAAATTGGTGTCTTTATCATATCTCTTTTGGAGGGCTTCTTGCACTGATCTCAGTTCATTTCCACATTTATCCTCTAGCTCTCTTTTGAGATTCTTTATGCAATCTCCCAGGAAGGCCTTGTGGGCAGGGGACCAGTTTATATCTCCCTTTGTGGCTTCCTCTGGAGTTGCTTTGCCTATAGGAACTTCAGGATCTGGGGTCTGCCCTTCTTTCTCTCCATAAAAGCTGTCTATGGTGAGAGCTCTCTTCTGCTTCTTACTCATTTGTTAGAAAGCTTGGGGTCTGTATAAAGCTGGGAAGCGCCTCCTGTGGTAGTTTGCCCTGGGGCAATTCCACTAAATAACTTCAGGTGCTGAGGCAGTGGGGCTAGGACTTTGCCCAATTTACTCCTTATAAAAGGCAAATCTGCCAGAACACCTGCCCCCAATCAGGGCAGAGTTTGCTGAGTGCCTCAGATACACTCCCCAGGTGTTTGGAGTTTCTGATCTGAGTCCCACCCAGTTCTCTGCCCTCAGTTCTGGAGCTGCACTGAGCAAACTGCTTACCCCGCCTGAAACAGCCCTGTTATGAAGTTCTTCAAAGGTAACTTCTGCAAGCAGTATTTTGTAGTCCAAATATGTCTGCATTCGTTGACTTAAAAGATCAGTTCAGAGGCTTATTTTATTGTTGATTTGAGAGAAGGTCAGAGGAGGACACAAAGAGTCACATCTTCACTCTGCCATCTTGGTTCCACCCCCCTTCTATGTTATTTTGTGTGTGACCCTTGTAGGCTGTTCCCTATGTATACCATGTCCTCTTCCAACCTCTCTCCACCCCATCCTCGTTATATTCCTACCCATACCTCAACTTCAATACTTCCTCTACTACAAATGCAAACATTACTGGCCTCTCCTCTCAGATCTCATGCAGCATGTTCCTTACCTCCATCTCTAATAAACTTCCCATGCGTTGGTGTAGCTATTTGTGTAAGCATTATATCCCTTTATAATATCAGAGAATGGTAAGGGTGGAAGGAACCTTGGAGACCACATAGCCCAAACTCCTTATTTTAGAAGAAACCGAGACCCAGACATGGAACACAACTTCTCCTAGAAAGTTAGAAAATCAAGACTTGAATTTAGGTCTGCTGATTCTAAGTGTACATTAAGTAACTCCTCCAAAACCGAGTCCATTGCTCCCTCCCAGTCCTCAAATATGCAAATGGAACAGTAATTTCATTTATCCCTCCAATGATGTCAGCAACAAGCCATCCATATGTGCCCAGCCTAAGCGAAACTGTTCCGTGACAGTTTTCAGAGAGGGCTTCCTCTAGACATCAGGAATGGAACTCAGGAACTGTCCAGAAGTTCTACCTCACCATCCCTGAGTGACCACCTCAGCTTTTTGTTTATAGATCGATATTTTTTACCTCCCCTTCACTATTTCTTATTCATTATGTGTTGCATTCTCCTGTTCAAGCCTGCAGGAAGTATTTGCAAAACAAGCATTGAACTTGTTTGAATGACCTGAACTATCTTTTCTTAACAGGAAGTGGGGAGAGTGAGGGCAGTGATGGGGATATGGGGAGAATTGTTTTGTTTTTTTTTTAAACATTAGCAGAGCAGCTAAAAGGGAGTGAAAAGCCCTTGCAGAGAAGAAGAGTGATTTGTCCAAGAGTGTTAGCTGGGAGATACTGAGATGTATGGAAAGTATTGAATTGGAATCAGAGGGTTTCACATTGATTTGATCACTCACTGTGACCTCAGGAAAATTGCTTCACTTCTCTGGGAATCAATTTTTCTAGCCATAAAAATCAGACAGATTACATCATCTCTAATATCTTTGCTAACTCTAAAATCATATGGTCCTATGACTAGTGCCATTAGGTTATAGTCCTTCTCTCTCCCAGAGTACCTCTCACTAAGCGGCTCTAACCTTTTCTTCACTAAATGATAGAATCACAGGATTTGAGAATTAGAATGAGCCTTGGATTCCCATCCATGGAAAGAAATCCACAAATCTTCAGTCTGCTTGAAGACTTCCAAGGAAGAGGAACCCATAACCTTGGGAGACAGTTGACTAGATTTGGGGACTAGCTCTAGATGGGGATATCAAGCCTAAATGGGCTTATTTGCAAACCCTCCCCATTATTCCTGGTTCCTTCCTTTAGGATCAAACTAAGGAGACTAAACTCTTAGAAAAAGTGCTTTCTACTTATTAGCTTCACTTCTTATCTCATCACCAACAGAGCACCTTTCCAAATGGATGTCCTAGAAATATCGCAAACCCGCCATCTAACTATCTCTATATAAATCAGCCCCATTCCTCTCCTTGCAGTATCTCAGAGATGTCATTTTCTCATCAATCTTGACTTCTCCTTCTCCCTCACCACACAATGGCACTCACTTTTTTTTTTCAAATTTTCCATTTCTACCGTCACAACATCTCTCTCATCCTTCCGACCAATCATCCAGTTAGCGCATTAGTTCAGGGAGTTATTACCTACAGATTACAGACAATAGCCCAGACAATGTCTCACAGTTTCGAGGAAGAAATTTGTGCTAAGGGCCACACAAGGCCCCTATTCAGTTAGCTCCAGCAGCTTTCTATTACGTCTTAGATTGAAAATAAATTCTGTGGTTGAGAGTTGAAAGCCCTTCACAACCTAATCACGATCTTTCTAGTCTGATCAGGCAGTTCTCTACCATCACCCCTGCCCAATAACTCCTGTCTACACAGTTCAATCTGACAAACTAGCAAGGAAAAAAAAAACACTTTCTCTCAACTCCTCCTACATAACTTTGTCCCCCATTTCTGCACCTTTCCACTGACCATCCCCTATGTTTCCAATGCACTCTCTCTTTATCTCTGCCCCTCCTTTGTTTCTTTGGCACAAAGCCCTCTTTGATTCCCTCAACTTCCCCAAGTATCTTGTGTGGAACTATTTGGTATTATATATTTGCAGTTATCTGTAATACTGGAGAAACTGAGGCAAAGTTTTAATTGTAGAGAGTTTTGGACTAGCCCAGACCAGCCGGCTGCATGGTACTCTTGTCTAAAGCATTCAGCAGCAAGCAATTAAGTCAGGAGATTTTTATAGGGCTCCAGCTATAGGGGAAACAAAGGCGGGGGGGGGGGGCGAGGATACTGGGTAATTGGACAAGCCATAGTTCCAGGAAAGGATCATAACTTAGTACTGTGTGGAATAAAAATGTGACTCCTGACTGAAAATCATTACTCAGAGATCTCTCAAAGTGAAGATTAGAAGTTTATTAGAATCTCGTGAAATTCTGGACAGTCATTCTCCGGATCATGCCAGGGGAGAGGATGAGGCCAAATTTTCTCATTTGCGCACATGCTTTATAGAGAGAGAGGGAGCCACCGGGCTCCCAGGACCCACCAATCTCCAGAACAGGGTATTTCTGGTTTGCCTATCACACACAGATTTTTATCAGACCTTTTGCAAATAGGTTTCCAATCAGTCTGGTCTGCCTTTGATATTCTAAAAAGCCACAATTAATTCCTTCCTGCAATAGTGATTCCCAATGAAAAACCACATCAATCTCTCACAGTCATTATTCTGAGAAGTCCTCAGTTTCCCATCTCACTCAGTATTGACAGGATGAGGCTCAACATAAAAAGGTTGAGGGCAGAGGCAATGCTCAAATGGAGGGGGAATTATACCAGCAAGGACTGAGATAAGACACCTGGAGTTTTATGACTTAGTGGTATGTCAAAGCTTCTTTTCTGACTCGATTCTCTCAGTCAATGTCAAAGGGAAGGGGGGGGTGGCCATAATAATTTTATTCAGGGCACAGCATATCTAGTTTATGTTTATGCTGTATATGTTTATATATATATATATACACATACACACATTTTACATATATGTACATGTGTAAATATTGTATGTTTGTATACTTGTAACCTCCCCCACTAGAATGTAAACTGCCTAAGGGTAGGATTGGTTCATGTCTCATACCTGTATCCCCAGAACATAGTTCAGAGCCTGGCACATAGCAGGCACATAATAAAGACTTGCTCATCAAATGATTGCCTCTACCCCTTATCCTAAAGACTTGCCTCCCCCCCACCCAGGGCTGAGAATCCCTTGCTAGGGAGATAGCTCAGGAGCCAAGCATCTCAAAGTGCAAGGGAGGGCAGGCTTTCTGCTGGTCCTGGGATGGAGGTTTCTTGTTTTTCTAAAGAATAGGAAGAAGGAGGAAGGGGCAGGGAAGGAGCTTATTATGGATTTTAAGATGAGAAAGCAAGGCAGAATCTACTCTCCTCTGAGGAGTTCAGCTCACTACCCACCTGGAGATGGAAGAAACCCCAGTGGGCCAGTGTCTGGTGATAGAGATGATATACCCCGAAGACCAGTGCTTGGTGACAGTCAATAGAGTGGAGCCATGAGGATGCTGGGAGTCCCCCCTCCCAGCAGCCCTGCACCTCCATGGTGGCCACATGTGGCCCCTTTGCACATCCCCCTCCATACATGAGCTATGGCCCTTTGGCTTCCCTGGCTGGGTGACCGGCCACATGTGTTGAGTCTCTCTGGACCCTGGCCACTTGCATCCACTCCTTATGTCCCTCTCCATGTGTGTTCTCTGAATGTGGGGCTGCTCTTCCCGCTGATGTCATGTACATTTATGGCAGAGTAAACTCAGGTTTATTGGGGACATGTTTTGTGGCTACTCCTCTTTCTCTGCCTTTCCATGAAAAGCCTTGACTTGGAACTCATCCTGTCCTCTGGCTGACCAGAAAAAATAAACATGGTGGTGGGGGCTCAGCAGCATCTCTTGGAGTAGATAGATACATAGCGGCAGATCTGCCCATTGGGCTGCATTTGGAGGGCCAGCAGGGCAGAGGGGCGCCCCAAGGTGCTTCACAGGGAACTTGCAGAAATCCTCCTTCTTCTTATTCTCGGCACCAGAGGTAGAAGCAGGAGCAAAGACTCTTGGGCCAAAAGGGCCAGTGAGAGAGCTCCATGCACTGAAAGTCTTCTGAGCCACTGAAACCATCCCCCAGTGGAAGGGGCTGCTCCCCAGAAGCAGGCACCCAGAATTTGTGCATCCTTCTTACCCAGATTAAGATCCCCCATCATCTGGGCACTTAGACCAAATGATGGATGACCACTTATTAAAGATTCTTCTTATCCAGACACTTCTTTTCCTAGTTGGCTAATGAGGGATCCAGACAGAACCTTGGAACTTCTAAATCCTTTAGCCCTGTTGTATCCATTGAAGACAACTAGAAGGACAAAATGCTAGATTTGAAATCAGAATGGCCTGAGTTTAATATCAGCCTCTGATGTGAACTAACTGTGTGACCCTGGGCAAGTCACCTCACCTTTGCCTGCCTCAGTTTATTAATCTGTAAAAAAAAGTAATAATAGCGTCTGCTTCCAAAAGTTGTTAAGAGTATTAAATGAGGGAATACTTATAAAGTGTTTTGCAAAACTTCAATCCCCATCTAAATGCTATCTAGCTATAGTTCTTGCTCTTATTATTATCAAAGATCATGATTGTATTCTCTCCTACATCTGTTAATACCCCACAGAGGTAACCCTGTAGGAAGGGATTTGGGGATACAATTACTTCCCTTTCTTATTTTTAACCAGTAAATTGGGCTTTTATAGATAATTAGATGCAAGGCAGAATCTACTCTCCTCTGAGGATCTCAGCTCACTGCTCACCTGGAGGTGGAAGAAACCCCAGTGGGCCAGTATCTGGTGATAGAGATGATATACCCAGAAGACCAGTGCTTGGTGACAGTCAATGGAGTGGAGCCATGAGGATGCTGGGAGTCCCCCCTCCCAGCAGCCCTGCACTTCCGTGGTGGCCACAT
This sequence comes from Myrmecobius fasciatus, assembly GCA_023553655.1. Classification (NCBI taxonomy): domain Eukaryota; kingdom Metazoa; phylum Chordata; class Mammalia; order Dasyuromorphia; family Myrmecobiidae; genus Myrmecobius; species Myrmecobius fasciatus. The sequence goes on along the minus strand of JAJPUD010001464.1, from coordinate 100,596 downwards.
GTGGCCCCTTTGCACATCCCCCTCCACACATGAGCCCCTAAAGACAATAGAAAATTACTGAAAGTTGGTTTCTTTCTTATTATGGAGCAAATGACATAACTGATTAGGTCTTTTAAAAACATTCATTTAGCAGAAGTGTAAAGGAGAGATTGGAGAGGAGAGAGACTGGGGGACAGGTAGACTGCTGCCAATGGCTTAGGTAAGAGATGATAAAGGCCTGAACTAAGACAAGGCCTGGGAGTAGAGAGAAGAAGGATGGGGACATCAAATCATGTGCCACCTGATTTATGGCATTGCTTAAAACTGGATTTACAGATTTTGCTTGAACTAGAAATTTTCTGAAAGTTCATGTTCTGGTAAATCTTTATAAAGTCTCTTCTGCTTTCTGTCTCTCCAGGAAAATCATTTGTTTTGTCAGTGGTGTTTGACCTTCTAAGCATCTTATTAAAATCCATAATAAGCTCCCTCCCTGGCCCTTCCTCCCTCCTCCTGTTGTTTAAAAAAGCAAGAAACCTCCATCCCAGGACCAGCAGAAAATCTGCCCTCCCTTGCACTCTGAGAAGCTTGGCTCCTGAGCTATCTCCCTAGCAAGGGATTCTCAGTCATGGGGGGCAAGTCTCTCTTTCTCTCTCTTTTTATTTTTGCCTTTTTGGAGAGGCCATTGGGATTAAGTGACTTGCCCAGGGTCACATTGCTAGTGAGTGTTAAGTGTCTAAATTCAGATTTGAACTCAGGTTCTCCTGACTCCAGGACTGGTGCTCCATTCACTGTGCTAGCTAGCTGCCAATAGGGCAAGTCTTTAGGAGAAGGTACAGAGACAAATAGTCATTTGATGAGCAAGGATTTATTAGGTGCCTGCTGTGTACCAGGCCCTGCACTAGATTCTAGGGATACAGGTGTGAGAAATGAACTAACCCTACCCTCAGACAATTTACATTCTAACAGAGGAGATCAGAAGTATACATAAAGATCTACATATATATATATATATATGCATATGTATGTATGTATGTATGTGTGTATATCTATCTATATACACACACATATATATTATATATATACACACACGCACATATACATATGGTGCTCTAGCCACTGCACCACCTAGCTAGCAAAAAAAAGGTAGCTAGGTGGCGCATTGGGTAGAGCACCAGCCCTGAAGTCAGGAGGACCTGAGTTCAAATGTGAATTTAGACATTTAACATTTCCTAGCTGTGTGACCCTGGGCAAGTCACTTAACCCCAATTGCCTCAGCAAAAAAAGAAAGAAAAGTATAAACATAAACTAAATAACTACAAATGTATAATATCAAATAGTCCAACACAAGGTAACTGGGGAAGTTGAGGGAATCAGGGAGGCCTTTGTGCCAAAGGAATGGACAGGCAGAGAAAAGGAAAGAGTGCATTTTAAGCCAGTGGAAGCACAGAAATTAGAGTATCATGGGTAAGCAACAGAGAGAAGACCAGTTTGACTAAACTGCAGAGAAAGAGAGAGAGAAACAGAGACAGAGGGAGACAGAGACATAAAGAGAGACACATAAAGAGAAAGAGAGACAAAATGAATAATGTCCAATGAAGTTGAAAAATAGGTTGGCTCTAGGATGTGAATCTATTGATGTGGGCATCATATGCCTAGTGATGTTTTTAAAACCCCCAAGAACTAATGAAAGTACCAAGTGATTCAGCATTTTCCCTATGTGCAAAGCAGTCTACTAAGCACTGGGGAGCTGAAAAGAAAAACCAGATCCATTTCTGAGGTTGTACCATTTGGAAGTGGCAAGGCCATCGGTAGCATAGTAGCAGCTGGTGAGGGTTCTGAATGTGTCTGGGAAAAGCTGCCAGTCTTGGCTCATCTCTGATCTTCCTTTCTCGCTTCCCGCATCTTGTCCTTTCCAGCTTGATATTTACTGAAGGGACAGAGACCCTTTCATAGTACAGAGCAACAGTAAAACCAGCTTTGAATTTATCTTTTTTAAAAAAAGGTTTTTAAAGATTTTTTTTGAAAAAAAAGATTTTTTAAAGATTTTGTTTGTATATGAATTGTTACTTTTTAAGGGAACACATTGGCTGTTGAGACAGCATCAAGCTCTTTGTGTATTTTGCAACATCTGGCTATTTGGCCATTTAATGGTCTTTCTCCAAAAACATCATCGATACAGTGGAAGTCTGATATATTCCACTAGATGGCAGAAGAGACCATTCAAGTTAGTGTAAACTTAGGCAACTCACTTTTCCTCCTCCAGAGGCAGGAAATTTCCAGGCTCAAAGATAGCCCAGGCCATCTATCAGCTTCCTCCATCATAAACCTGAAAAATCTCACCCACTATTTGCTGGAAGACCTCAAGTGAGGGAGAATCAATTTCCATTATGCATTTTCCACTTTTTCTTTTTAAAAATTCATATTATTACCTTTTAATTTGTATAGTCCCTTCATTTCTGAGACCCTCTCCTTCCCCAATGGGAAATGGGACAGGAAAGACAATTCAGGAAAACAAAACAAAACAAAACATCAAATGAGTCTCACAATATGTGCAATATTTCATACTCAACCCCCCACTTCTACAAAGAAAGAGAGGAGCATTTTCTCACTTTTTCTGGGTAGTTATAATTAGTGTAGAGTTTCTGAGTTTTGTCCCTATTGTTATTGTTCTTTCCATTGGAATTATTGGATTCACTGGGCACATTATTTTTCTAGTTCTGCTTATTTTACTCACATCAATTCCTAGATGTCTTCTCAAGCTTCCCTAAATTTGCCCTATTCCTTATTTCTTACAAAAGAGTAATATTTCATTACATCCACGTACCACAATTTGTTTAACCATTCTTCAGTCAGTGGGTGGCTCCTTTGTTTCCAGCTCTTTGCAGAAACACAAAACACTACTATGAATGTGGAACCTTCCTTTTTGTCTTTGGACTTCCTTGGACTATTTGCCAACCACGTCCTCTAGCCTTCTTTTTCAGTTATATCAATGTGATTTCATCCATGGGGATGCTCCTTATCATCATCTTCCCATAAATCTTTAAGTGTGAGGCGTGAGGAAGAAAGTTCAAATTTTTATTAAATTTTTATTATAAAATTTTTATGAACTAATTTTATAAAAAATTAAAAAATCAAAATTTTATAAACAAAAGTTTATTAAATACTTTGTTCCAGGCACTGTGTCAAGCGACTAAGAGTTGAGGATACAAAAAAAGGCAAAAAACAGTCCCTTCTCTTCAGGATGTCACATTGTAATAGAAGGAGACAAGGTATAAGTCAGTATGTATAAACCTGATAAAGTGCAAATGGGATGTAATTTCAGAGGGAAGGCAATAGCAGTAGGGGACTCCGAAAGGCTTCTTGCAAAAAGTAGATTTGGAATTAAGTCTTGAAGGAAGTCAGGGGAGAGAGAGAGAGAGAGAGAGAGAGAGAGAGAGAGAGAGAGAGAGAGATGGGACATTCTAGACAAAGGCTCAGATTTGGAACATAGAAGTCTTGTGAGAGGAGCCTCAATAAAGTCAGAGCTGCTGGATCCTACATGAAGGAGAATAAAAAATGAAAAGATGAAAAACTAGGAAGTGGCCAGGCTGTAATGAGCTTTCAAAGCCAAATGATTCTATGTTTGATCTTGAAGCTAATAGGGAGCCACAGAAGTATATTGAGTAGGGGAGTGACATGATCAGACCTGTGCTATATAGGAAGATCCTTTTGGCAACAGGATAGTGGATAGAATTGAGTCTTCACTCACTTCACACTTCATACTGTTGTAATAGTCCAGGCATTCATTTCTCAAATACATAGAAAACTGAGTCAAATTTATAAGAATATAAGTCATTCTCCAACTGATAAATGGTCAAAGGATATCAAATCTTTTTATATATAAAGCTTTTTATTTTCAAAACATATGCATAGATAGTTTTCAACATTCACCCTTGCAAAACCTTGTGTTCTAAATTTTTCTCCCTCCCCCCCAGAAAACAAGTAAGCCAATGTATGTTAAAGATGTGCAATTCTTCTATACATATTTGCACAATTCTCATGTTGCACAAGAAAAATCAGATCAAAAAGGAAAAAAAATGAGAAAGAAAACAAAATGCAAGCGAACAACAAAAAAGGTGAAAATGCTATGTTGTGATCCACACTCAATCCCCCTAGTTCTCTCTCTGGGTGCAGATGGCTCTCTCCATCACAAGACCATTGGAACTGGCCTGAATCACCTTGCTATTGAAAAGAGCCACATCCAAAAGTTTATCAAATCAAACAGGCACTTTTTAGATCTATAGTCATATAAAAAACACTCTAAATAATTATTGAGTAGAGAAATGGAAATTAAAACAACTCTGAGGTGTCACCTCATGCTTATCAGATTGGCTAATATGACAAAAAAATAAATATTGGAGAAGATGCAGGGAAATTTCTGGAGAGCAATTTGAAACTCTGGCCAAAGGACAAACAAACTGCCCATACCCTTTGATCCAGCAATACCACTATTAGGATTGTATCCAAAAGAGACTTAAAAGGGAGGGAGCCTATATGTACAAAGATGTTTATAGACTCTTTTTTGTAGAGCTGGACATTGAGGGGACGCCTATCAAATTCAGAAAAACCTGGAAAGACTTACCTGAACTGATGCGAAGTGAAATGACCAAAACCAGAAGAGCATTGTACACCGTGACAGCAATGTTGCATGATGATCGGTCATGAATGACTTGGGATTTCGCAGCAATACGGTGACCCAAGACAGTTCCAAAGGGCTCAGGATGGAAAGGCTATCCATATCCAGAAAAAGAACTGAATGCAGATCAGAGCATATATTTTTTTAATTTTCCTTATTTTTTTCATAGCTTTTTCTTTTCTTCTTTTCTTCTTTCACAACATGACTAATATGGGAATATGTTTAACATGACTGAATATATATATATATATATATATATATATATATATAACCTACATGAAAATGCCTACTGTTTCAGGAAGGGATCGGTGAGGGAGGGAAAGAGAAAATTTCAAACTCAAAATTTTATTTAAAATGTTAAAAGTCATCTTTATATGTAATTGGAAAAAAAGAAATTCTATTCAAAGAAAAGAAAATAGTCCAGGTATGAGGTGAAGAGGACCTGCATGAGTATGGGAACTTCGTGAGTAAAGAGAAGAGGACATAAACATATGATGTTGAGAAGATAGATATGACAGAGTTTGGCAACAAATTGGAAGTTTGGAAAGTGAGAACAAGGAGTGGAAGATGACACTTAGATTTTGCTTTTTTGCTGAGGCAATTGGGGTTAAGTGACTTGCCCATTGTCACACAACCAGGAAGTGTTAAGTGACTGAGTCCAGATTTGAACTCAGGTCCTACCCCAATTAGCTGCCCCTGACACTTAGATTTTAAGCCTGGATGATGGAGAGATGGTGGTACCCTACTCAGTAAAAGAACAAAAGATAAGAGTTTGGGAAACATAATTAATTCTAATTTAGATATGCTGATGAAATGTTCATTTTGAGGTGTTCAATAAACTGTTAATGATTCAAGGCTGAGCTCAGCAGAAAGACCAAGACTGTGAATGCAGATCTACGTGAAAATAGTCATTGAATCCATGGGAGCTGATGAGATTGTCATTTGGGATAGCATAGAAAGAGAGCAGAGTCCAGGACAGGGCCTAGGAAACTTTCAGGCTTAGGGATTATGATCTGAATGAAGATCCAACAAAAGAGACCAAGAAAGTAGGCCGAGAGAAAGGTCAACCAGGGGATAACCATATCATGGAAGCCTAGAAAGGAGATGATTAAGGCAAATAGAGTGCCCCACCGTGTCAAAGGCTACCGAAGGGTCTAGGAGAATGAGGACTGAGAAAAGGCCACTGCATTTGGCAACTAAGAGATCATGAGTAACCCTGGAGAGAGGAGTTCTACAAAGTGGAGGTAAGGAGTGGATTCTAAGCATGAAAATTAAGGATCCGTGCAGTGAGCAATGCATCCTGTAGGAAACCCTTCATCCCTTTCCTTCTTTCCATCTCTACTAGTGACCCCCTAAGTCACTTGCGGAGACCTTCCATATAAAAGAACCCAGATGGGCTGCTCCCTTTCCAGCTTGCCTCACGTTAGTCCTGGCTACCCTGCCCCTGGGGAATGATAACCTTGCCAAACTCAGTACTCAACAGTGAACTTAATACAACCTCACCTTCTCCAACTCAGTGATTCTTATCTCCTCTTGCCATTGCCTGGCCTCCACTGTTCACTTTCCCATTCCTATGCCTTTTAAGCCAACTCTCCCTCCTACAATATCCCCCTTGAGAGCTACCCAGCCCTTCCACTGGGTACTCTGGAAGGCCTACTCCATAGGTAACAAACTTGCTTTCATCCAAACCTTTCCCTTTCTCCTTTACTCCATCTTCCTAAATTCCCCAAGACCTGGCTCCCTCCTGATGACGTCCCTGGCTAAACTTCCAAGGATTTGCACTCACCAGCTGAACTCATTGGGAGGACTTTACAGGTCCTTTATCCTTTAAAATAGTCTCCATTTACAGCTCCACTTAATGGACCCTGAGCTTTCTCTCATAGTAAACAGAGTTATTAAAGGAACTGGAGAAATAGCAATCCTCGTGTGCAATCCTCTGCAATGGAGGAAGAGTACCCAGGTCAGGACCAGAGGTTTGAACCTCAGACTCACATCTCCCCTTCCCTCCTAGATTTCCTAACAGCTTTTTCTTCTATGTTCTCTCCCTCCCCCAACCCCATGGAAGCAGAGAAGCTTCTGAATTGACATGATAACAATCTGGTCGCTATTTAGCAGCCCCTTATATCCAGATAAGGATTTAAAGAACGCCTTGTGCTTTGGTAGCTTTATACTTGGGTTGTTGTTTATCCTTCATTTCTTTTATTTATTTATTTTTGTTAATTAAAGCTTTTTATTTACAGAACATGTGTAATTTTTCTACATTGACCTTTGCAAAACTTTTTTTTTGTTCCAAGCTTTTCCCCTCCTTCCCCCCACCCCACCCCTAGATGACAGGTAGTCATCTATATAATCATATGTTTTTTGTTAATTTGGTTATTGATATAGTCACTTATGCTAATAAACATGTGAAATATGTTAAATTATATGATAAATCCAATATATATATATATATATACATATACAGTTACAAAAAGGGCTGCCACAAACATTTTTGCACATGTGGGTCCCTTTCCCTCCTTCAAAATCTCTTTGGGATACAGGCCCAATAGAAACACTGCTGGGTCAAAGGATATGCACAGTTTGATCACTTTTTGAGCATAGCTCTAAATTGCTCTCCAGAATGGTTGAATCCGTTCACAGTTCCACCAGCAATGTATCAGTGTCCCAGTTTTCCCACATCCCCTCCAACATTCATCATTATCTTTTCCTGTCATCTTAGCCAATCTGACAGGTGTGTAGTGGTGCCTCAGAGTTGTCTTAATTTGCATTTCTCTGATTAATAGTGATTTGGAGCACCTTTTCATGTGACTAGAAATAATTTCAATTTCTTCATCTGAAAATTGTCTGCTCATATCCTTTGACCATTTATCACTTGGAGAATGGCTTGAATTCTTATAAATATGAGACAATTCTCTATATATTTTAGAAATGAGGCCTCTATCAGAATCTTTGAATGTAAAAATGTCTTCCTAGTTTATATTGCTTCCCTTCTAATCTCGTCTGCATTCATTTCGTTTGTACAAAAACTTTTTTAACTTAATATAGTCACACTTATCTATTTTGTGATTAATGATGATCTCTAGTTCTTTGGTCACAAATTCCTTCCCCCTCCACAGATCTGAGAGATAAACCATCCTACGTTCTTCTAATTTGTTTATAATATCATTCTTTATGTCTAGATCATGAATCCATTTAAACCTTATCTTGGTATACGGTGTTAGGTGTGGGACAATGCCTAGTTTCTTCCATACTCGTTTCCAATTTTCCCAGCAGTTTTTGTCAAATAGTGAGTTGTTATCGCAAAAGCTGGGGTCTTTGGGTTTGTCAAACACTAGATTACTATTGTCATTGACTATTTTGTCCTGTGAATCTAACCTATTCCACTGATCCATTACTCTGTTTCTTAGCCAGTACCAAATGGTTTTGGTGACCACTGCTTTATAATATAGTTTTAGATCTGGTACAGCTAGGCCACCCTCATTTCCTTTTTTTTCCCATTAATTCCCTTGAAATTCTTGACCTTTTGTTTTTCCAGATGAATTTTGTTGTTATTTTTTTCTAGGTCAGTAAAATAATTTCTTGGGAGATTGATTGGTATAGCACTAAATAAATAATTAGTTTAGGTAGTATTGTCATCTTTTTTATATTTCCTTGACCTATCCAAGAGCACCTTTTTTTCCCAATTGTTTAGATCTGTCTTTATTTGTGTGGAGAGTGTTTTATAGTTTTGCTCATATAGATCCTGACTTTCCCTTGGCAGAGATATTCCCAAATATTTTATACTATTGAAAGTTATTTTAAATGGAATTTCCCTTTGCATCTCTTGCTGTTGGATTTTGTTAGTGATGTATAAAAATGCTGATAATTTCTGTGGATTTATTCTGTATCCTGCAACTTTGCTAAAGTTGTGGATTATTTGTAATAGTTTTTTAGTTCATTCTCTAGGGTTCTCTAAGTATACCATCCTATCATCTGCAAAGAGTGATAATTTGGTTTTCTCATGACCTACTCTAATTCCTTTAATCTCCTTTTCTTCTCTTATTGCCAAAGCTAGCATTTCTAATACAATATTGAATAGTAATGGTGATAGTGGGCAACCTTGTTTCTCCCCGATCTTATTGGGAATTATTCTGGTTTATTACCATTACACATGATGCTAGCTGATGGTTTTAAATAGATGCTACTGACTATATTAAGGAAAAGTCCATTTATTCCTATATTCTCTAGTGTTTTTAATAGGAATGGATGTTGGATTTTATCAAATGCTTTTTCTGCATCTATTGAGATAATCATATGTTTTTTGTTCATTTGGTTATTGATATAGTCACTTATGCTAATAACCAGCCCTGCATTCCTGGTATTAATCCTACTTGGTCATGGTGTATTATTCTGGGGATGATTTTCTGTAATCTCTTTGCTAATATTTTATTTAAGATTTTTGCATTGATATTCATAGGGAAATTGGTCTATAATTTTCTTTCTCTGTTTTGTTCTACCTGGTTTAGGTATCAGTACCATGTCTGTGTCATAAAAGGAATTTGGTAGGAGTTGTTTATCCTTCATTTCAAAGAGAACCAATGACTCTCATGCTAGATGTCAAGGTACATGTAGAGTTTTCCCAGCATGCCCATAAACTGTTCATCAATGTCCTTATAGGAACTATGTTTCAAAAGTTTTGATCTCGCTACTTCCCAGAAGTAGTTTGCTTCTGTGTTCATGACCTTGAAGTTTTTTATCTGATCAATTTTTTATCATTCTAACTCTCCCTCTTCCCTACTACCCCAAGCCTGTTCTTCTTCACCATGACCCCCAGACCCTTCACCCCTTACTTATTACTCAGGTCATCTCTCCTGCACTGACTATACCCTCTTTTCCTTCCTAGTTCTACTTCTTGGTGACTCAGTTTAGCTTTTCCCTGCCCTTTCCTTTCTTGTGCCTTGTCCTTATCTTATTCCCAATTTGCCAAGCCTTAACTTGGGGTCACTCCTAATGTTTGTTCCTATTAAACAAAGCTGGAGGAAATCACAGAATTGTGTAACTGGGTCCATTATAAATGGATGTTACAAAATCTCCCCAGGGCCCTTCCTGGAGGCTTCATCCTCTGTATTAGTACAATTTTAGGGGAGGCTGGCCTACCTTTTGAGGGGGGCAGGGAGACTAGTACAAGAATGTCAAAACTTGGAGAGGCTGACTACCATGCCAGAGGGAATGACTACCCATCTGTGCTCATTTCACTAAGCCACAAAATCAGACCCATACTGCAATGCAGATTTTGGTGCCTAAGACAGGTGGTGTTTATGGAGTCTCTATGGAGTGCCCAGGTAGAATAACAGCTGGTCTTCATTTGCTTATCAGAATAACATTGGGATCTAGACACTATTACTATCCCCACTGTACAGATGAGAAAACTAAGGCTCACATGGGTCAAGTGACATGCTCAAAGTCATACAATAATGATAATTTTAAAAAAACCAGCCAGAAAAAGAATGACAACAATAACAATAATGATGATAGCTAGTAATCATTTAGTGTTTTTCAGGTTAGTTAAGTACTTCATAAATATTATTTCTTTTATCCTCACAACAATTCCATAAGGTAAGTGATGTAATTATTTCCATTTTTATATATGAGGAAACTGAGGTAAGTAAACGTAAACTGGAATGAGATAAAGTGACTTACCTAAGGCCATATATCTAGGAGGAGAAGCAGCAGGAATGATAGCAACAGCAGCAGTTGTTGGATGGCTCAGTATGTATGTCCACATCAAGGAAAGAGCTATGTTCTGTGAACAAAGCAGAACTGAAGTAGCTCCAAAGAAACCCAGTATGTGCACCAGGACTAGAAGTAATGATATTAACAATGTTATTAGTAATTAAAAGTATTAATATTAATGCTTGCTCATATAGCTAGCATTCATAGAGTGTTTTAATATTTACAAAGTACTTTATAATAAAGTGGTATGCCATTTTATCCTCATAACAGCCTTGGAAAAGAGGTAACATTATTTTCCTCACTTTGCAGATGGACAAATTGAGGCAGACAGAGGTTAAATGACTTGCTCAGGGTCGTGCAGCTAATAATAAGAACAACGAACCACAATAGCTAGAATTCATTTAGTACTTTGTGGTTTACAAAGAACTTTGCAAACTATGTCTCATCTTATCCTTATAACAACTCTGGGAGTTTGGTGCTATCATTATCTTACTTTACAGATAAGGAAACTGAGGCAGACAAAGGTGAAGTTACTTGACCAGGATCAAATGCCAAATCACAATGATATCAATAATAACAATGATGATAATGATAATAATTTTAAAAGTCAGCAATAATTCCAGCAATAATAAGAAGCATTAGTGCCTTAATATTTAGAAAGCACTTTAAAAATATTTTCTCACTTTGGGCTCATAACAACTCTGAAAGGCAGGGGTTATTTCTGTCTCCACTTTATGCATGTGAAAACGAATGCAGATCAAGGTGAATTGACTTGTCATGCAGCTAGTAATAATAACAATGGCATTAACAATAGCAATAGTGATGATTATAATAATAGTCAACAGTTCTCTAGTGTTCTAGAGAAAACTTTATTTCAATATCAAATTGCTTTATAAGTATGATTTCATTTGATACTTAGAACAATTCTGAAAGATAGGTGCTATTAGTATCCCTACTTTACAGATGAGAAAACTGAGGCGCACTTAGATCAAACAATTGCCCAAGGTCACATAGCAAATTACAATTTTACTGCAAATGATCGTAATAAAAATAATAGCAAGAACAACCACAAAAAATGATGAATGGAATAATAATGATAAACAGTGGCCAGCATTTTCATAGTGCTTTAAGTTTTCCAAAGAACTTTACAAGTACTATTTCCTTTTATCCTCATAATAATATTTGGAGTTTGCTGATGATATTATCCTGACTTTACAGATAAAGAAACCGAGGTAGGGGTCAAGTGACTTGTCCACAGCTCTTATCTTTTCTCTGAAGAACTTTGGAATTGAGTGTGTGGCGTGGGCGACCCTGGCACAGCACTGCCCAGCAAAGCTCACCCTTATCAGAAAAGGCACTGTGCTCTAGGAGCAAAGCAAAATTGAAGTAGCTCAAAAGAAATGCAAAATGAGCTAAGTTAGAGAATCTTCCCCAAATGTTCACATGGACAGTTTGTACCCAAGCTGAGGCACAGCGTCCTGAGCTTACGTTAGTCTGATCAGCCAGTCAGACCCATTGTAACTTGACTCCAACAGAATGATGTCATTTTTGTCCTTTTGAGAAAGGACAGCACCAAGCCACTCACCAGGATCATATAGTTATTAGAAGAAGGAACAGGAACGATGATGCAGAGGAAGAGGATATTCATAAGAACAACAGCAGTTGCAACAAAAACAACATTAACAATAATAGTCCCTGTTCATGTAGGACTCAAAGGTTTACAAAGTTCTTTTTGAACATGATTTCAGATGATTCTCGGAGTGATTTCTGGAAGTGGGGGTCTTAACTATCCCCCAGTGGGCATATGACAAGGCTGAAGGAGAGATCAGGTACTTAGCCTAGTGTCACAGAGGTAGCCATAGTTGTAAAAAGAATAGCAATACTAATTGTAAAAGTAACAGTGATGTTAACCAAAATGGTAATAGGAATGTTGTAATAATTAATAATCTGACATTCAGAGAGCACTCTGAGTTTGCAAATTGTTTTACCAATTTACCAAACTCATTTTATACTCAGAACAACCCTGGGATGTAAGGGTTATTATTAGTGTGTCCATTTTTAAATATACGAAAACTGAGGTAGACCTAAATCAAGGAACTTAGCCAGAGTAACACAGTAGCCCATTGCCAATGGTAATGAATTATAGAAACAAAAACAGCAGCAACAAAATAACATAATAATAGTTAGCATTTATGTATCCCTTTCATATTTACAAAGCAATTTACAAATGACTAATTTTATTCTTATAAAACCCTTGGGAGGTGGTTGCTATTATTCTCACAACTTTATAAATGAAAAAACTGAGACAGAAAGTAGTCAAGTGACTTGCCCAGGGTCACACAGCAGTAATAATATCAATAATTTTATTTTTATTATTAACAACTACTATTATGGTCATCATATCCAGCATATTTTGACTATTATAAATATGAAAAGCACTTTATAAATATCATCTCAATGTATTCTCAGAACAAGCTTGGAATGTAGGTATCACTATTATCCTCATTTTACAGAAGAGAAAAATGAGGGGCTCATAGATAAAATTAATTGTCCTGAGTCACATAACCAATGAGAATAATAATGATAAGAATTAAAACAGCAACAAAAGTAAACATAAAACAATAATTCTATTATTATTTAAATAATAGTATTTAGCATCACATAGCATTTTTAATGTTTACTAAGAGCTTTATAGATATTATTTCATTTTGTCTCACAGCAACCCCAAAAGGCAAGAGCTTGTCTCCACTTTACAGATGTGAAAACTAATGGATGCACAGGGGAATCAACTTGTCCTGGGTCACACAGCTAGTAATAACAATATTAATAATAGTTTTTTTATTTTTTATTTTTTTCATTAAAGCTTTTTACTTGCATAACGTATGTATGGGTAGTTCCTCAACATTGATTCTTACAAAGCTTTCCATTACAAATTTTCACCCCTTGTCCCCTCCCCTCCCCTAAATGGCAGGAAGTCCACTACATGTTAATTATGTTAAAATACTTGACAGTCGAATATATGTATACATATTTCCATACTTATCATTGTTGTGTATCTACAAGAAAAAAAATCAGAGAAAGGAAACCCAATGCAAGCAAACATCAATAGAGATCATGAAAATGTTACGTTGTGGTCCACATTTCACATCCCTCTCTCTGGTGTAGATGGCTTTCTTCACTGAACAATCGGAACTGCTTTGAGACATCTCATTGTTGAAGAGAACCATGTCCATCAGAATTGATCATCATATAGTCTTGTTGTTGCCATGTATAATGATCTCCTGGTTCTGCTCGTTTCACTCAGCATCAGCTCATGCAAGTCTCTCCAGGCCTCTCTGAAATCATCCTGCTGGTTGTTTCTTACAGAGCAATAATATTCCATAACATTCATATACCATCATTTGTTCAGCCATTCTCCAATGGATGGGCATCCCTTCAGTTTCCAGTTTCTTGCCCCTACAAAAAGGGCTGCTACAAACATTCTTGCACATGAGGGGTCCCTTTCCTTCCTTTAACATTTCTTTGGGATATAAGCCCAATAGAAACACTGCTGGGTCAAAGGGCATGCACAAAAGTTTTTTTTTTTTTAATAGTGTTACAAAGTTAACAAATTACTTTACAAATAGGGTTTCATATGATACTCAGAAGAACAAACCTGGAAGAGAGTTTTCTCTTAGTATTCCCACTTTACAAATGAGAAAACTGAAGCAGTTAAAGCAGTAAAGCTACTTGCCTAGGATCACACAGCAAGTTACAGTCATACCAGAATAACATCAACAAGGAAAAATAATTAAAAAAAATAATGAATGAAATAATGATCATGATCATGAAATTTATAAAGCACTTTAAGCATTCTAAAATGTTTTACAAGTGTATGTAATTTCATTTTATTCTCACAGCAAACTTAAGAGTTTAGGGGTATTATTATCCTCATTTTACAGATGAGTCAAGTGACTTATCCATGGACACATAGTAATTAGTAAGAAAAATAGTGTCAATAATGAAGGCGATAATAATGGTGATGACTACAGTCGATACTCATGCAGTGCTTTACAGTTTTCAAAGTTCTTTACAAGAATAATTTCATACGATTCTCAAAATGATTTTTAGAGCTAGGTGCTTTGATTATTCCCACTTTCCTTGTGATGCATTTGAGGCAGAGTTAAATGACTTGCCCAGGATCCCAAACACAGTTGTAGTTGTAATAGTAATAGCAATAATAAAGTACTCCAAATAATAATGTTAATACTTAATAATTCATAGTTAATAATAATAACAAATAGCTAATAGTTAACAAAGGCAATATAACAACAAAAGTAACAGTAGAACAGTATAGGAATAGCTTACATTCACCAAGCACTTCAAGGTTTGAGAAGTCCTTTATAAATGTTAACTCATTTACTTTTAGAACAACATGAGATGAAGATCATATTAGTCTCTCCACTTTGCAGTTGAGAAGTTTAAGGCAGAAATAGGTAAAGTGGTTCATTCAGAATGATATAGTTAGTTTTTGCAGTAATAGAAGTGAAAATCATAATAGTCAAGGTAATAGGATAATCATGAGAGCAACACCAATAGCCATGGTGATAGAAAGAGTAATAGTCACCAAAAAACCATTGACATAGTAATAATAGCAGTACAACTAGTAAGAAGAGTGACCTGAATCATAAGGGCAACAGGAAAAGCTATAAGAACACTAACAACGACTGTAAAAGCAACAATAATAGTAACAGCAACAGCAAATAGCAATAGCAAAAGAGACAGGAAAACTAACAGCATCAGTAAGAGCAAAAGCCCTAACAATAATACCAAAAGCAACAGTAAGAACAACAATCAAAGCAAACAAAAGAGCAACAGAAAAAGCAAAAACAAGAACAAAAGTAACAGCAACTGTAACAAGAAAAGTAACAAAAATAACAGTAACTGCAACGTAACATTAACAACAAATTAACAAGAACAAAAGTAACAGCAAGAGTAAAAAAAGTAATAGTGAAAACATCAAAATAGTAATAACCACAAAAGTAATAGAAACAATAATAGTAACAAGAAAAGGAAGAGCAAAAGCCAATATAACAAAAACAACAGTAGTAGTAGTAACAGCAACTATACCACCAAAAGTAATGATAAAAACAACAGTAACAGCAAAAAGAACAGTAATAGTAACAGAATCACTAAAGTAACAGAAGCAATAACATAACTAACAGGAACAGCAACAGGAACAATATTTGCATCAATAATAGCAATGGCAAGAGTAATGGCAGCAACAGCAGCAAAAGGAAATACAACAGCCCCAGTAACAGTAGTAGTAATAGTTTGCATTCATAGAACATTCTAGATTTGAGAAGTTACTGGACCCAGATATTTGTTGTCCTAATAGTAGTAGCGATATTAATAGCTACAGTTTTGGTCTCTGTCATCTCCTCTTATTCTCAGAACAATCCTGGAGTGTAATTGCTATTAGTGTCCCCACTTAACAGATGAGAAAACTGAGGCAGATATAGGACAAATGACTTGTCCAAGGTCACATGGAAAGTTACAATAATATTATAAATGCTAATAATAAAACAGCTTTGAGCATATTAAGAAAATAATGACTGGAATAATAATGGTCAGTAATTCTCTAGTTCTTTAAGTTTTCCAAAATGCTTTATAAAAATTATTTCATTTTTACCCTCTCGATAACACTGTCCTTACTTTCAAAATAAGAAAACTAAAGTAATAGTCAATTCATTTGGCTAGGTTCACACAGCTATTCATAAGAAGAATAGGAGTGATCACAATGATAATGAATCTATTACTAATAATTGTCTGTATTTACAAAAACTGAAAGTTTACAAAGGTTTTTTTTTAAATGTTATTTTATGTGATTCTCAGAACAATTCTTGGAGGTACATTCTCTGGTTATCTCCATTTCACATATAACAAACTTGAAGAAGAAATCAAGTGTCTTTCCCAGGGTCACACAACTAATTGAAAATGTAATACTAATAGCAGTGATGAGTAATTGTTATAATCTAATTAGCAAAAATAATAGCAATAGAAATAAAACAATAGGAATAGGATTGGTTAAAGAAATAAAAGGAATAGTTGCTATTCATGGGGAAATTTGATATTTTTGAAGTGCTTAACAAATATTATCCTATTGTCCTCTTAGAACAGCCTCATAATGGAACTGCTAATAGTATCCTCCCTTTACAAATGAAAATAAAATGTGATAATATTTGTTAAGGATTCTGGAAACATCAAAACAACCAACCATGGAAGTTTGTTGATGCAATTACTCCCATTTTACAAATAAAGACACGAAGGCAGACTGGTCCAGAATCACAAAAACTATTGGTAAGTATAATAGTGGAAATGATGATGATGATGATGATGAAGATGAAGATGATGATAAAATAATGATAAGAAAATAGTCATTTTTCATGAAAGATATTAAGGTTTTCTAAATATATCATTTCAGCCTCAGAATGATATTAGCAAGTAAATGCTCTGGTTACCTCCACTTTACATGACAAAACTGAAATAGATGTCAAGGCACTTATTCAGGATCACCTAGCTAGTTATGGTAGCAAAAGGGAGAGCAATGATAATAGCAATAGTAAAGGTAATGTTAATATAATAGCAATACCAATAACAATAAGAGGAACAAGAATAGGAACAGGAAGATTAATAACTGGCATTCATAAAATACTCGAAAATACTTTAAAATATTATCTAATTTCATTCTCAGAACAACCCCAAAATATAATTGCTATTACTTTCCACATAAGAAAACAGAGGTAAAAATAAGCCCAGTGACTTGAACAGGATCACAAAGCTTGTTACAAAAATATTAGCAATGATAATAATAATGGTGTTGCTAATAGCATGAATAATAACAATATTAATGATAAAAATAAGAATCCTGAACTACCATAGAAGCTTGCAAAGTGTTTTATTTCATTTTATTCTTAGAAGAACCTTAGGATAGGGGTGCTATTAATATCCCCACTTTACAGATGAGAAAACTGAGTCAGATAGAGTTGAAGTGACTTGCCTAGTGTAATGTCATTATTGTAATAGAAATAGCAATCATATTAGCAATAGTAATAGTAATATCCATAATCATTGCAATAGCAACAACAAAAATAGAAACAATAGCAATAGTAATAGCAATTTCAATGAGAAAATAATAGTAATAGTAAATATTACTCCATTTTATTCTCACAACAACCACTGGAGTTTATTGATATGATTATTTCTATTTTATACACAAGGAAACTGAAGCAATAAAGTACCTTGTCCAGGGACACACAGCTATTAGTAGGAGATACAGTCATGCTGATGGGTCTGAAGATAATGATAAGCATAATATTTACCAGTTACATATGGCTTTCAGATTTACAAAGTTCTTAATAAATATTATTTCATTTGCTCTTCAGCATGATTTGGTGCTCTGCTTAGTCCCACTTTGAATTGCCCAGTCATAGTAGTGCTGTTTATAATGATGATGATAGTATCTGAAATACTATTAGTAACAATAATTACAGGACTAATATTAGTAATAGTGATAGCAACATTAGTGATAGTAATAATTATAT
>JAJPUD010001464.1:16724-77647 GCA_023553655.1 Myrmecobius fasciatus | reverse complement strand
TTTTTATTTTTAGTAATAATTATATTAATTATATATAAAATTATATATAATGTATTATAATAGATAATTAGATAATTATAATTAATCAATGAATTGCCCAGAGTAGTGCTGTTTATAATGATGATAATGATAGTATCTGAAATACTATTAGTAACAATAATGATAGTACTAATATTAGTAATAGTGATAGCAACATTAGTGATAGTAATAATTATAATTAATTATACATAAAATGATATATAATATATTATAACATATAGTTAGATAATTATAAGTATATCAATGAATTGCTCAGTCATAGTAGTGCTGCTTATAATGATGATGATGACAATATCTGAAATACTATTAGTAACAATAATTATAGTACTAATATTAATAATAGTGATGACAGCATCAGTGATAGTAATAATTATATTAATAGCAATATTGGGAATAGGAAAGTGATTTATGGATCATTTTCTTTTATTTCATTTCATTCCATTTTGTTTTATTCTCAGAATAAAATTTCATTGGATTTCATTTTATTCTCAGAATTTAGGATGTATATAGAATTAGGATTGGCACTTTCCAGATGAGAAAACTGAGTCAGATGCAATTTAAGTAACATGTCCAGGGAATAACAATGTTAATAGTAACAGTAATAGGACTACAATAATGGCAATAGTAATAGCAATAGTGAGAATCTTGGCAATATATATGTATATAGATAATAGTTATATTAATGGCAGTGATATTAACAATGCAATAAAATGGAAATAGTAATAATAATCGTAGTAGTAGTTGTGGTCCTAGTAATAGTTGGCATCCACAGAGTATTTTGAGGTTTCTGAAATAGCTGACAAATATTATCTCTTTGTATTATAAGAAAAATGCTGGGATATAGTTGTTATAAATACTTCCGTTTTACAGATCAGACAACTGAGGCAAATATAGGTCCAGGGTAAAACAATAAGTGCCAATAACACTGGAAGTGATAATAAGAAAAACAACAAGAGCAAAACTTAAGATGAGTAGGATAGTAATGATAATCATGGCCACCATTCATCTAGTGCTTTGTGTTTTCCAAAGTGTTTTACGAATATTATTTCACTTTATCCTCACTACTACCTTGGGGGTTTGGTGATATTATTATTCCCACCTTACAGATAAAAAAAAAAAAAAAAAAAACTGAGGCAGAGGTTGAATGACTTCTCCAGGGTCACACAGCAATTAGGAGGCAGAATAGTAGTGATAATGACACTGATAATAATGCTAATTGTGATAAACTATCAACACTCATGAAGGGTATTAAGGTTTACAAAGTTCTTGACAAAGATTTTGTCTGATTATCAGAATATTTCTTAGAATCACATGTTCTGAATACCCCCACTTTATATATATATATATATATATATATATATGTATGTATGTATGTATGTATGTATGTATGTATAAATTGAGGCACAAGTCAAATGACTTGCCCAAGATCACCCAGCTGGTCACAGTTGTAATAATCATGTGAGTAGACATAGAAAAAGGAATAAGAATAGTTGGCAACCACTCTGAGGTTTAAGAATAACAGCAAAAACAAAAGCAATAGTAGCAACAAGAGTTACAACAGCAATTGTATCAATAGCAAAAATAACAATAATAGTAACAACAACAGCAAGTCCCAAAGGAACAGCAACAGTATATGACAGCAACAACAAAAGAGTAACAACAAAGAAACAACAAAAGTAACAGCAATATCAACAACAACAAGATCAAAAGTAATAGCAACAGCAAAAGCCACAAAAAGTAACAGGAACAACAACAAAAGTAACAACAATGGCAAGAGCAAAAATAACAGTAATAGCAGCAGCAAAACAACAACAAAGGTAAGAATAACAGTGGAAGCAACAGCAACAATAAAGGTAACAAAAATAATAGTAACTGCAATAGTAAAAGTAACTGGAACAGCAAGAATAAAAGTAACACTAACAGAAATAACACAAAAGGAAATAATAATAACAACAGTGAAAACAAAAGTAACAGTAGCAGCAAGAATAACAGTAACATCACATAGTAATGACAACAAAAGTAAAAACAACAGAAAAGGTAACAATACTATTACAGCAAACCCCAAAGGAACAGTAAATATATAACAGCAAAAACCAAAAAGCAATAGCAACAGTAACAGAAAAAGCAAAAACCAAAAGAACAGCAATAGTAACAATAAGATCAAAAGTAATAGCAACAGTAAAAGCAACAAAAAGTATCAATAACAATAGCAAAATAGAAACAACACCAACAGTAATAGTAAGAATAATAACAATGGCAAAAACAAAAGTAACTAACAGCAACAATTACAAAAACAACTACAATAATAGTAACAATGGCAACAGTAAAAGTAATCACTACAGAAACAACAAAAGTCATAGTAATAGCAAAAGCAACAGTTACAAAAATAATAATTACAAGAACAACAGCAGCAGCAACAATAATAACAAAAATAACAAAAGGAACAATAATAGTAGCCACAACAGCAAGAGCAAAAGCAGAATTATAACAGCAACAGTAAAAGCAACATTAACAACAAAACTAAAAGTAACATCAACAGTAAGAGTAAAAACCACAACAAAACTAACAGTAACAACAACAAAAGTAATAGTAGCAGTAACAGTAATGGCAACAGCAAGAGCAAAAGTAACAATAACAATAAAAGTAATAATATCAACAAAAGCAATAGTAGCAGTAAAATCAACAGCAACAATAACTGTAACAAAAATAATAGTAACCGCAAGAGTAACATTAAGAATAAGAACTGGCAAGAGCAGAAGTAACAATAACAACAGTTACAAAAACAACCACAATAATAACTAAGACAGCAATGGTGGACAGCAATAGTAACAACTATAGCAACAACCAAAAAGAAACAAAAGTAATAGTGACAGTAAAAGCAACAGTTACAGAAATATTAACAGTTATAGTATTAATAACAGTAACATAAACAACAAAATAACAGCAATAATAATAGTAACAACAACAGAAAGAGCAAAAGCAAAATTGTAACAGCAACAGTGAAAGGAATATCAACAGCAAAAGTGACAATAACAGCAAATGTAATGCTAACCTCAACAACAATAAGAACAGGTACTGTTACGGTAATAACAAGAACAGGAACAGTAATGGTAAAAGTAACAGCAATAGCAACAGTATAAGAGTAACTTTGGCAGGAAGTTACAGCCTTGAAAGCAGTTAAACATCAAGAGTAACTTCAGTAGAACCTGTAAAGGTAACAATAACAGTAACTGCAACATTAACAAAAACAACAGTAAAAGTAAGAGTAACAGCAAGAATAAAGACAACATTAACAAAAACAATAGGAACAGCAGCAACAGAAGTAACATAAATCGTAGTAGTAAAAGCCACAGTAATAATAACAAGCAAAGGCAAGAGTTATAGGAACAGCAACAATAGGGACAGAAACAGCAATAGCTATAGAAAAAACAAGAGCAACAATTACTATGACAATAGGAACAGCAACAATAAAAGCAACTGAAATAGTAACAGCAACAACAAAATTAACAGCAACAGCAATGGCAACAGTAATAGGAACAGCAACGATAATAATAAGAGTAACAGCAATAACAATAACAATGGAAAAATGGCAAGAACAAAAGACAATGCTATAACAACAACAGCAACTGGAATAATTACCACAGCAGTATTACTAACAGTAACATCAACAGCAAAAGTAATATTCATAGTAAGAGCATAGTAACAACAGCAGTAGTAGAAGCACCAACAACAATAAGAGAAAATATAAATGCAGCAGCAGCAACAACAAGAAAAATAACAGCAACAGCATCAACAACAGTAACAACAGCAATAGTAATGGCAACAATAACAGTAACAAGAAAAGGAAGAGCAAAAGTCAATGTAACCGTAACAAAAACAAAAGAACAGTAACAGCAATGATACCAAAAGCCATAGTAACAACAAAAGGAACAATAGTAATAGAATAGCAAAAGCAAAAGTAATAGCAATATTAACTACAAAAGGAATAGTAACAGCAACAAGAATAATTGTATTAGTAATAGCAACAATAACAACAGCAGAAACAAATTTAAATGCAACACCAACAACAAAAGCAATACTAACAACAGCAATAACACAACAATAACAGCAACAACAGCACAACAGTACAGCACAGAGCAAAGGAAATGCAACAGCACAGTAATAGCAACAGTTTGCATTCATAGAATATGCTGAGATTTGAAAAGTAATGAACACAGATGTTTCCATCATAATATAATAGCAATGTCAATAGTTGGGTTTATTGTATTGATTATCTCCTTTTATTCTCAAAACAATTCTGAGATGTACTTGCTTTTAGTGTCTCCACTTGACAAATGAGAAAAGTGAAGGAGATATAGACCAAGTGACAAGATCACATGGGTTTGGGTGCTATTAGTATCTATAGTTTACAAGTTAAGCAACTTGCTCAAGATCTCTCAGCAAGTTACATTGATGCCTTGAATTGATGTTCATAATAAAAACATCAATAAGAAATATAATTATTAGAATCATGATGATAATAATGGTCAGCATTCAGACAGAGTTTTGTTTTTCAAAGTGGTTTACAAATAGTGCTTCATTTTGCCTTCACTCTACAATCTTGGGAATTTGCTAGTGTTATTATCTGCAGTTCACATATAAGAAAACGGAGGATGGGGTCGAGTGATTTGCCCAGGGTCACACAGCAGTTACTAGGAGTAATAGCAGATTATAATAACAAAAAATAGCCACAACTCATGGAGGGCTTTCAGGCTTGCAAAGATCTTTACAAATATAATTGTATTTGATTCTCAAAATGATCCAAGGAAGTAGGTTCTCTGATTAAGCCCAATTTCCATATGATGGACCTGAGGCAGAGGTCTAATACCTTGCCCAGGATTGCAGAGCTAGTCTTAGTAATAATGATAATGGTGATCGGTAATAATAATAATAATATTAGTATTAATAATAGTAATTATATTAATAGTAGTAACAATAGTTACATTTGGCATATAGAGTAGTTTGAGATTTGTGAAGTCCATTACACATTTTTCTTTTCTTCTTTTCTTTTCACAACTTTTTCACAAGCTCCTTTTCTTCCCACAATTCTAGTAAAGATGCAGTTGCTATCCCCACTTTACAGAAGAGAAAATCAACACAGACACAAGTCAAATGACTTGCCCAGGGCCACACTGCAAGTTACAATCATACTGAAAGTGATAACAGTAAAAACAGCAATAAAGATCAAAATAATAAATAGAATAATAATGATAATAGTGTCCAGAATTCCTATTGTGCTTCATATTTTCCAAAATGCTTTTCAAATATTCTTTCATTTTCTCCTCACAAGAACCCTGGAAATTTGGGGATTTTATTATCCCCATTTTTCAGATAATGAAACTGAGGCATCAAGCAAGTCCCTGTTCTAGGGTCACATAGCTTAGTGGGAGTAATTGTAGTTATGATGATGAAGATAATAATAAATAGTCAACATTCATGTATTACTTTAAGGTTTCAAAGCAGCTTTGAAAATATTATCTCATTGGAGCCTCGGAACAACCCTGGGGTCTAGGTGCCATTTTTTTATCCTCTCTTTACCGATGCAAAAGCCAAGGCAAACCTAGGTCAAATGACTTCATCAGAATCACATACCATATAATCATATTAATTGTTCAGAAAATCATAATCACTGCAAGAACAAGAATAACAAAAACAACAGGAACCCCTACTACCACTATAACAGCTAGGATTCGTATGGTACGTTCATATTTCAGCTATTTTCAGTCATGTCTGACTCTTCATGACCCCATTTGGACTTTTCTTTGCAGAAATACTGCCCTTTCCTTCCCCAGTTCTTTTAAAAATGAGGAAACTGAGATAAATAGGGCAAAGTGACTTGTTTGGGTCATATAGCTAATAAGTGCCTGAGGCTGGATTTGAACTTAGGAAGCTGAGTCCTGGTGCTTTCAGGTCCAGCACTACATCCACTGCAGCACCATCTAGCTGTGTCTGCTTTCATATACATGAGATTCTTTACAAATATCTTATTTCTTCACCATAACAACCCAGGAAAATGCATGTCATTATGATTCCTAATTTACAGATGTAGAAACTGGATTGACTCACACAGTCACGCAGCTAGCAATAATAACAATGATATTAATAATAACAATTATAATCGTAATGACATTTGTCAGCTTTGAGATGATATTATGTTCTGCAAAAGGCTTTACAAATATTATTTCCTTTGGTTTTCAGAATAATCCAGAGGGCTAGATGCTATTATTGGGATAATAACTCTTTTCAAATGAGTAAATTGAGGGAGACTTAAGTCAAATGACATGCTTAGAATCATACTTCAAGTCCTAATAATAATGACAATAACAACAACAAGAAGAACAACAACTATACCTGGAATTCATATTCTGCTTTCTGCTTTGCAAAGGGCTTTATAAAGGTTATCCCAACAATCCTTAGAATTCATGCAGCTATTGGTCCTACTTTACAAATAAGGAAATTGAGCTAAAGGTCAAATGACTTATCCAGGATCATGTAGCAAGTAATGATTAGAATAATTATGATCATACCACCAATAACAACCACAACTGTAATAACAACAATAATAGTGGTCAACATTCAATTAGGGCTCTGAGATTTGCAAAGCCTTTTATAAATGTTATCTCATTTTATCCTAAAAGAATCTCAAGAGGTAAGTGCTATTATTATTCCCATTTTACAAATTAGAAGACTGAGGAAGAATAGATCAAGCAAGTTGCCTAGAGTCACAAAAATAATAATAATTTCTGTAGCAATGATGATTCTAATCAGCATTTATATAGCATTGTGAGGTTTTCAAAGCACTTTACAAATATTTGGTCCTCAGAACAATCCTGGGTGGTAAGTGCTGTTAGTGTCCCCACTTTACAGAAGAGAAAACTGAGTTAGACATATGTCCAACAACTTGTACAGGGTCACACAGCAAGTTACAATGACAATTAAAAAACCCAACCATACAAGTAATGTTCATATGTTTCAAACCAGTTCCAATTGTTGAGTGAAGAGAGCCGTATACACCCAGAGAGAGGGATGTGAAATGTGGCCCACAACATACCATTTTCATGCTCTCTATTGAGGTTTGCTTGCATCGTGTTTCCTTTCTCTGATTTTTCTTTCTTGTAGATACGATTTTTCTTGCACAGCAATGATAAGCGTGGAAATATGTATACACATATTCAATTTGTCAAGTATTTTAACATAATTAACATGTAGTGGATTTCCTGCCATCTAGGGGAGGGGAGGGCACTAGGGGGGAAATTTTATAACAGAAAGCTTTGTAAGGGTTAATGTTGAAGAATTACCCATACATATGTTTTGCAAATAAAAAATTAAAAAATAAAAATAAAATAAAAAACAAGTAATGTTCATAATAATGATGATGATGATGATGATGGTCAGCATTTATATCATGCTTTAAGGTTTCCAAAGTGCTTTATAAAAATTATTTCATTTAATCCTCATAACAACCCTGATAGATTGGGGGTGCTATTGTCTCCACTTTAGAGATAAGGAAACTGAGACAGAGGTCAAGTGATTTGTCAAGATCACACAGCTAGTACTACTAGTAGTAATAGCAATGATAATGAGTAATAGTAATAATAGTTGACAGTTACATAGGGCTTTAATTTTGGCCAGGTGCTTTACAAATATCTCATTTTTATCCTCAGAATAAGCTAGGGAAGCAGGTAGCTTTAGTAACTCCATTTTACAAATAAAAAAAAAAAAACTGAGACAGCCATAAGTCAAATGGCCTACCCAGAGTGACATAGTAAGTGCTATTGATAATGATAAAAACAAGGCAACTAGGGGGTACCAGGCTTGAACGTCAGGAAAAACTATCTTCTTGTGTTCAAATCTGGCCTCAGAAACTCATGAACTGTGTGACCCTGGGCAAGTCACTTTAATTGTTTGCTTCAGTTTCCTCATCTGTAAAATGAGTTGGAGACAGAAGTGGCCAACAGCATCTCTGCCAAGAAAATCCCAAATGGACTCATAGAGTTGAACATGACTGAAATGACTGAACAACAATAATAACAATAATAGTCAGAATTTATATAGTGCTTTACACTAATAAAGAATTGGACAAATATTATCTCACTTGATCCTCATGACAACCTTGGGAGGGGGTCAGAGCACTTTTAAAGATGAGGGAACTGAGACAGAGAGAGGTCCCTGACTCCAGGCCCAGCGCTTGGTCCAAAGTAGTTGATCCCCATTTTAGAAATGAGGAAAGTGACAGAGAAAGGTCCCTGACTCCAGGCCCAGTGCTGGGTCTACTGCAGCACCACCTAGCTACACTGCAGTGAGATATCTGCCAGGGGTGACAGGCACTAACTCCGGTGCCTTGTGTCTTAGAGCCCAAGAAAAGACATCCATGCTTCAAGACTTCACCCTCTAGATTATTCAAGTCTAAGGCACATTTTGGAAACATCTCATTTTATTTTTCTTCCCATTAGGCAGTAAAACTTTTTCCTCCTGAGGGACATGTTGATGCCTTTTAGGAAAAATTAAAAACAGCTTGCCAGGTACTCTACTAGAAATTCTTAATGTCCCTAATGTACTTATGGGGGAGACAGGAACAACAAGCATTTATTATACATCTGCTCCATGCAGGTCATTGTTCTGGCCATTGCAGAAGAGATGGAACATGGATAAAACCTTGTCTATTTCCTTGGCTAGAAGGGAGAAAATAAACAAAATTCAAATGGATCTTGGAGCTCACTGATTGCAAGGTTCCCTGAGATTCACCACAGGGGGTCCCCTCCACCATAGCAGAGGCCTTCTTTTCTCACTCTCTCAACGGGGGGGGGGCGGGGGGCTGGTGGAGCACTGTCCCTCATCACATGCCCTCTCCTCTCCAGCTCCATGATGAGCAGATGTCTCTTTCTTCTCTATATACATTCCCACTTGCTGACCTCATCAGCTCCCATGGATTCAATTATCATCTCTATGCAGATGGTTCTCAGCTCCATTTGTCCAGCTATAACCTCTCTCTTGGCCCTTGGTTTTACATCAACAGCTGCCTGTTAGACATCTGGAACTGGGTGTCATGTAAACCTCTTAAACAGAATAGCCAAAGCTGAACTCATTATCTTCTCCCCCCAGAGCCTCCCCTGTTTTGAACTTCTGTATCTCTAATAAGAGCAGCGCCATCCTCTCGGTTGCCGTAGAGCCAGTTCCCATGTTTGCCTCTCCCTTACACTCCCCCATCTCTCTCCTGACACAGCCGCCACCCTGGGCCTCATCACCTCCTGCCTGGATCCTTGCAGTATCCTGCTGGTGGGTCTGTCTGCTTTGAGCCTCTCCCCACTGCTCTATAGCTTCCTCTCAGCTGTCAAATTGATCTTCACAAAGCTCAGGCCTGACCATGTCACATCCCTAATCGATAAACTCTACTGGATCCTGATTACCTCAGAGATAAAATATAAAATTTTCCATTTTCCTTTGAAAAACCATTCACAAATGGGTGCCTTCCTCCCTAACTTCCCAGACTTACCCCTCCCACCACAACCATGAGCCACTGACATTAGCTTTCCTGCTGTTCCAGGACACTCCATCTCCCACGAACTTTGTGCCTTTCCAGTGGTTGCCCACCCCCATGCTTGGATGTTCTCCTCTCCTCGCCTCTAGCTCCTATCTTGTTTCAAATCTCAGCTTAAATCCTGCCATTTGCAAGAGACCTCTCCCAGACCTCCTCAGTGCTTATGCCTTCCTTCTATAATTGCATCCAATTTTCTTTGAATATACCTTGCATGTGCATAGTCATTTCTGTGTCGTCTCCCCCACTATAATGTGGGCTCCTTAAGAGCAGGAACTGTCATCTGCCTCTCCTTACATCCCCGGCACTTAACACAGTGGCTAGCACATTTTAAGGGCTTATACAACATACGCTTGGTGCTTTGACTTGACTGTATTTTCCCCAAGTTCCTCTATTATTTTTAAGTCGTAATATAATATGCGCCCCCCCCCAGTGATGTCCCCATTTAATTTTCTAGAAGCAGCTGTGTTTCAGGTCTTGCTGTTGGATTGCAACATCAGGAGATAGTCTGGAATAAAAAGATGGGCCTATGCTTTCCTCAAAAGGCAGGGGGCAGCATAGATGCATCACGATTTCCTAAAAGTAATCCAGTCAAGACTGGTTTGATGTTGTTTTTTTCCATCTTCTCTTCAGATTTGGGCTTCAAATGCTGTCCATCTATACTGTCTCTTTCAAATGTCCATACTGTCTAGCTGACAGGAGCCATACACAAACAAAGATGATTAGAATTTAGAATATAATTTAGGATTTTGAATATAGCAGGAAGCTCGATATACTGGGCCTGGACTCAGAAACAGTGAGGTTCAAATCTTGCCTTGGATCCCCAGCCTCAAAGGTTAGATCTAGAGCTGGACAGCACCTCGGAGACAGTGGAAAATGAGAAAACTGAGGTCCAGGAAGGTAAGGAACTTGCCCAGGGTCACCCAGGCTGTAAGTACTAGTGCTGGGATTTCAGGAGGGACTGTTACTTGGAAATTAAGCTCTCCTAAAGGTCAGTATTCTTCATTGTACCACAATGTGCCATTTAGTATCTGGGGGAATATGAGGAAATCACTTACTGAATTTCAATATTCTCATCTGCAAAATAGGGATGAAATTACTGTTACCTACCTCAACTAGCACCCTTTGAAAATCAAATGAAAAAAAAATAGAAAAAAATTGGAACATAAAATCTGACAGAAATGACTGAAATCTGACAGAAATGACTGAAAACTATCTTTACATGTATTGGGAAAAATAAAACACTATTGAGAAAAAAAAAAGAATATAAAGTGGATCACAAGCCTGAAGATGCCATATAAATATCAGCCATTCCTGTGACTTTAAGTACATCTAAGAGCTCATGGCCAACAAGACAATAACAAGTAAATCAACAAGCAGGCTAAACTCTGGGAATACAAATACAGCCAGAAAGATAATCTCTGCCTTTATGGAACTACAGTCGAATACAGGAAGGTAACACATAAGAGGAGGCTGAAAATTAGAAAGGAAGTAAAGATATCCAGAGCAGGACATAGTGGAAGGAGAAGGAAGAAAGGATTTATTCTCAGGGAGCTTTCCAGTTACAGACAAGACCCATACAGAACAATTCAAGAAAAATCAGGAGATGACCTGCCTACAAGCCCCTTATGCTTCATCATGTCTAGAGGATTTCAGATTGATTATCTCTTGTGTTTCTCACCAATCCTTGCAAAGCAGATGATAGCAATATTCTTATCTCCATTTTATGGACCAAAGTCAGAGAGCACCAGTGAGTGTCATAACAAGGCTCCCAGGCAGGGCTTGAGACTCTAGTCTGGTGATTA
Organism: Myrmecobius fasciatus; assembly: GCA_023553655.1. Taxonomy (NCBI): domain Eukaryota; kingdom Metazoa; phylum Chordata; class Mammalia; order Dasyuromorphia; family Myrmecobiidae; genus Myrmecobius; species Myrmecobius fasciatus. Next base: position 66,229 of record JAJPUD010001464.1, on the reverse strand, counting down.
TTCCAGGCTTTCCATGAAAAAAGCAGTTTTTAGAGAGAAGGAAACATCCATAAACAACATAATATACTCTTTTGAGATCCATGATACCTATATGATTCTGTATAGTATTATTCCATACCCTCTTAAAACATAAGCTTCTTGAAGGCAGGAAACTCAGGAAATTAGTTCTGCCCATAACTGAGCAAGAATTCCTCTCTGTTATACTTAGAAAGCTGAGCAGAACAAAGAAAGGCTATTCCAGTACTTGGGACTAGCTATCAGGAGCCCACTCAAGGCCCTTATCCTAGGGAAACAACTTCAGTTCATTCAGACAGTCCTCACCATCTCTAAGCTCATCAGCATCACCCGGGCTCTTTTCTGGACACGCAATGTCCTTCCTAAAATGCAGTGCTAGATGGAGTCTAATTTGGGGCCAATGGGCCTCTCACCTCCCTAGACTTGGTGGTATGGTGACTAGCATGCTGGACCCAGTCAGGAAGACCTGAATTAAGACCTGCCTTCACTTCCTAGCTGTGTGACCCAGAGCAAGTCACTTAACCTTGTATGCTCTCGTTTCTGCATCTGTAAAATGGGGGTGACAATAGCATATACCTCCCTAGGTTGTTAGGACTATAAAGAAGATAATATTTGTAAAGCATTTGGCACATAGTAAGTACCTAATACTTATTTCCTTCCTTCCTCCATCATTCCCTCCTTTCCTTTATTCCTTTCTTTCTCCCTCCCTCCTTTCATCCTTTCCTTCATTTTTTCCTTCCTCTTTCTTTCTCCCTCCCTCCCTTCCTCCTTTCCTTCATTTTTCCCTTCCTCTTTCTTTCTCTCCCTCCCTTCCCCCTTTCCTTCACTTTTTCCTTCCTCGTTCTTTCTCTCCCTCCTTCTTCCCTTCCTCCCTTATTTCCTTCTCCATGACACTATTGACTTGCTTTGAGCACATAGTCTACCAGCCATCCCCACCCAGATCTTTTTCAGACAGACTTTCACATGGTTCCCCATTTTGTACCTGTGATGATTTTTTAAATTTTGCATTCATATATTCGATCTGCCATTAATTTTTTGTCATCCAGCATGATGGCTAAGCATTTTTGGTGTCATCTGTAAATATAATAAGCAGGCCATCTTTGCCTTCAGCCAAGTCCTCAATATAAACATCTAAACAGCATAGCAGCATAGGATCAAGTACAGATCCGGAAGGCACTCCACAGGAAACCTCTTGCCAAGTTCATAGGCTGGTAAATTTAGTTCCATGTCTTCATTTTTTATTTTCTTTATTTTTTATTTTTTCCCATCTCTTCATTTAATAGTTTATATTAACCTAGTGATGTATATCATTGGGGATCAGCCACTCTATCCTGAATCCACCTATCTGCACTGTCTTTTAGTCCCAGAGCTGGCAAACCAAAGGCAAATCCTATCTGCAATGTTTTGGTAGAGTCTAGGAGCTAAGCAACTTTTTTTTAGCATATCAGATACAGTAAGACTTTATTTTAAAATATGAATATCATTCTTTGGCCACACAAAACAAGCTGTAACTGGATTTGACCTGTGGGCTGTAGTTTAGGGACCAGTTCCAGTCCATACTGTATCTCTCCATGTGGTCCACCTGAATAACATGAGCTGTTTTGCTGAAATCTAGAAAAAAGATATATCTACAGCATTCCCTTGATCAATCAAGCTAATAACCCTGTAAAAAATGAAATGGGGTTTGCTTGATCTCGCATATTCTCCGTCAGTCACCATGCATTTATTGAGCACCTAGTATGTGCTAGATATTGGGGAAAACAAAATTAAAACATTTCCCTGCTCTCAAGGAACTTACATTCTATCAAGGGAAACAACTTGTTGGCCTACAAAGTATATACATGGCAAGTACAAGGTCATTTTGTCAGGGAAATTAGAGTAGTGGATGGTATTGGAGTCAGGCAACAAGCTTATTTTTTTTTTATAAAAGGGCAAATTCTCTTTATTTCAGAAAATTCTCCCATCAGGTGGTGAGAAATCAGGGCAAAATAATACCTTCCAGCCAATGAGAGATTCTCTCTCACATTTCCTTCTCTAACTCATTTTACAGATGAGGAAACTAAGGTACACAGAATGAAGTGACTGCTCATGGTCATGTAGCTAGTAAGGCCAGATTTGAACTTATAAAGGAAGATTTCCAAATCTATTTGTGGAAACTTGTTTAATACTCAAAGAGTCTCAGAAGCACACCAGATGGATGGAAGAAGAGCAATCTTCCTGACTCCAGGTCCACTAATAAGCACTTAACTATGGTGGACAGTGAAGATACAAAGCAAGCCCAAAATATGGATCTTACCCTCAAGAAGCTCACATTCTACTGAGGGAAAAGCCACATAAACAACTCTGCATATATATACTAGGTAGCTTCACAGTGCAAATGAAAGGAAATCTCATTGGGAAGGGACTAGTGCCTAGAGAAAGGAGAGGAGAGGATTAAGCAAGGCCTCCTGAAAAAAAGAAGGGATTTGGGCTAAGAATAAAATCAAAGAAAGCAGGAGGTAAGAGAAAATTCTGAGTTAGCAGCTGATGGTGTCACGGAGAGAGCAGTGGATCTGAAATTCAAGAAGATTTGAATTCGAATCTAACCTCAGACATTTACTAGCTGGGTGACCTTGGACATGTCTGTTATCTTCTTTTTGCCTCAGTTTCCTCATCTGAAAAATGAAGATAATAATGGCTACTCTCCCCCGGGGTCATTATGAGGACCAAATGAGTTAATATTTGTCAAACATTTGAGCACAATGCCTGATAAATAATAGGTGCTTAAGAAATGCTTGTTCATTTTTTTTTCCAAATGTTTATCCAAAATATATAGAGCAGATTAAGGTATAGGAAGACTGGAAAGGTAGGAAGGCTCCAAGCTGGGAAGGGCTTTAAGTACCAAACAAGCATTTTATATTTAATCCTAGAGATAATGGGGAGCCACTGGAGTTGATTGAATAGGGGAGTAGCATGATCACAAAGTTTAGTAAGATCTCTTTGGCAGCTGAAAAGGGGATGATGTAGAAGGAGGAGAGACTTGTGACAGAGGCAGAAATGAGGAGAGAGTGCACTTTTAATGTGGGGGAAAGTCTCTGCAAATGCAGTTATAGGAGATAAATTGATGTACATGAAAACCAGTTTGAGTGACTCAGCAAATGTGTGAAGGCAAGTTATGTGTAATAAACTTGAAAAGGTGGGTTGCAGGCAGCTTGTGAAGAGCTTGAAATGAAAATGAAAGAGATTTTAGTCCATCCTAGAGACAATAGGGAGCCCTTGGGAGTTATTGAACAAGGAAATACCCAAATCAGCATGAATATCACTTTGGCAGTTGGGTAAAGACTGGATTGAGCAAACTAGCTGGCTTCTGTGATTATGGTTTTCTTCTTCCTTAATGTTCTTAATATTAATCTCCTTAATATAGATAGAGAGGGACCAGACCTGTGATCTGGATTGGTATTGAGAACTCCCCAGTGTGGAAACTCCCTCCTCCAATGCAAGTCCAAGACTTTTAGTCTTCAAGATATACCTGAAGCATTGAGAGGTTCAATGACCTATTTGCCCAGGAAGACTCCAGGGAGGAAACAGACCTGCTGCTCAAACTCTTTACCTAATATTAATTCCCAAGTTCTGGAACCAAATTCTCAACTTTCACCGACATATTTTATGGAAAGGTCATAGCGGCTCCCTTTCTTTGCCCCCAGGCCCCAAAATTAGCCTCAGTGGGTCAAAATGTCATTTGCCTCTGAAAGGAAGAATCCCTTCTCTGCTTCCTCTCCACCCAATTAATACATCAAACAGTTTGGGGGGTTTTTGGCCAACATGTTTATCATATGGCTAGCAACTTAATTCAGAAAATAAATATTTGGGGAAAATTGATGGAGAATGCATAAGGTCCTACTAGACTGGGATTAATTAAACGTCCAGGTTTTTTAAATATTTCCCTTCTTAGGCCACTCCCACTGGGTTCAGAATTTAGAGAGACTTGGGGGAAGGTCCCAACCTGCTAGCCTGGTGGTTCCCCCAACATTCCCAAGTTCCAGGATCTACTCCTGACCTTGAACTACAAGGGGCTTATGGGAAGAAAAAGAAGAGGTGGATGTCCAGCTCTGTCTTGGGCCGCTGTTAGAAGGAGCCATTCAAAATTTGTTTTTTTCTATGAAACTTTTTCCTTTTTCTCCTCTTTTCTGTGCTTTTTCTCTCTTCCTCCTTCTCCAAATTCTCTTATACATACCTACCTGTTTTGATGTCCTATCTCCTCAGGAGAATGGGAGGGCAAGCATCTCCAGTGCCCAAAACAGTACCTTGTACAATAAAACTCATTGCTCTTAATAGAGTTTGTTGAATTGAATTGTTTAGACTGGAGTGAACTTTTAACATAGCCTGTTAAAAAGCTTATTTTCTTGTGATCTTGGAAATCTAATCTAGTGTTTTAAATCAAAAAAGGATGAGGGAGATAGAAAGCTGTCCAAATAGCCCAAACAAGCTTGCTACCCTGGAGAGTAGCAGGTGTTTCAGAAGAGGAAGAATAGCAAAAGAGGGGACCAGTAATTCACAGGAGATAATATCTGGGAAGAGGAATAGCAATAAAACCTATGGCCTCAGATGTCTATACACAATGTATAAATTATGGGTAATAAACAGGCTGGACTAGATATCCTAATGCAAAGAGGCCAATTTAACCTCATAGACATCACTGAGATGTGGATAGATGATTGGAATACGGATTTCAAAAGGTGTATTTTATTCAAAAGGGGCAAAACAGATAAAAGGGAGGATTGCTGCAAAATTGTATATTAGGATAGAGCCGTGTGAGTGTAGGATGCAGCCCCCCTCATTCCCCCACATATGCACGTATAGGCCCACGGGTTGCAAATCTAACTCATAGCTTATGAGCTTCCAGCAACATGTTTACTCTTACTAAGTCCACTTGAAATGATTGGGTCTAAGTATGAGTTTGCATGTACTAGTTCAAAGCAAATAACATTGAACCAAGCGGAGGAGAAAATTGAGGAACTAAAGGAGAAGAAAAAAGTCCATTTACACTACAAGATCACAATTTCCCACAATGCCATTGGGATGAATGCACACAAGCCAAGAATACAGGTGACCAAAGCGATAGGTCTTCATTTCTGTGCCTCAGTTTCCCCACTTATTTCTCTGGGGATAACCATACTTGGTAGGTGTGTCATACACTTAATTTCACAGACGTGTTGTGGGGAATTATACTTAATTGAGGCAGAATGGCAGGATGAATAGAACACTCAAGGAGACCTGAATTTGAATCCCACCTAAGACATTGACCGGCTATGAGACCGCGAGTAAATTATCTAAGGTTCCTGGAGACTCGATTACCTCAACTGCAAATAGCGATGATAATATTCCATACCTCAATACGACAAAGCCAACCAATGGAGCAACAATGTGTAAGAGTATATGGAATATTACACACTCATTGAGGTCCATGCATGCAAAAAGGGGAAGAGATTTCACTCTCCCTTTTCCTGTCTCTCTTTGCTGTCGGCCAGAGCACTTTTCAGCAGTTACTTACCCAGTAGGAGATATCACACCCATAAGGGAGCAGAAAGAGAGAGAGCCCATCTCTAGACTCTATAGAGGGGTCTCTAAGGAATATGATTCCTAGCATCAGAGAAGAGAGTCACCTATGAATCTAAGAGAGAATTAGCTTTGGCAGTCAGGAGTTTAGCTGTAAAGAAAAGCCAACCCAGAAAACCCAGATGAGTGACTGCCTAGAAGAGATATTTTTATGCCCAATGGAGATCAACATAAAGAGAAAAGACATGGAGGTCTTGCCGTACTGGAGATATGAGTTTTCTGGACCATCATATGTCCTATATGTGTGCTGTACTACCAGTCTCAATTTGGGCCCGTTTTTCACACTAAGGCTCTATATGTGTACAAAAGTGCATCCTAGGTTTACGTGGAGAATGGTTTGTAGTCATTGCTCTTACTATGCCATTTTAGTAAATTTAGTTTGAACTAATTGTATCTACTAACTGACTATTAATGCTTTTGTTTTGAGTTAATTATCTCTACTGACTGATTATTAAAGGTAAATGCACTGCTGGGGGCTCCTAAGGTATTGTTTTTTTATCAGTGTGGATGCAGAGATTATCTTTAAACTCTGGATAATAGTTTTCTGGGGAACCCAACTTGCAAGTATATTTTAGAGGTGAGAGAAGGGGAAGATAGCTGCTGGAGAGGGCACTATATATACTATAAACATTGGTCATTTTTATGCTATTTTCCTGACCCTTTATCACAAAGGAAAATAATGATACAAGACCAACCAGCACAGTAATCACTACTGGACACTCAATACAACCTATCTGTGGTCTTCCATCTCTCTACCAAAGGAGAGAGATGGGTTTCTTAGACTTTTACCTAAAACCAGTTTAGATTGTTCCCTAAAATATGAGTTCATCCCCCTTAGAATACATGGCAGGTCTAGAGTCAGAAATACCTGAATTCAAATCCAGCCTCACATACTTACTGCCTAGCTATGGGGCCCTAGGCACTGCACTTAACCTTTCCTCACCTGTAGAATGGGTATAATAATAAAAACCTTACCAGGATTGTCATTTGGCTAAAATGAGATAATATTTGTAAAGCACTTTGCCCAGAGCATGGCATATAGTAGATACTTTTTCCTTCCTTCTTTCCTTCCTCCTTTACTTTCTCCCTTGTTCTCTCCTGGTTCAGTTTTCTATGCTCTGCATCAGTTCATGCAAGTCTTACCAAGTTTCTCTGAATTTCCCACTTCTTCCTGCACAAAAATATTGAAATCGATTATATGCCACAGTTTGTTCAGCAGTCAATCCATGGCCACTAACTTGGTTTCTAGTTTCATTTTTTTTCTCCCACCAAAGTGTTTCTCTGCCAATTTTGGAGAGCCATGAGGCTTTTTGAGTTTGATCACCTCAGTTCCTTGTGGGCCGGTCTAAGACCAGAAGAATATTGTAGATGGCCACCTCCAGAGACTTCAGCAAAGATCTAGCTTGGGGACAAAGTGTCAGGGTGTGGTGCAGGAGATGGCACAATGATGTGAATACAGAACTGGGTGAAGAGCCAACCCATCCCCCAAATATTCCTTTGGGGGGTAGCTGGCAGCCTGGCAGCAAGGCTGCCGTAGAGTACCCCAGGGATTCGTCTCCAGCTCTGTCTTGTTTAACTCCTTTTTTTTTTTAAATCAGTACCTTGGCTGGTGGAATGACTAGCCAGCTTGTAAAACTCGCAATGCTATGACGCTGAGAGGGAGCAGTAACAAGTTGGATGATGGGGTCACGATCCAAAATTATCTTTTCTGCGCAAGCATGATGAGCTAAATTGCATAAAATGAACTTCACTAAGGATCATTGTGGCCTGCTACAATTGAGTCTGAAGCACAGTATGAGCAGAAGATTGGACTGGACTGCAGGCTTGCAAGCTTAATATGAGGCAGTCCTGTGACCCAGCAGCCTAAGGAGGCTTTAGACTACATTTAAGAAGGGAAGGATTTCAAAAAGAGGGAAAGGAGAGGCCGGCTGGCCTCTGTCTTGATCAGACCTCACCCGGGTTTACTGAGCTTTTTTGGGAGCACCAGGGTTTGTGAAAGGCATGGATACTTAGAGAGTGGCCAGAGGATAAGAAACCTGAGGCCCTCAGGAGCAATGCTTACCAAGACCGAAAGACATATACAAAATTGTCCTTGATGGAGAATTGGTCTGGAGATGGAGGCTTGGCCTACTCCCTGAGGAGGATTGCCAGCCACTGAAGGAAGGCCCTGCCCAAGAAGAACTGGGGATCATTTTGACCTGCCATTCAATGCACCCTTCTAGTCAGCTGTAGCCTCCCGGCAAAGAGAGAGGCAAGGGGCCAGCATTCTCCTAAACCCTCGCTATACCCTCACAGAACCCTTTCCCCAAGCTAGCACTAAGGAAACTAGTTTGGTTGTTGGTAAAAGTTGGAGGGGCGGCTAGAGTGCCAGACCTCAGGTCAGGGAGATTCAACTTCCTGAGTTAGAGTCTGTCCTCAAACATTTACTAGCCGTGTGGCCCTGAGCAAATCACTTCACCCTCTTTGCCTCAGTTTCCTCATCTGTAAGATGAGCTGGAGAAGGAAATATCCTCCAATATCTTTGCCAAGAAAACCCAAAAGGCTTTTTGAAGAGTCAGGCATGACTGAAAATGACTAAACCACACAGAATGTACACTCTACATGTGTCTCCTTTTGTTCTACCTCTTGAACCTGAATCAGAGGGGTACTGGCCAAACTGGAGCTAGAACTCCTCGTTTTCTCTCCTGGACAAAACCAATTATTAATGGAACAAGGAGTCTGGAGAAGTGCAGAGGCCAGTCCAGCAAGAGTAAAATAGCATAAGGAGTAACCTAAGCAGTAATAGAACAAGGAGTAAAATAGCATCAGTTGTCCCTTCTTCCCTTGTGGTTGTTAGGAGCCCTCCTTTAGGACCCATTTCCATCATTATCCCCAACTGAAGGGGAAAGGAGCGCTCTCTGAGCAACTGAAATGGAGGCTAGCCCCAGAACAGTTGCAATATCTGAGTTCCTAGAAACAAGATACGGGGCCTGCCACTGTTGTGAAAGAAGCCTTGCACACACATTCATACATAAAAAACAAACAAACAAAAAAAAAACATGCACAATAGACAGAACATTGGACCTAGAGTCAAGAAGACCTGAGTTCAAATCTGGCTTCAGACTTGCTGTGTGACCCTGGCCAAGTCACTTTACCTTGTTGGCCTCAGTTTCCTTATTTGTAAAATGCGCTAGAGAAGGAAATGGCAAACAAGCCCAGTATTTCTGTTAAGAAAACCTCAAAAATGGATCACAAAAAGTTGGACATGAATGTTACAACTGAACAATATATACCTATATATACATACATATGTGTGTGTGCACACAAATATACATGTGCACATATGCACACATAGACACAAACACAATATCCACATAAACCTCGTGTGATGCACAATACAGATGTACATATAGGCACATAGAGACACACTTTCATACACACTGGTACTCTCTGAACAGGTGGCAAAATAATCTACCTAAAGTATACATCTGGCCATGTTGCTGTCTTGTACCCAGTGCCTACCTATTGCCTCTAGGATCCAAATAAAGCCTCTTCACCTAGGAGTTGTTTACATGCTGGTCACTGACCAATTCCTTACTCCACTAAGCATATTTGGGGCTTGTTACATTTCTTCATCTTGTCATGGTTGGTGCAGGTATGGACATAGAATTAGAACTGGAATGAGCCTATCTCCTGTTCTCCTTTTACAGATGAAGAAACTGAGGCTCAAAGGTCAAGTACTGGAGGCAGAATGCTAATTCAACTCTGCCTGGCTCAAATCCAGTGTCCTTTCTATTGGTTTTCCCATTCTTTGCCTGGGGAGTTGGGGTCTCTCCATCCATAAGCCTTGGAGATAAAATCTGGCATAACAAGGGTACAATAAAAAAATTCATAAGAAATGGAATAAAACTGTGGAAATCTTTCACCCAAATTACCCACTTAAGAGATGATTCAGAAGTGTGCTGCTGATCAGCTAGCACCTCCTACATCTCACCAAAGCCCTTGAGTACCTCCCTAAAAAAAGAAGACATCAATTTAAAGCAGAATTAATGTGAGATGAACTGCAATCTTGAAAATTGGACAATGTCCATTGAGAAGTGGGTAATGAGAGAAGTTTTGGGTCATTATTTGATCATTATTATGGAAGAGAGTTGGATGGGGAACTTTGCCAGAGCTCCTCCAGCATTTTCCATAGGAGACAGAACCCTGACCATCCAATCAGAAAACTCAAGTACATTTCTCAGAAATCCGGCATCTTGTCCAAACTAAAAAAATGGCTAGTATTAATACAATGTTTTTCAAGTCTGATTTCATTTGATCCTCATAGCAACCTGGTGAGTTGGAGAGCAGAAATGTTGTTGGGCCCATTTGTTTGGGGGCCAGATCTATGATTCCACTGATGTAAGGAAAACATGGTAAGAAATACAGGAAGGGAAGTGCTGGTAGATTTAGGCTTTTAAAGCCTTGTTTTGCTCATTGAGAGGTTGAGAAATCTGCCCAGAGTCACAGAGCTAGGGTATATCAGAGGAGCAGAGGCTCCTACAACTAAAACTTAAAGAGATTTCAGAGGCCCCCTTATATAATCCTTTCATTTTTTAGAAGGGAAAACTAAGACCCAAAGAAAGGAAAGGACTTGTCCAACATCACATGGATATATTACAGAGGTAGTAAGTGACAGAAGTTGAGTATACTATACCTGACTCTGAACTAAAAACTCCTACAATACCACAACAATCAGTATCTGGGTCTTAGAGGCAAAGTGGCACAATAAAGCACTGGACTCGGAATCAGAGTAAACTAGGCTTGTCTCAGCTCTGGCATTTACTAGCTGTATGACACCAGACAAGTCACTTTGCCTTTCTAGGCCTCTTTTTCCCCATTTGTAAAATGGAGTAAACTAGGTGTCCCCTGAGGTCCCTTCCAACTCTAGCTTTTAAGACATTGGTAGATGTGACTCCATCCCCCAGAGTCCAATTCCCTGCTTCAGGTCTTGAATATACAAAGCTGAAAATCAGTGCCTAGAAACTAGGGATTCTGCCCAGGTCCAGCCTGTTTTGTTTCTTTCTTAGTCATCATCTCAATTGTCATGCAGGTCAGAGTCCTCACTCCTAGGCTCCTGTCATCTTATCATCGCAACTCCAACACACATTTATTAAATACCTAGGATATGTAGAGCGTCATTCTGGATTCCAATAAAGATGTGAAACAGATAAGATAGGATCTCTGCCCTCAGTGAGTTTATTGTCTAGTAAGGGTAGAAGGAGACTGGGAGGGGGTGGGAGCCAGTCGGTGACACACTTGGCCCATTTAACTATTAATCCTCTTTCTAAACCATACAAGCAGTCTACAACCTTTTCAAAGACTCGGTACCCCAGACTCTCTGAAATGGAAGTTATCCTAGAAGCCAATCAGTCCCAGCCATCCCAAACCAAGAATGGTCACTCCAATGTCTGCTACAAGGAGCTGTTCAGAATTTCCCATACTTCCCAGCTTGATGGCATCTGCAGATCTGAGAGGGATGTTGTCTATAAATCAAAGCATTGATAAAAATGTTTCTTCAAAGTAAATACATGAGGCAAAACACATATTCCTGAGACACTCCACTGGAGACCCCTGACAAGACTGCTCATTGGGTCTGACCACTGAACAAGTTCAAAACCCATGTAATTTTATTGTTACCTAGTCCAGATTCACAAGCACAGTATGAGAGACTGTGGATTGATAGATTCGATATAAGAAAGGAAGAAAAGAAGAAAGAAAGAAAGAAAGAAAGAAAGAAAGAAAGAAAGAAAGAAAGAAAAAGAAGAGGGGGGAGAGAGGGAAGGAAGGAACAAAGAAAGAGAGAAAAAATAGGAAAGAAAAGAGAGAGAGAAAGAGAGATAGATAAATAGGTAGGTAGACAAATAAATAGATAGATAGCAATCATTAAGTGCCTACTATGTGCCAGCAGACATGGTGCTTTGTTAAATGCTTTTAAAAAATACCAAGGCAAACTCTTTCTCTAGAGCTCCTCTAATCTACAGCAGTTTAGTGACACTGTCAAAAAAGGAAATGAGTTCTGCTAGCCTGAGCTGCTCTTTGTTTTGTTATGAAAGCCAGTGTGAACTTTATGATCCTGGTTTCTTTTCTAGATGATTCCTAACTGTCTCTTTAATAATGAGCTCCAGATCAGGGCTTCTGAACCTTTTTGTGTCCTAAACCCCTTGGGCAGCTTGGAGAAGCCTACAGATTCCTTCTCAGCCATATTTTAATTGCAAAAAAATAAAACACAAGGATGACAAAGGAAAAGAATGCTCAAGAAATAGTTATTAAATTATTTTTGAAGAAGTTCACAGACCACAGGATGAAAATCCCTCTTCTAATATTTTGCCAGTTATCAAAGCCAATCTCACTGTTCTATAGTGTGCAGACTTCAATACAAAACAACTTGAGACAAAATTTGCTCTTCCCCAGATAGCTGCAAATATTTCAAATAAGGTGACCCGACCACCAAACCTGCCAGTGAGTGCTTTATGTACACTCGGATGCATTTTCTCTGGGCCATGTGACTTGAAATTGTCAAAGGTAACCAGATGCTCTTCTACTATCTTCTTAATTATCTTGAGTATCATCTTTCTATTAGTCAATTTCATTCTGTCCTCTCCAGTTCAATACAATTCCATTTATTTGTGTGGTCACCACATGCGGCCTCCACACGTGATTGTCACATGTGGCCACCACATGTGGTTGAGTAGCTACGCAGTCACAGCTTAAATCCTGTCTCTAGAGTTTATTACCTGTGTGACTTAGAGGAATCAAACAACAAACAAACATTTAGTTATTTATTGGTTTGTTAATTTACTCATTTTTACTGCACAGTGCTTTATGCATCATGTTGGGAGAGAAAAATCAGAACACAAGTGAAAAACCAGAGGAGAAAAAGAAAAACAGAAAAAAAAAGTGAATGTGCCATGTGTTGATTTACATTTGATTTCCATAATTCTTTTTCTGGTTGGCATTTTCTGTCCCAAGTCTATTGGGACTGCCTTGGATCACTGGACCACTGAGAAGAACCAAGTCTGTCATAGTTGATGATTGCACAATCTTGCCGTTACTATGTACACTGTATTCCTGGTTCTGCTTGTTTCCCTCAGCATCAGTGCATGTAAATCTTTCCAGACCTTTCTATAATCAGCTTGTTCATCATTTTATATAGAACAATAATATTCCATTACCTTCATGTACCACAACTTGTTCAGCCACTCCCCAACTGATGGGCAGCTACTCATTTTCTAGTTCTTTGCCACCACAAAAAGAGCTCCTACAAACATTTTTGCACATGTGGGGCCTTTTTCCTCCTGTGTGATTTCCTTGGGATCCAGACCCAGTAATGGCGCTGCTGGGTCAAAGAATATGCACAGGTTTATAGCCATTTGGGCAGAGTTCCAAATTGCTCTCCAGAATGTTTGGATCATTTCACAACTCAACCAAAAATGTATTAGCATCCCAATTTTCCTATATCCCCTCCAACATTTGTCATCTTTTCCTGTCATTTTAGCCAATCTGAGAGATGTGAGGTGGTATCTCAGTGTTTTAATTTTCATTTCTCCAATCAATAGTGATTTAGAGCATTTTTTCATATGACTATAGATGGCTTTACTTTAGTTATCTGAATTATAATCTGTTCGTTATCCTTTGACTATTTATCAAAGACATGTATTCTTATAAATGTGACACATTTCTTTATATATTTTAGAAATGAGACTCTTATCAGAAATATTAACTGTAAAGGTTTTTCCCAGCTTTGTACTTCTCTTTTAATCTTGGTTCTTTTGGTTTTGTTTGTACAAAACCTTTTAAGTTAATGTAATCAGAGTTGTCCATTTTGCCTTTCATAATGCCCTCTAGTTCTTCTTTGGCCATAAATTCCTCCCTTCTCCCAATATATGAAAGATAAATTACCCTTGCTTTCCTAAATTGCTTATGGTATCACCCTTTACTTCCAAATCATGTACCCATTTTGACCTTATTTTGGTACATAGATGTAAGTCTATGCCAAGTTTCTGACATATTATTTTCCAGTTTTCCCAGTAAATTTTGTCAAATAGTGAGTTCTTATTTCAGGAACTGGAGTTTGGGAGGTTATCAGATCCTAGGTTATTATAGGCCTTGATTATTGAGTCTTGTGTATCTAATAAATTCTATTGATCCATGACTCTATTGCTTACCCTGTACTAAATGGTTTTGATGACTGCTGCTTTACAATATAGTTTTAGGCTTGCTACTGCTAAGCCACCATCCTTTCTTTGCATTATTTTTTCATTAATTCCCTTGATAAATTCTTGACCTTTTGTTCTCCCACGTGAATTTTGTCATTATTTTTTCTAGTTCCATAAAATAATTTTGGCAGTTTGATTGGTATGGCACTGAACAAGTAAAAATGGTCATTTTTATTATATTAGCTCAGCCTACCTATGAGCAATTGCTATTTTTCCAATTGTTTAGATCTGACTTTATGTAAGAAATGTTTTATAATTATGTTCATATAGTTCCTGGGTTTGCCTTGGCAAGTAGACACCCAAATACTTTATTTTGTCTACAGTTATTTAAGAAATTTCTCTTTCTGCTTCTTGTTCCTGGGCTTTGTCAGTAATATATAGAAATGCTGATGATTTGTGTGAGTCTATTTTATATCCTGCAACTTTGCTAACACTGTAGGTTTTTGGATGATTTTTTAGGATTCTCTTAAGTATATCATCATATCATCTGCAAAGAGTGGTGTGTTTATTTCTTCATAGTCTACTCTAATTCCTTTAGTTTCTTTTTCTTTCCTTATCACCAAAGTCAACATTTCTAGTACAATGTTGAATCATAGTGGTGATAACGGGTATCTTTGTTTCACCCCTGATCTTACTGACGATGTGTCCAGCTTCTCTCTCTTATAAAAAAAATGCTTGGTCTTGGTTTTAGATAGATACTCTTTATTATTTTAAGGAAAGCTCCCTTTATCCCTGTGTCATAGCAGATATTTGGCAGGACTCCTTTATCTATTATAAATAGTTTATATTATTATTAATATTACATTATTATCTACTCAATAATTATAATATTTATTATATGTTATTATTATAAATAACCATTATAAAGTAGTTTACATAGTATTGGAATTAATTGTCCTTTAAATGTTTGGTAGCATTCATTTGTGAATCCATCTGGCCCTAGAGATTTTTTTCTTAGGGAGTTCATTAATGGCTTCTTCAATTTCTTTTTCTAAAATGGGACAATTTAAGTAAGTTATTTCCTCTTATTTTAATCTGGACATTTGATATGTTTGTAAACACTCATCCATTTTGGATTTGTTGGATTTGCTGTCATGCAGTTGGGCAAAATAGCTCCTAATTATTGCTTTAATTTCTTTTTCATTGGTGGGAAGTTCACTCTTTTCATTTTTGATACTGGTAATTTGGTTTTTTTCTTTCCTTTTTCTAATCAAACTAATCTAAGGTTTATCTACTTTTTGTGTTTTTTTCATAAAACCAACTCAGTTTTATTTATTAGTTCAATAGTTTTCTTAGTTTCAATTGTATTAATCTCTCCTTTGAGCTTCAGAATTTCTAATTTGGTATTTAATTGGAGGTTTTTAATTTGTTCTTTTTCTAGCTTTTTTAGTTGCAGGCCCAGTTCATAGATCTCCTCTATCTTATTCATGTTCCTATTTAGAGGTATAAAATTTCTTCTAAGGACTGCTTTGACTGCATCCCACAGGTTTTATTATGTTATCTCATTATTGTCATTGCCTTGGATGAATTATAGATTGTGTCGGTGATTTGTTGTTTGACTCACTCATTTTGAGAATTAAATTATTTAATTACCAATTGGTTTTTAGTCTATCTTTCCCTGTCTCTTTATGGAATATCATTTTTATTGCATTGTGGTCTGAAAAAGAAGCATTTACTATCTCTGCCTTTCTGCATTTGATTGTGAGGTTTTTATGTCTCAATACATGCAAATTTACTGCCAAGAAAAAGTTATATCCCTTTCTGTCTCTATTCAATTTTCTCCAGAGATCTATCATATATAGGTTTTCTAGGATCCTATTAACCTGCCTAGTTTCTTTCTTGGTTTTTCTAGGGTTAGATTTATCTGATTCTGAGAGCTGAAGGTTGAGATCCCTTACTAATATAGTTTTGCAGTCTACTTCATTCTGTAATTGGCTTAATATATTCTTTTTTTTAATTAAAACTTTTTATTTGCAAAACATATGTATGGGTAATTCTTCAACATTGACCCTTACAAAGCTCTCCAATACAAATTTTTCCCCTCTAGTCCCCACCCCTCCCCCAGATGGCAGGAAATCCACTACATGTTAATTATGTTAAAATACTTGACAAATTAAATATATGTATACATATTTCCACACTTATTGTTGTGCAAGAAAAATCATATCTACAACAAAAAAATCAGAGAAAGGAAACACAATGCAAGCAAACATCAACAGAGAGCATGAAAATGTTATGTTGTGGTCCACATTTCATATCCCTCTCTCTGGGTGTATATGGCTTTCTTCACTGAACAATTGGAACTGGTTTGAAACATTTCATTGTTGAAGAGAGCCATGTCCATCAGAACTGATCATCGAGTACTCTTGTTGTTGCTGTGTATAACGATCTCCTGGTTCTGCTCATTTCACTCAGCATCAGTTCATGCAAGTCTCTCCAGGCCTCTCTGAAATCATCCTGCTGGTCATTTCTCACAGAACAATAATATTCCATAACATCCGTATACCATAATTTATTCAGCCATTCTCCAATTGATGGGCATCCATTCAGTTTCCAGATTCTAGCCACTACAAAAAGGGCTGCCACAAACATACTTGCACATGTGGGGCCCTTTCCTTCCTTTAAGATTTCTTTGGGATATATGGCTTAATATATTCTCTAGGAATTTGTATGCTCTACAACTTGGTGCATATATATTTAGTATTGTTACTACTCCATTGTTTACAATGTACTTTCTTTCCTTATCTCTTTTAATTAGATCTATGTTTACATTTGCTTTATCTGAAATGCAAAATCTGAAATCCTGCTTTTTTTTTTTTTACTTCATAATAAATCCTTGCCCAGGCTTTTACCTTTACTCTGTATGTGTCTCTCTGTGTCAAATGTGTTTCTTGTAAACAACATATTGCAGTGTTCTGCTTTTTAATCCACTCTGCTATTAGCTTCAGTATTATGAGAGAGTTCATCCCATTCACATTCACAGTTATGATTATCAGCTCTGTATTTCCCTCCATCCTATTCTCTCCCCTGTATACACTTTTGTTCTCCCTTACCTACCCTGTCTTTAGTAATATGTGGTTGGGTGAGTTTTTTGACCCATCCCACCCACCACCTTATCTGGTATCATTCCTCCCCCTTCTCTTAGTGGTGTTTTTTTTAACCCACCTTACCCACCTTGTTTTTTATCATCTTTCCTCTCTTCTCTTACCTTTTTTCCCTAGTGTTTCTGCCCTCCCTTCTATCCTGTCTCTCCCTTTTCTTTTCCTCTCTCTCCTCCATCTTCTTTTTAAGGTTAGATAAATTTCTATACCCAACTGAATGATTAAGTAATTCCCTCTTTGAGCCAAAACTTATGAGATCAAGCTTCAGACACTGCTCATCCCCCTCCTTTCTTTCCCTTAATTGTAATAGGTCTTTTTTGCCTTTCTTTAAGTGATCTAATTTGTCCCATTATACCTCCCCTTTCCTCTTCTTCCAGTACAAACCTTTTCCCACCCCTTAATGCCTTTTTCTTTGACATCATCACATCAGAGTCCATTCACAACCACACCCTCAGTCCATGTGACTGTCTGCCCCAGTGACAGATACAGTTCTCAAGAGTTACAGATATCATTTTTCCCACCTAGGGAAGCAAACAATTTAACCTTTAAATAATATATTTTCCCCCATTTACCTTTCTAGGCTTCCCTTGAGTCCTGTGCCTGTAGATTAAATTTTCTGTTTAGTTCTGGTTTTTTCAATAGAAATGATTGAAAGTCTCTTACTTCATTTAAGATCCATCATCTCCTCTGAAAGATGATGCTGAATCTCACTGGGTAGTAAATTCTAAGTTGTAAACCCAGGTCCTGTGCTTTCTGGAATATGGTATTCCAGGGCCTCATCCTTTATTATGGAAGCTGCCAGATGCTGTATAATCCTGACTGTTGCTCCTTGATATTTGAATTGCTTTTGTCTGACAGTTTGTAGTATTTTTTTCCCTTGAGATTGTAGTTCCAGAGTTTTGTAATAATGTTCCTTGGGGTTTTCCTTGTGGGATCTCTTTCCAAAGGTGATCAATGGATTTTGTCAATGAGCATTCCTCACTCTGTTTCTGGAATATCAGGGCAGTTTTCCTTAATGATCTCTTGAAGAATGCTATCCAGGCAGGCTCTTTTTACTGTCGTGGCCTTCAGGTAGACCAATAATTTGTAAATTGTATCTATTTTCCATGTTGGCTGTTTTTCCAATGAGGTATTCTACATTTTCTCCCATTTTTTCATTCTTTTTAATTTGTTGGATTGCTTCTTTATGTCTCATAGAGTCAATAGCTTTCATTTGCCCCATTTTAGTTTTGAATGTGTGATTTTCTTCAGTTAGCTTTTGTATCTCTTTTTCCATATGGTTAATTCTACTTTTGAAGGTATTGTTTATTTCAGTGGATTTTTTTGGACATTGTATTTTTTAAGGAATTACCATCCTTTTCCAAGCTGTTGACTCTCTCTTGCATACCTCTCATTTATTTCCTCATTTTTTCTTCTCCCTCTCTTATTTGCATTTAAAGTCTTTTATAAGGATTTCCAAGAAGCCTCTCTGGGCTCGAGACCAATTCATATCACTCTTAGAGATTTCCTCTGTGGACATTTTGTCCTCATCTGAGTTGGTGTTTTGGTCTTCCTTGTCACCATACTGCTTTGTATAGTCAAGGTTCTTTTATTATGTTTTTTGCTCTTTTTCTTTTGGTCTTTCCTCTTTTTTTGCTTTTTTGGTCAAACTCTGCTCTTGGATAAAGGAGACACTGTCCCAAGCTTCCTTGCAGCTCCGAGCCTTGGCATTGAGCACAGGGGCTCCTTGTATTTGCAGAGAATAGTTTGTTTTTATTTTTGCTCTTTCCCAAAAAAATCCTGGTTTCCCAGAATTTGGCTTCTGAGCTGGGAATGGAGGCTTATCCACTGATCTGCTCCTTACTAAGCCAGGACTAATGGTCTTAGTTGCTGATTTGCTTTGATTAAAACCTTCTCACCGGCTTTCCCAGAGTCTGTCTGAACTGGGCTGAATAACCATTTCACCTCAGTGAGACTCATCTTTCTTGAAGTTTTTCCAATCTGTCTTGAACTAAAGAGTGGTTTCATTCTATGAGACTGTTCAGAGGCTTGTTTCCATTTAGTTTTTGAGGAAAGGTGGGAGAGCTCAAGCAAGCTTCCAGGCTTCACTCCACCATCTTGGATCCACCCCCAGAAGTGTATGAAACAGGAAACATTTATTAAACACATATTGAGTGCTAGGCCCTGCCCTAGGTGCTAGAGGAGCAAAGTAAAAAATGAACAAGTCTCTGGTCTCAAGGAACTCATGTTCTACAGAGAGAGACATATAAGTCCACATATAAATATCCACAAAATATATACTTTTCTAAACATGTACACATGTAAATATCTACTAAGCAAATTGAGATGGCTCAGGAAGGTCTCATGGAAAAGATGGTGCTTAAGCTGACTTTTAGAGAAAGCAAAATATTTTAAGAAGCAGAGGTGAAGAGTGAGTGTGTTCCAGGAATGGGAGACAGTTCAATGCAAAGACATGGAGAAAAGAAATGGAGTGTCAGATGCAAGAAACAGCAAAAAAAAGCCAATTTGATTTAATTATAGAGGATGAGGAACAAAATGGAATAAGATTTGGAAGGATATCTGGGATCCAGATTGGAAAGAGTTCTACAAATTAAACAGAGAAGATTTAAACTTGAACCACTGGAGTTTATTGGGTTAAAGGAGTGAGTGACATGTTCACCTCTGAACTTTGACCCCTGAGTGGAGGATTGGCCCGGAGAGAGACCAGAGCCAGAAAGACCAACCAGTAAACTATTGCAATAGTCCAGGCGTGTAATGATTTAGGGCCTAGAGTAGGATGATGACTCTGTGAATGAACAGAGCCAGATGCCAGGGATGTTGTAGAGGGAAAAATCATCAAGATTTCTCAAATGTTTGACTCTGTTGGATGAGAGAGAGCCAAGAGTCTAAGATAGCACTTAGCTTGCACACCTGAATAAGGAGAGGGATAGTGATGCTCTCAACAGTAAGAGAAAAAAATAAAGTTGATAGATTTGAGAGAACACCAATGAGCTGTTTTTCACATGTTTTTGACATGACTCTGAGTTTGAGATGCTGAGGAGCCATACACTTGGAAATGTACAATGTGAAATACTTAAACTGCCCAATCCTCAGTTTCCTCATCTGGAAAATGAGCGTATTGATGAGATTCCTCTATTACATAGCTATAATCTGAAAATATTAGCAAGAGAAGAAATGAACAATTTGTCTTTTGTTCTTGTTCTTTTATTTCCCCTTCATTTGCCAAGGATATTACCCATCTTCCCCCAGAAACATTTTTGCTTCCCTAAGTCACCTTTTGTGCAGCTAGGTGACACCATAATGCACAGAGTGCCAGACCCAGAGTCAACAAGACTGGAATTAAAATTCAGCCTCAGACACTTCCTAGCTGGGTGACTCTGGGCAAGTCACTTAGCCTCTGCTTGCCTCAATTTCTTCACCTTTAAAATGGAGGTAATAATAGCACTTCCCTCCCAGGGCAATTGTGAAAATCAAGTGACATAATAATTTTAAAGTGCTTAGTCCAGTGCCTGGCACACCAAAGATGTTATACAACTCTTAAGTGTTGTTGTTATCCCTTTGTGGCGAATCCCTTTTGTGGATTAGCTACTTTTGAGCTAATTCTGACCCACCGGACTCTGCCCTTAATTATGTTATGGTTTGTAGTCATCCTTCGTTGCCTGATCTTGCTTCCATCTTTTATGCCCATCTTGTAAAAATCTAAGCAGATGACTGGGTTCCCTGGGCATCCTCATACTCCTCTTTACAGATTTCTCTCCTTTCCTCTCCAGTGAAATCTCTCTGTATCTTTATCTTTCCATTCTTAAGAGTTTTTTCTACTTCCTGGGCAGAAAAAAAAAAAAAAAAACAGAAGGAACAGGTCATTTAAATTACTTCTTAATCTTAATATCAAAGCCAATTCCCCAAAGCAAGTTATCCTTGGGAGGTCTGTTTCTAGCTGTTCACATCCCCCCCCCCGAAAGCTGTCCAAAACCCCAGGAAAGGGTACAAAGCACCTCTGAGAGATCTGACCCAGTGTTTACTTTTGTCAAGTCATAAGCCAGTGGCCATGACACATGGGCCACCACCTACAAAGCCAGTTAGTTTCCTCTGACATATATTTAATGAGGAGCTTAAGAATTAGTGTACCATGTGGGAACCAGCTATAAATGGTCAACAAATACAAGAATGACTAAGTTCCAATTCTTTGCTCAAAGGCTTTCCATGTCTCTCATTGAATGAAGCCCAAAGGACTCAGCTTGGGAGTTCAGGTGCTCTAAAATAATTTCTATTCTGTCTTTCCAGTAAAATTTCCCCCTGTGCTAATCCACTTGCTCTATGTTCTTGACTTATTCATGGACCCAAAAAACTGGAGCTGAACTCTCTTCCCTCTCTGCCGGCCCTTAGAATGTCTCTCCATTAAGTACTAGGCAAGGAGGAAAAATGGGAGACCACTGAATACATTCAATTTACATATGAGGAAACTGAGGCCCAAAGAAAAGAAGTAATGACAAAGATCATACAACTCTGTGCCTCTACTGGACCCCAGAGGCCATCGAATCCAATCCCCTCATTTGAAAGAGAAGGGAAAGTGACTTGCTTTTGATTATAGATAATGATGATGATGATGATGATGATGATGATGATAACTAACAACTACATAACACCTCGATACTATAAACTTTTTACAAATATTATCTCATTTGATCCTCACAATGATGTCTGGGAAGTGGGTGCTGTTATTGGTACAATTTTCCAGGTGGGGAAACTGAGGTACACCATGGATAAGTGACTTGCCCAGGATCACACACCTAGCAAGTGCCTCAAGTTGAATTTAACTTCAGATTGTCCTGACCCCAAGCCCTCCACTCTCTCCACTGTGTGCCCTAGCTACCCTTAGTCTAGAATTGGAATGGGTCTCAGAAGCCATTTAGTCAAACTCATTCATTTTACAGAAGAGAAAACTGAGGTCCAGAGAGAGAGTCACTTTTCTTGTATCACACATAGGATCCTGGATCTAGAACAAGAAACCATCACAGAGGCCATCTATTCCAAAGCCCTAACTTCACAGATGGAGAAACTGAGACCTGAAGAGTTGCTCAGAGCTCCAGAATTGGAAAAGATCTTAGGGATGATCAATCTCAAACCCCTTAGAGTTCAGATGAAGAAACTGAGGCAAACAAAATCAAGTGACCTGCTTGTATCCTAGACCTAGGACTAGGTTATATAATCCAAGTTCCTCATTCATAATTGGGGAAATTAAGTCCCAGAAAGAGAAAATGAAACAGCATCATCCTAGAAATAGAAGTAGAAAGGACAACTCTGGCTATTGATTCCAAACTCCTTTTTTTTTTTTAAATAAAATGGCAAATTGAGGCCCAAAGGGAAGATGTTTCTTACTCAGGGTCATTCATGGGATCCTAGCTCTAGAGCTGGACTCCATGGACTCCAACCCCCTCATTTTACAGAGTGGGAAAACTGAGGCACAAAAAGAGGAAAGGATTTACCCAAGAAGATATCTAGGATTGTAGACCTAGAGCAGGAAGAAAATTCAGAGGCCAGATGGTTCAAGTCCCCCTCCCTCATTTTATAAGGGGGAAACTGAAGACCAGGAAGGGGAAATAACTTTTGGAGGCTCACACAGGATCCTAGATCTAAGACTATAAAACACATATTCCAAATCCCCAATTTTACAGATGAAGAAACAGATGCAGCAAAAAAAATAATAATAAGTTGGACAAAGCCTCACATAAAGAAGTCATAGAGCTGGGGCTGGTAGGAACCTCCCAGGCCAACATCAAATCTTCACAGATAATAAATCATAATTTCACAACCTCCACCTTCAGTTAGGAGACCCCAGATGGGATCATGACCCACAGTTGAAGAAGCTTTGCAGTCAATAAAGTTCTCAAACTCAGGAAGACCTGAGTTCAAATCCAGCCTGACATACTAACTACCTGTATGATCCTGGACAAATCACTTATTCTCTGTTTGCCTCCGTTTCCTCCCTTGCACCAAAGGGGTTATCATGGTACCCACCTGCCAGCACTATTGGGAGGATCAAATGAGACGGCATTGATAAAGAAATTTAAATTTCTATCTAGAAATGTTACTTCTTAGAAATGCCTTTTATAAAGCACAGTGCCTGGCACATAGTAGGTGAAGTACTTATTGCCTTCCCCTGCTCCCAAAGGATTCAAAGGAGCAGCTGAAGGACTAAATCCAGCAAGCAGAAAACATCTCCAATAGCCCATCCCGTGGAACACGTTCCCTGCCAAAGGCAAGAAACCCCTCAGGGTCTGATAACCATATAATTAGGATGTTTCACATTCATTCCAAACCTTCACTCTCCAAGCAACACACAAGGCCCTGATCTGTTGACCAGGCAAGGCATGACTTGGGCTTTCTTTATTCAATTAGCCATAGGTTGATCTAACAGCAGTGACCCTTCCCCCCAAGAAACAGTGCTATTGTGAAAATCATCTCCCGCTGGGGCACCTTGTGCACCACTCACAAACTCCTCACCTCTAAACCCATCACGGCTGAAAAAAGACATTTTCTTGGTGGCTGATATATTCTCAGAGAAGAAAAATTAAAGGCTCTCCCTCCTCATCTTCATCTCCTGGCTTTCCAGGCTTCCTTCAAGTCCCAACTAAAATCTCCTCTTCTGCAGAAAAATCTCTCTGCCCCTTAATTAGTGCCCACCCTCTGCTGATCAGCTCCTGTCTGGAGCTGGTTTGGACATTATTATTTGCATGTTGGCTTCTGCAATAGATTGGGAGCTCCTGGGGCAGGGACTGGCATTTGCCTTTCTTTGTGCCCTCGGTATGTAGCACAGTTTCTGGCCCTTACTGAATATTTCTTGACTGACACAAGAAGGTGACAAGACACTCAGGTCATAGGTGCTATCTTAATGAGGAAGTGGATAGAGTGAGAAGAGAAGCACCCTTCCTGCTAGGAGTCTGAGGGAGAAACAGCGGCCAGACAACGTGTTCCAAAAGAGATGGAGTGTTCATCCTCAGCTAATAACCCAGAGTGGGCAATTCAGTCACACAACTTCCCTTCCACCCCACCCTACTGTGGGAGCCACCATCAGTTCTACATCCATCAGTTCGACTTCTATCAGTTCGACTTCCATGATGTCTCTTCAACTGTGAGGCTGCCACCATGAGTGTAAATAGCAATTGTTTCTGCTCTGGCCCAAAATTCTGAGGGTCTTCCCCTTCCAAATTGATTCTTTTGGGAAGGTAACCCAGTCCACCTTTTGCCACAATTATTTCCTAGCCTTTAATCGATTCAGACAAACTGAGACTTGGGAAAGACCTTAGCTTAAAAAGGCCAAAGTCTCCCATTGCATCCTAAACCATTGCCAGTCATCCTGACCTATGCCCTGCCACTGGACTCAGAGGAGAACGTGAGGCTGGTGACTTTATACAGCCCTGCCTCACTTCAATTCACTCACAGGTCAAGACATCGCCCTCCTCGTGTCCTCTTCAAAGGAAGGAAGAACAACAATGAATTCAAAGCTCAGGGACTCATAGTCTTTCCATCTGGACCGTTCCTATCCTGTCTGAAGTTCTGTCATTTTAGCAAGGTACAGATCCTTCAGAGCACATGTCCATTTGCTGAGAGAACACTTGATCCCCCTTCTTACCCCCACTACATGGGCATAAAGGTTCTTGAGGACGATAGAATCTCATAACTACTCTGCTCAGCCACCCAAAGATCTCACCTGCATCTCTCTGTCTCATTCTTCTAGGGATGACCACTGGAACAGCAGCACCATGGACTGATCTAGGACACTCAATTAAAGAACCTTTGCTTCTCCCTGCTTTTATCTCTTGACTACAAACAACTCCCAGCATGAGAAGGAGGTTGGTGAGTTCATAAAATCTAGAGAGGACAGCTGCTGCCTCAATTTTCTTTTTTTACTCATTGTGTCTACATCAGGAAAGCCTTTAATCAGCCAAGGGTGACCCCGTAAGAAGAAGCAAAAGATGATGAAACACATATAGATTCACCTGCAGAAAGTTCCTATTTACTTATAATGCTGACAACATGTCTGGGGCCAACATTTGCCTTAGAGAAACAGGCAATATCTGGTGGGGAGAAACTATCTTTTGACCTTAATCCCAGTCCTTCCTCTAGTCTCCCTCAAAGGCTTCGATGAACACAAACTCCCACAAGAGATGGAATATCTTCATAGCCCAGATGACTCTGACTCAGACAGGGAGGGATAAGAGTGTTAGAAAACCAGAAGGTCAGAAAAGTCAATCAAGTCTTTCCTGGTTCCAATGAGGATTTCTGTTCAGATGGTGAGAAAGAGTGTGGGCAAGAGAAAGGTTGAACACTTTCCAGACTAATATTCCAAAATTGTGGAGATGACTAAGGAATAGGGAATACAGAAAGAACCTAAGAATAAATAATTAGCCAGGGTGAAGGAAGAGCTCAGCTCCATAGGCCTGTGGATGCTAGTAGACTCCCTGGATCACCATCTCACTTAGTATACCAAGGGAAAAACTCCAGGTCCAATAGGCCAGTGGCCAAGTTTACTTATGATCCTCTAGGAAGAGGAAGTCGCTTCCCTCGTAACCAATGGATCCCATTGCCAGAGCACATGTAATGTGTGCTTGGTACACTACACACATAGCTTATGTAGCACCCATAAGTTTTGTAGGTGCCATGTGAGAAAGCTCTTATTGGTCTTAGAGACTCTGAGGATTCGTATCCCAACTCTTCTTCTCATGGACAAGTCCAGTTCCTGTAGCCAGGCTGCCTACTTCTCCCCTTCAGGACTCTAGGGGTGCCCTGAGGGATTTGACATGATTTTATTTTAGTATATGTGCTGCCAAAGCAAGCACTGACATGATTTTATAATGCCTCCTCTTGGTTGAGCCTCCTCTCTTCCTCACCAGTGTATTTTCCTCCAAGAGTTGCAAATGAGAATTAGTCAGTCAGCCTTAAGTAATCTTTTTATTTTTTTTTCTAAAAAGGGATATTTACTTATAGTAAGCACTGTTGATATAAAACAGCCTCCAAACATATGTGACATAGTTCCGCAAGTAGACACAGAGTCTAGAACATTGGCTCAGACTTCCAAAATACATATGGCAAAGAATGACTTAAAGGTTCTGGCTGCTGGAAGTCTCATTCTTCACTCCTTGCGATGCTCATGGAGCTTCCATTAAACATGTGGATCTGAATCCAATTTTTGTTCAGCTCCCAATGTGGACATTGCCACCAACTGGTCCCAGGACACTCTTTAGGGCAGAGCCAGCGTCTGGCCCACAACATTCCAGAATGTGACCTGAAGCAAATTAAAATCTAACTTGGAAATATTTAACACACTAAGCAAACATTTTTTTTTTTGCTGAGGCAATTGGGGTGAAGTGACTTGCCCAGGGTCACACAGCTGTTACGTGTCTGAGACCAGATTTGAACTCAGGTCCTCCTGACTTCAGGGCTGGTGCTCTATCCACTGCACCACCTAGCTGCCCCTGCAAACATTTAATAGAACATAGATAATGTGAATATGAGCTTTTCTAAGCGAATACAAGGCCCAGAGGGATCCATAAGTATTGGCCCCCATTTTCATTTGAATTTGACACCTCTGCCTTTGGGCATTGATAGGAAGATGGGAAGTCTACAGTCCTCAGTGGAAGGGAAAAATATTTTCTAAAGCCCAAACTAAGGCCTCTCCTTCTCTCAAAAAGAGGGTGTGCCCCCGGCCCCCAAAGAGAGAGAGAGCTGCTAGTTAGAAAATTACCCCACTCTCTGGAAACTACAGAGACCTTTACTGTGGAAAGGACTACTGGGAAGCTTCAAGATCCTTCCCAAAAAACAAAGTCCAGTTATTACCACCTGATGGTCAAAGTCACAGCAAAGGATAGAACTAGATGATTTGATAGGGGAAACTCCCTTGGGAATTAAAGCCCTCTGCCAATTCAGGCAGGCACATTCTCTGCAAAGCTTCCAAGATTTGTCTGGGGACAATAAAAGATTAAGTGACTTTCTCCAGGATCACAAAACACGTTGCCAGGCGGGTTAAGCCAAAGTCTTGGAGTGGATCTCTATCCATTGTAGCAAACTGCCTCTGGTCAAATGCCTGACAAACTTGTATCAGCCTATTTAGTGATTTAGGCTACGTAGAAATTGAGGCAAAGAATAGCCCCTTTTTTATTTGAAGCTTTTTATTTTCAAAACATATGCAAGGATAATTTTTCACCAATGACCCTTGCAAAACCTTGTGTTCCAATTTCCCTCCTCCTCTCCACCCTCTCCCCTAGATGGCAAGTAATCCAATATAAGTTAAACATGTTAAAATATATGTTAAACCTAATACATGCATATATATTTATACAATTATCTGGCTGCACAAGAAAAATTGGATCAAAAAGGAAAAGAAACAAGCAAACAACAAGAAAAAGAGTGAAAATGCTATGTTGTGACCTACCCTCAGTCCCACAGTCCTCCCACTGGGTGCAGATGGCTCTCTTTATTATAAGATCATTGGAACTGGCCTGGATCATCTCATTTTTGAAGAGATCCACATCCATCAGAATGGATCATTGTATAATCTTGTTGTTGCCATGTATAATGATCTCCTGGTTCTGCTCACTTCACTTAGCATTAGTTCCTGTCTCTCTAGGCCTCTCTCAAATCATCCTGCTGATTGTTTCTTATAGAATAATAATATTCCATAATATTCATATACCATAATTTATTCAGCCATTCTCCAGTTGATGGGCATCCACTCAGCTTCCAGTTTCTAGCCACTACAAAAAGGGCTGCCACAAACAATTTTGCACATGTGGGTCTCTCCTTATTTATGATCTCTTTGGGATATAGGCTCAGTAGAAACACTGCTGAGTCAAAAGATATGCACACTTTAATAACCTTCTGAGCATAGTTCCAAATTGCTCTCTAGCATGGCTGGATTCATTCACAGTTCCACCAACAATGTATCAGTGTTCCAGTTTTCCCACATCCCCTCTAACATTCATCATTTTCTTTTCCTGTTATGTTAGCCAATCTGACAGGTGTGTAGTGGTATCTCAGAGTTGTCTTAATTTGCATTTCTCTGATCAATAGTGATTTAGAGCACCTTTTCCTATGACTAGAAATGGCTTTAAGTTCTTCATCTGAAAATTGTCTGTTCATGTCTTTTGACCATTTATCAATTGGAAAATGGCTTGAATAAAGAAAAGCCTCTTTCAATGGATCTGACCTCAGTCAAACTGAACCCTATTAAAGGGTTAGCTTAGCTGAAAAAAGCTAAGATCTCCTACTGCATCCAGGGCTATCTCCAGTCATCCTGATCTATATCTGGCCACTGGACCCAGATGATTCTGGAGGAGAAAGTGAGGTAGATGACCTTGTACAGCTCTCCCTCAATTAAATCCAATTCACTTGCCATCACCTCCCTGATGTCATAGTCTTCTTCAAGAACAAAGGATGAACAACAACATTATCAGCCTAATTCATCTGGGAAAACAGTGAAAAAAGTCTAGGAATTCTGGATTTGAATCTGGCTCTCAACCCCTTCTCCCTATAGGATCATGGGAAAGTTACTTAATCTATATGAGCCCAGTTTCTTTATTTGTAAAACAGAGGGAATAATATCTGATATAATACCACCTCATGAGGTTGAGGATCATATGAGATGAAGCCCATGATTGCCAAGACACCGGAAGATTCAGGAGGACTGAAGATAATAAAGATAGAATGGGCCACAAGGGGTATGGATGTTTCCACCTTTTTGGTCCACAGTAGAGAAGAAGAGAAGGAGAAAGGAGAGTTACTTCAGGGGTAGCTTGAAGGCCAGAGGCATTTAATCTCCTTTTTTTCCCTCCTACTTCCCTAAAATGATAGGGAATCTCCCACGCTCTTTTCCTACCCAATCACTTCCCCCTCCCCTACAACCCCCAGGAGGACAAAAGTGCTTTCAAGGCCCACAGGACCAGCAGTCCATGGACTGGAAAATCCTATGGCCTGCTCACCTTCCAGCACACCAAGCCTCTGGAACTGCTATTTCTCCTGAAAATGTCTGAATTTCAAAAAATAGAAACAACATATACAAAGCATTTTGCAATTCTTTAATCATCCTATGAGAATTATTTTTATTTCTAATTGTGAATAACTGATCTTTCCTTGCTTTGATAGAGGGAAAAAAACAAGAGGCCACATTATTGGGGTGGAGGGAGAAGAAAAGATAATCCTATATATAGTCCCTTTCTCAACCAGATACTGTGCTGTGTTTTTTTTTTTTAAACAAATATTATCTTATTTGACTCTGCAGCAGGTCATTATTATCACCATTTTACAGGTAGGGATACTGAGGTAAACAGAGACTAAGTGACTTCTACAAGGTCTACAAGTGTCTGAGATCAAATGTGAACTGACTCCAGGTCTGATGGCTCTATTCACTGCAGCATCAACCACCTCTGATCAGCTGATCAAAAAACATTAAATACTTGCTAAATGTCAGCAATGAGTTAAACACCGGGGAAGGAAATCATAAACAGTTTCTGCTGTCAAGGAGCTTAAATCCTAGGGAGAAATGTGTAAATGACTAGGTACATATAAGATATTGGAAATTGATGGAAGGTGGGAGGATTGACAAAGTCTCCTGTGAAAGGTGCAATTTAAACTAAGTCTTAAAGGAACCCAGGGTGGCTAAGTGGTAGAGTTGAAGAAAGATTTCCATTCCAGGCAGGAGGGATGGCCAGTGCAAAAGCAGCCTACAGAGGAAATGGGCTACCATGTTTGAGGAACGCCAAAAAGGCCAATGAAACTGGAGCTTCCAATGGACAGCGTGGAGAGCCATTAAGTGGAAGGAGACTGAAAAGGTAGATTATGAAGAGGAGTTTATAATTGATCCTGGAGTTGGCCTCTGGGGCTCCCTGAGTAGGCGTGTGCAGGTAAGTGTTTAACAACCAGCTCTCAGGAAATATACAGAGGACACACTTTTATGTTGAATCTGAAATTCACATTTCCCTCCATCATTTTATAAAGTCTGGTCTGGGGCTTCTTAAACTTTTTCCACTTGTGACTCCTTTTCACCTGAGAAATTGGTAAGTGATCTCGGGTTTATAAGTATTTAAAATAGGTATACACATTGAACATTTGTTGATGATAACTCATAATTTCCATGACCTCCACATTCAATTTATGAGACCCCATATGGCATTGAAGTTTAAGAAGCTAGGGACTAGACAATGATGCAGCTAAATCTCCCACTGTATCCCAAGCCATCATCAGTCATCTTGATTTATGTTTTGTCACTGGACTCTGATAGCTCTGAAGGAGAGAGTTGAGATCGGTGACTCTGCAGAGCCCTGTCCCACTTAAATACAATTCACTTGCAAGTGTAGACATCACCCTCCTGATGTCATCGATCCTCTTCGAGAATGAGGGACAAACAACAACAACAATAGCCCCTGGAGCTCACTGAGCTGGTAAATGTTTAAAATAAAATAAATATAAATATTTATATTTATTATATACTATATATATAATATAAAATAAAATAAAAAGATTTGGTTAAATCTTAGGGGGTGGAAGGTCTATAAGATGCACCTTGCCATTTAAACTGCATTATTCACATTTTCCCTATCATTCTATCAAATCTAAATAATGAGGCAGCTAGATGCTATAGTGCTGGGCCTGGAGTCAGGTTCAAATCTGGCCTCAGACACTTCCTAGTTGGGTAACTCTGAGCAAGTCACTTAACATCTTCTGCCACAGTTTCCACAACTATAACATGATTGAAATGATCCTTGAATCCATTGGAGCTGAACAGATCAGAAAATCAAATAATACTGAAGGCAAAGGAAAGTGGGCTTAATAATAACAGCACCTCCCTCACTGGGCTGTTGGGAGAATGAAATGAGACCATATTTATAAAACTCTTAGCATAGTCCCTGTCCCATAATAAATGTTATAAAAATGCTGGCTATTGTTATTATCATTATCATTATCATTATCATTATCATTATCATTATTATTATTATTCAGTCATGCCCTGATTTGTAACATTTGCTGATTTCTAAGGTGTGGCTATTGATATTATTATTATTATTATTAATATTAGTATTATTATTATTCAGTCGAGCCCTGATTTGTAGCATTTGCTGATTTCTAAGGTGTGGCTATTATTATTATTATTATTATTATTATTATTCAGTCGAGCCCTGATTTGTAACATTTGCTGATTTCTAAGGTGTAAATGCACACATTAAAACTTGAAGATTCATTTCATTGACTGGAGCAGGAGTCATTCTCCTGTCATTCTCCTGGAACTGACATCAGACCTACCCTTTAGAAAAGTGGCTTTGGCAGCTGACTGAAAGATGGATTGGAAAGGGAAGGGGCTAGAAGTGGGGAGACTGGTTAGAAAGCTATTATGATAGTCCTGGTGAGAGGAGGGATGGCAGCTAGATGAGTGAAGAGGAGAGGATGCACGAAAGAGATGTTGTGAAGGAATAAATGTCAAGATTTGGTAACCGCCTGGATATGTGGGATGATGAGAGAGAATGATGAGTCATGGATGGCACCGGGGTTGTGAAGCTGGCTGCCTGGGAATTTGGTGGTGTCCTTGACAATAAGAGATAATTTCAGAAAATGAGAGACTTTGGGGCGAATAAAAGCTAATGAGTTGTTTTGCATATGTTGACTTTGAGATACAGACCATCCATTTGGAAATGTTTCAAAGGCAAGGTAGTGATGTGACCCTGGAATTCAGGAGAGAGACTGGCTAATTATATATATTATACACACACATAAATACACGTATATACGTAATGCAATATATACGTATGTAGATCTAAAATATGGGAATTATCTTCATAGAAATGACAGCTGAATCCATGGGAACTGATTAGATCAGTGGTTCTCCAAGTGTGGAAATCTTGGGGGCCCCTGAAACCCTTTTAGAGGATCTGCAAATTCAAAATTAATTTTAATTTCTAATCTCATAAATATCTATAAATATAACACACATACAAATTCTTTGGATAGATCCTCAATAATTTTTAATAATAAAGATACTGGGAACAAAAGTTTGAAAACTACTAGATCAGATCATTGAATTGCATAGAACTGAGAAAAGGAAGCTTTGGGGGGTACCCATAGTTAGTGGGCATAACTTGCATGAAGAACTAGGTAAGGAGACTGTGGAGTAGTCAGACAGGGAAAAAAGAACCAGGAGAGAACAGTACTGTGAAAACCTAGAACGGAGAACCCAGAGGAAAAAGTGATCCATGGTGGCCAATGCTACAGGGAGCTTGAGAAGGACCAGGACCGGGAAGACAGCATTAAATCTGGAAAAGAAGAGGTTGCTGGTGATCTTGGAGAAAGCAGTCTTAATTAAATTATATAGGTCAGAAACCAGGTTGCAGAGGATTTAGAAGAGAAAGATGGAAGAGCAATTGGGACCACCTAGTAGGGATAGCTTTCTCTAGGAGCATGACCAAGAACACAAGGGAGAACTAGAAGACCAGCTAACTGGAATTTTAGGACCAACGGGGAGCTTTGGCTTTGGGAAAGGGTTGAGACAACTATTGAAAATTTTTTGGACAGCAAGGAAGGAAGAAGTCCATAGATGGGGAAAGACTGAAGATGAGAGGAAGAGTGGAGAGGATGGTGGGGGTCTTCTCCTGAAGAAGATGGGATGTGATTAGAGGGCGTGGCCTTGGCAAGAAGCAGAGGAAATAGTGGGGGAAGATGTCTAAATGTGAGAGGGGGAGGAGCCTTCACTGGATGGCCTCAATTTTTTTTTTTAGTGAGACCCTGGGATAAGAAGGCCCTATGAAAGGCTTTAGGAGAGGGGAAAAGATTTAGAGTAGCTGACATGCTACGGGATAGGGGAGCAATTAGGGGGCAGTAGAATGAGCCTTGCTGAAATGAGGGCCCAGTTGAGAACAGACAACATCAATTTGTCGGGCACCCCATCAGAATGATTTTATCCATTCCTTCAGTTCCACTCAACATTAAGAGAAACAAAAGAAGTAGACGGGGAGGAGGGAAGTAACAGGGTTGGCATTGTCCAAGCGTGCTTGGGCATCCGACATGAAAGGATAGCTTGGGAAAGAACAGAGAGGAATGGCCACAAGAAGACTAGGATCAGGTGGGGGGCTCAGAAGGCATGAAGCTGAAGTGGAGGAATGAGCATTTACCAAGGGGCAAATGGCTAAAGGAAGAAAGAACTCAGTGAAAAATAACTTTGTCAGAAATCTTAAAGAAAGGAAAGGACCCATACGTGCAAGAATGTTTGTGGCAGCCCTTTTTGTAGTGGCTAGAAACTGGAAATTGAGTGGATGCCCATCAATGGGAGAATGGCTGAACAAATTATGGTATATGAATGTCATGGAATATTATTGTTCTGTAAGAAACGACCAGCAGGATGATTTCAGAGAGGCCTGGAGAGACTTTCATGGACTGATGCTGAGTGAAATGAGCAGAACCAGGAGATCATTGTACACGGCAACAACATTACATGATGATCAATTCTGATGGACATGGCTCTCTGCAACAATGAAATGTCTCAAACCAGTTCCAATTGTTCAGTGAAGAAAGCCATATACCCCCAGAGAGAGGGATATGAGATATGGACTACAACATGTCATTTTCATGCTCTCTATTGATGTTTGCTTGCATTGCGTTTCCTTTCTCTGATTTTTTTTTTGCAGATATGATTTTTCTTGCACAACAATGATGAGTGTGGAATGTATACATGTATTCAATTTGTCAAGCATTTTAACATAATTAACATGTAGTGGACTTCCTCCCATCTAGGGGAGGGGTGGGGAGTAGGGGGGGGAAATTTGTAACAGAAAGCTTTGGAAGGGTCAATGTTGAAGAATGACCCATACATATGTTTTGCAAATAAAAAATTTTAATAAAAAAATAAAAATAACTTTGCCACCTTCATGATTCTGTCACTATTTGACCTTGCTTATCATCAACTATGGTGGACCAATCAAAGCTTCTCTGAGAAAAATTTTAGACATGTATATAGTTTGAGTCCCAGCCCTTCTCCTAGTTCACTGTTGGACTTTACATAAGTCTCTTTCCTTCCCAAAAGGTCAATTTCCTCATCTGAAAAAATGGAGGGGATAATATGAACACTACCCAATTTGCAGGCCTGCACTCTTCCTTCCCTATTCTTTCTCTCCCTTATTCTCAGAAGAGAATTCGCCTCCCATCTTCCTGAGAAAATGGAGGCCATCTGTCTCCAGCTATTTCCCCCGATCTCACACCTCAAAAATCCCTTCTGATGATCCCCATTTTCTATTGCTTTGCTCCAGTCTCTGACAAAGAATGAATGGGACATTCTCTCCAAAACCAACCCCTCTGCCTGTACCATGGATCCCACCCCCTTCTGCCTTCTAACAGCATCTTGCCCTCTTCTATCACACCTGTCTCACTCTTCATTCACTCCTTATCCACCGTCTCCTTTTCTGCGGCCGGCAAACTCCCAAGTCTTCCCAATTCTTATGTAGCATTTCTTCTGGGCTCACTCCTCCAACCCCAAATCAGAAAACTGGCAGTATAGGTCACAGAAGGCAGCCTATACCTTCTCTCCTTAAGCTTCTACAGGTAACCTCGAGATCCCCCAGATTTGCTCCTCAAGGTCAATTAATCAGTTGATACCAATTTGCTTTTACAAAAGGATATTTACTCAGAAAGAGGGAACGAAGTACAAAATCACACACACTCCGTAAATCAGAGGTACACTCTCCTTTTTTATTTTATTTTATTTGCTGAGGCAATTGGGGTTAAATGACTTGCCCCGGGTCACACAGCTTAGAAAGTGTCTGAAACTAGATTTGAACTCAGGTCCTCCTGACTTCAGGATTGGTGCTCTATCCATCCACTCTCCTTTTTGGCATAGATTTTGTCTTTGTGGATCTCGGTAGTGAGTGCAAAACATTTCCTTCCGACACAGATAGCATTTTCTTCATGAAGGGAATATATGTGGGAGACTTTCTGAGGATACCCAACCAAGTTCACCCCTAGGTGAGTCATCTCCGATGGATGAATTTCGTCCTTGCTTGAAGGATGAAGTGTTTTGAGTGCCAGGTCAATCAATTCACTACTCAAGCAAAGCTAAGCAGGTCCCTCCTCAGAACTGGCTCTTAACCCATCTACACTCTTACAGCTACCAGCAGACCCCAGTACCACTTCCAGCTACTGGGCCTATCTACGGTTCTCTGACCTTTCAAAGTTCATACTCTCATAATGAGTTATGTTATGTCTTTGCTGACACATTAACATAAGACTAATAAATAAAAACAAAAAAGAAACAGACACCATGTGCTCACAGCCACGTGGTGGTCAAATGGAGAGAGAAGTCATGTTCCACACATATACCAAAGGGATTTTCCTTAAGTGATCAAGCTACTCCCCTAAAGGTCAAAAACTCCCTATTGAGCTTTTAAACTCTATTTGGCTTTTTCAAACCTTTTACAAGCAGGCTCCAATCTACATTTTTAACCTTATTAAACATTATCTCCCTTCTTTCCCTCTACAGATAAACCAAACTGCCTTCTTTTTGTTCTCTACATGGCAGACTCCATCTTCTGCCTTTGCAATGGATGCCTGAAACGCACTCTCTCCCCACCTCTGCCCCCACCCCACCTCCTTTAAGACTCAGCCCAAGCATCATCTCTTATACATAACTGAATGTAGGGTTGCAAAACTTTTGGCAACAGTAAAAGGTATCAAATCTTCTGCCAAGATTTCATTCTTTATATAAAAAATAAACAAGCACATCCATCTCATTTGTATGTATATTTGCTCTCATCTTGAATAAATGATGACATTGTATGTTCTTGTTTTATATAAATTGTTTTCAAACAAATTTCTTTACTATTTATTATCAGTAAGTGTTTGATTTGTATACTTATTTTCTCTACCCATATACCCAAGGCCACCTAAAAATTTCTCCAGAAAAAAGGGGTCAAGAGTGGAAAAAATTGAAGAATCCTATTCCACACAAAACCTTTTTTGACCTGATTTCTAGTGTCTTTTTTCATAACTATCTGGTATTTAGCTGCTGTTAGTGATATTCTGTAGATATTTATACATGTATATGTTGTAAAAAGAAAAAAAAATTAGAAAGCTACCCAATTTTCTGGTAGTGGTCTAGAATGGGGGAGGTGGAGTTAGGAATAGGAATTCATCTTGCCATGACAGGACCAAAAAAGGTGTTTAACTAGATGATTCAGTAAAGAAAAAAGACTATAAGAACTGGTATCTATCTGGTGTCTCTATGTGTACAGAATTATCAGCTTCTTGTAAGTAGAGATTATTTCATTATTTATACTTATATCAGTCCCCACAGAGTGCCTGGCACACAGTAAACACTTAATAAATGTTTATTGGTTTCATGGAAGGCACTTCACATATCTCATTTCACTCAGTCCTCCTATGGAAACTATTGCTCAAGGGCAAAAGATGACAAACTATGGGCACCCCATTCTGTGTGTGTGTGTATATAAATACATATATAAGTTCATATACTTACACATATACATAGGTATATATCCCATATTTTATATAGTATGTATCCTATGTCCATATCCATATCTTTACATATATATGCTTCTATATTTATCACATATATTTGTATATTGATATATGTATATATTCCATATCCATGTACTTTGATATGTGTGTATATACATATATCCCACCCATTGCCTGTTTTGTTTGGTCACCAAGCAAAGAATGAGTTTTACATTGGCCAACAGTATATTTAAACAATTTTAAATGCAGTTCATTTAGGTTCATGAGCTGTGTTTGAGCTAGAGTTTACACAGACTTGAAATACATATTTCTAATTAATTAATTTTTAACATTCTTTTTTTGAAAATTTTGAATTCTAACTTCTCTCCCTCCCTTCTACCTCTCCCCCACCCAGACTTGGTCCATAGGCTGTAGTTCGCCAACCTGTGCTATAGAAACCAAATCATCTGACGATCAGTTATAGGAGGCAGACCTTGAATTACTGACTCTCTCAGGTCCAAGTCTGACAATCCTTTCCATTACGCTATTACCCCATTAATTTATATTTTCGTTTTGTAGGTATTCCATTTCTTCCCTCACTAGATACGATAGGACTTCAAGGTTAAGTTGTCAAGCACCTGAGAGAAGCTTCCCCATTGTCAAGCTCTCATAGACAAAGCTGTCATCTTATAGACTGAAAATTCCTGTGGTTTGATTTGTCTCAGTTTTGACTCTTCTATTTAACACTTTCCATGAGCTCAGACCGGAAGAAAAAGAGCTTTAAAACCTAGATTCTAATATTTCCCAGTCACCACAAGAATCCTGCTTTCCCAAACTAGGAGTGTCCCTTTCATTTAATTTTTCCTTTGCACAAATGGTATAGGTACTCTAAGTTGCATCTCAGGATTGCTTACTTTCTGATTTGAAAGTTAAAATGGGAGCATTAGAGCTATCCCCAAAATTGTAAAGGTCAAAGGATAGGAAGAGTCTTCAGAAAAAGAAATCAAAACTATCAATTGTCACATGAAAAGTGCTCCAAATCACTATTTATTAGATAAATGCAAATTCAAACAAGTGAGGTACCACCTCCTGCCAACTAGATCGGTTCACGTAAACAGAAAGGGAAAATGATGACCGTTGGAGAGGATATGGACAAATCGTGACAATAATGGATTGTTGGTGGAGTTGTGAACTGGTCCGACAATTCTGGAAAACAATTTGGAATTATAAAACTCTGCGTACCCTTGGACCAGCAATACTACTGCAAGGTCTGTATCCCAAAGAGATCAAAAAAAGGGGCAAAGGTTTTATATGGCCAAAAATATTTTAGCAGCTCTTTTTGTGATAGCAAAAATTGGAAACTGAGTGGCTGCCCATCAATTGGGGAATGACTGAACAAGGCATGGCATATGAAATACTATTGTGCTAAAAGAAATAAGGGCCAGATGGTTTCAGAGAACCCTGAAAGACTTATATGAAGTGATGCAAAGGGCAGTGAGCAGAATCAAGAGAACATTGTACTCAGTAACAGCAATAGTGTAACAATATTCAGCTGTGAAAGACTTAGGTGCTCCATAAAGGCAGTGATCCAATTCAGTCCAAAGGACCCATGACTCTAGAGAGAGAATTGATAGACTCTGAGTACAGATTAAAGCATACTTTTTTCATTTCCTTTATATTTCTCACTCTGTTTTTTTGCAACATAACTAAAACAAAAATATATTTTGCCTGAATTCACATGCATAATTGATATCATATTGTATGACAATGAGTGGGGGAGAGGTGGGAAGGAGGGAGAGAAGTTAGAATTCAAAAATTTCCAAAAATGAATGTTAAAAATAAAATGTCATTAATTTTTAAAAAGATTTAAATCTTCTTTGTTCTAAGTCTGTGTAAACATCAAATAAAGCAATAAATCAGAGCAGCCTAAGTGGCAAGAGAGAAAAAGAGAATCCATTCCATATTCCAGGGTCCAAATTATTTCATATTATATTTACCATCTTAACAACTTAGGGTGGGGAGGTGCACCTACTGCAGGGAAAGACATGAAACCCAGGGTATCACAATGTCTCATTTCTCTATTAAGACCATCAATTCAACTTTCAAAGGGACATGAGGTGATTCAATCTAACCCCCTAGTTTTACAGATGGTGAACAGAGAGGTTCAGTGACTTACCAAAGGCTACACAATTAGTAATTGGCAGTGACACGATTGGAACTCAAGCTCTCTGACTGCAAATCTCAGAGTCTTTCCACTGTCACACGCTCCCTCACATTATACTATTTTTATTTATTTTTTTCTTTATTAAAGCTTTTTATTTTCAAAACATATGTATGGGTAATTCTTCAACACTGACCCTTACAAAGCTTTCTGTTACAAATCCCCCCCAGTCCCCACCCCTCCCCTAGATGTCAGGATATCCACTACATGTTAATTATGTTAAAATATTGGACAAATCAAATATATGTATGTCTATTTCCACACTTATCTTGTTGTGCAAGAAAAATCATGTCTACAAGAAAAAAAAATCTAAGAAAGGAAACACAATGCAAGCAAACATCAATAGAGAGCCTGAAAATGTTATGTTGTGGTCCACATTTCATATCCCTCTCTCTGGGTATATATGGCTTTCTTCACTGAACAATTGGAAGTGGTTTGAAACATTTCATTGTTGAAGAGAACCACATCCATCAGAATTGATCATCATATAGTATTGTTGTTGCCGTGTATAATGATCTCCTGGTTCTGCTCATTTCACTCAGCATCAGTTCATACAAGTCTCTCCAGGCCTCTCTGAAATCCTCCTGCTACTCGTTTCTTACAGAACAATAATATTCCATAACATTCATATACCATAAAATATTCAGCCATTCTCCAATTGATGGGCATCCATTCAGTTTCCAGTTTCTTGCCACTACAAAAAGGGCTGCTACAAACATTTTTGCACGTATGGGTCCTTTTCCTTTCTTTAAAATCTCTTTGGGATATAAGCCCAGTAGAAACACTGCTGGGTCAAGGGGATGCACAGTTTGATCACTTTTTGAGCATAGTTCCAAATTGCTCTCCAGAATGGTTGGATCCATTCACAGTTCCACCAACAATGGATCAGTGTCCCAGCTTTCCCACATCCCCTCCAATACCCGTCACTATCTTTTCCTGTCATTTTAGCCAATCTGACAGGTGTATAGTGGTACCTCAGAGTTGTCTTAATTTGCATTTCTATGATCAATAGTGACTTGGAGCACCTTTTCATATGACTAGAAATAGTTTTAATTTCATCATCTGAAAATTGTCTGCTCACATCCTT
Organism: Myrmecobius fasciatus; assembly: GCA_023553655.1. NCBI lineage: Eukaryota > Metazoa > Chordata > Mammalia > Dasyuromorphia > Myrmecobiidae > Myrmecobius > Myrmecobius fasciatus. Next base: position 26,485 of record JAJPUD010001464.1, on the reverse strand, counting down.
TGACCACTTATCCATTGGAGAATGGCTTGGATTCTTATAAATATGAGACAATTCTCTATATATTTTAGAAATGAGGCCTTTATCAGAACTCTTAAATGTAAAGATGATTTCTCAATTTATTGCTTCCCTTCTAATCTTGTCTGCATTAGTTTTGTTTATACAAAAACTTTTTAACTTAATATAGTCAAAATTATCTATCTGGTGTTCAATTAAGAGTTCCAGTTCTTCTTTGGACATAAATTTATTCCATCTCCACAGGTCTGAGAAGTAAACTATCCTATGTTCCTCTAATTTGCTTATAATATCACTCTTTATGTCTATATCATGAACCCATTTAGATCTTATCTTAGTATGTGGTGTTTAGGTGTGGGTCAAGCCCTAATTTCTTCCACACTAATTTCCAATTTTCCCGGCAGTTTTTGTCGAATGGTCAGTACTTATCCCAAAAGCTGGGGTCTTTGGGTCACATTCTACTTTTTTAAAAAATACATTTTGATTGCTTTGATATCTTTTGATTTTATGTAACTAGCATTTCCCAATGTCCCTCCCCTCCCCTCCACAGAAAGTCATCTCATAACAAGAATGAAAAATGGGATAGGGGTGGCAGGTGGAGAAAAACAGTTTACCAAAACTAAATAACACATTGAAAAAGTCTGGCCTTATATGCAGTGCACCACATTTCCATTAAAAAATTTCAGAAAAAATTGCAAATCTATAATTTAAAAGGTCTTGCTTGATGCTATAATTCTTAAGCACCGGGAACTTCCTTTTCAGACGCAAATGTAGTTCTCCCTTCAACGCGATTAATTTTGGAAATAAGGAATCTCCCTCTCTTTTTAGATAAGGGAAAAATAGTTTGATCAAATCTGACTTCAGCCTCAATCAGCTAGTTTGAATTTGTTTTTTTACTGCTATAACAAAACTCTACCAAGTCCGCACACATCAACAAGTAAGGCCCCAAGAGTTTGGCAGTCACAGCTCCCTTTTGGGCTTTAGGGGCAATCTGGGGTACTTTTCTAATATGATCACTTTTGAACCCCCAGCAAATGGATGCCATTTGGAGCCAGAGAGCTCTAGTTCCAATCTTGCCACTTCCAATTACTAGTCGGGTGAAGTTTGGTAAGTCATTGAACCTCTCTGTTCTCCACCTCCTCCCCACTACTCATATCCACCACTATTTAATAACTTTCTAAAATAATTGAACCAATTAACATAAATTAGATTTGATATTTGTAGATGTTTGTAGAATAATCTTCCAAAGTGAGATTTCACAGTCCTCTACCACTTCAGCGTCTAGGAAAAGTGGGCTCAAACTTCAATATTATTGGGGCAGCTAGATGGCACACCAGCCCTGAAGTTAGGAGGACCTGAGTTCAAATCTGGTCTCAGACACTTAACACTTCCTAGCTGTGTGATGCTGGGCAAGTCACTTAACCCCAATTGCCTCAGCAAAAAAAAAACAAAATAAAACAAACAAACAAAAAAAAGTCAACGTTATTGTCAAGAAACCTTCATCCCTCACTTCTGGGGAGTAGATTGAAAAGGAGTGAAACACAACAGAGACAGAAGAAACAGTGAGCCCATGTGTTCGTGTCCACATGGTGGGGGAGATGAGACCATCTGCAGTAAGTGAAAGGCTGCTTGTTGCTTCTGCCATTCTTATAGCTTCTCCTACCTAAAGGCTTCCCTTAGTTCTTCCCTCAACTGCCACCAGGGAAGAGCAAGAAAGTTCATCTGTTCAGGCCTTTTTATGAACACTCATTTCAGTCTTAGCAACCAATTAGAAGGCTTTTGATCACCAGGCAGCTAGCCAACAGCAAAAAGTTAGAGGATATCTGCTAATGTTCTGAAGTAGGGAGGGAAAAAAGCCCTCATTAGGCATGTAGATTGGCAACAGACAGAACATATTGCCTGAGCTCAAAAGATTTGACCCTCAGTGGCCAATCTACGGGCCTCCCCACCTTCCCCATTATACTGAAAAGCTAGCTTTTCTTTCTTGCCCTGGCTGCAACCTGATGGAGGGCTATTTGCCTTTCTCTGGCACAGACCTGGGAAAAAAAGTATCATGGCAATCATTTTGAAAAGGAAAAAACAAAATCTTTTAAACTCTTTCCGTGCCAATTTCCTTAAACCCAGGCCAATTCTGGCCATGTTTTTCTTTTTCTTTCCCACCTCCCCAGACAATATAAGATTTGGGAAAGGGGAAAGGAGGAAGCAGAGGAGGAGGAGGAGAAAGAAGAGGAAGAAGGCGAAAATATGGCTCTTGGCTTTGTATTCCCTAATCGCTAGTCAGTTTGTCAAGCATGAATCTGAGGTTTGTGGGCTTTGTCTATCCCGGAAAGAGTTAACTCTCTTCATTCACCCTGTTGTTTTGCAGTCAATCAAGCCAAGGCTTTTCCTTGTACAGCTGCTTACATTTTTCTTCCCTCTAGCTGGGCAAGTGCTCGGGACTCCTGGGGGTGGTGGGGGCGGTCCCCTTGTTCCATTCCCAAAATACAACCCCCAACAATTCTTCCTCCCCAACATTCAGGGACAAAGTATGTAACATTCTTCTCCAAGAGCCCCTTACCTTTCTAAAAGGGAGAGGCCGGAAGTGACTTTGGTCATTGGTCCACTGGAACCAAGACTAGTCATTGCAGTGAATCGCAATTCTTCTGGCTGGGGTGCAATTTGCACTCCCAGTACTATACTCATTTTAGGATTATATTAGTTATCTGGTTTTATTTTCTTCTCTCTGAATCACTTTATACAAACTAGCTGTAGTTCTCTGAAACAGTCAATTTGTTGCTTCTCACAATACAATAAACTCACCTTACATTCATACAGGAAAATTCGTTCCACCACTTTCCGATTGATCATTTAAAAGCAATTATTTGCACTACCATGAAAAATAAGTATCAGCTGCTGTGAGGATTTTGTTACCTCAAGGCCATTTCTTTCTAGCTTTCACCTCCTTGGGACACGACCACTAGTTGATTTGCCACACATGGACCATGTCTTTTATGGTCTTGGACAATTGAACAGAGCTGAGGTCAAGGCTCAGTCATTTTAGCCTGCAATTCTCTTATTATTCAGGAATCAAAGCATTTGATGTAGTTGGTGACAATTTGCAATTCTTCTTTTGAAATTTTCTCTCCTTTGTTGACTTAGCTATTGGGAGAAGTTAACCCTGTGTCGATTGCTAGTGTATAGACAGGCTGTTGACTTCTCAGAGCTGAAATCAAGATGAGCAGAAGGGAAAGAAGAATGATGAGAAAAAGATATGGCAGATATATACCCAGAGAGAGGGATCTGAGTGTGGACCACAGCATAACATTGTCACACTCTCTACTGATGTTTGCTTGCATTGTGTTTCCTTTTGCAGATTTTTTTTCCTGTAGATCCGATTTTTCTTGTGCAACAAGATAACTGTATAAATATATATATATATTTACATGTATATATGTATATATGTGTGTGTACATATATATATAGTATATATATATATAGTGCATATATATATATACACACACACATTTGATTTGTCAAGTATTTTGACATGGTTAACATGTATCGGACTTCCTGCCATCTAGGGGAGGAGGTGGGGGGGGGGAATTTGTAACAGATAGCTTTGCAAGAGTCAATGTTGAAAAATTACCCATGCATATGTTTTGCAAATAATAAATTAAAAAAAGAAACAGCAGGAAAAAAAAGAAAAAGATATGGCAGAAAACTGAACAGCTCATTCTTGAGCTACTTAAACAAATAATTAAAAATCCAGTGAGGAAGAGTAGACAATATAAACCACATGGATGCCAATTATGATCGTCTTGAGTACTTTAACTAATGCAAAGCAATGGCCATAACAAGAAAAATAATTTCAGAATGTGGATTTGCTAAAAAACGTCTGACTTACTTGCCAAACAGAGAGGTGGCTGCCAAAGGCAACAGCAAGATAGAATATGAAATCATTTATAAAATCTTACTAAGAACTATGAGGAACAATTATGAGGAATATCATCTCAAAAGCAGAGAGAATTAATGGAGGATAAAACCAGTTAAAAAAGAGCTTGGTGGGATATCTAATTAAGCAAAATCATTCCAAAGACGTTTAAGGGTCGTATCGGAAGGAAGACAACAAACGCAAGAAAAATGGAGAATATTAATAAAAATTATTGTAGCAACCTGTTTTCTCCATCAAAGACAATGGAACCAGCACCCTTGGACCCTTGTTAACATCATAGCCTTGGAAGTGATATGGAGAAGTCAAAATAGCGATAAAGAGGAAAAAAAGACAAGAAAAAACATATAGACTAAACTAAGTCTAGATAGAGAGGAGTAATGCAGATGAAACAATTGTGTGAGTGTTGAACTATAACAATACTCTTACAGATGAAGAAACTTGGGTTGAGGGCAGTTAAGCAACTTAGCCAAAGGCACAAAAGTAGTGAGTGTCTGAGACACGATTTGAAGGCATCTAAATTCCTGTGTTCCACCTGCCTAGATACCAGCTAGACCAGATACCCCCAGGAGAGGAAAATAGCAAACACATAGGGGGAAATACTGGGTTTTATCAAGACTGAGGAGCAGGGAAAGGGTGGACAAGAAATCATTGCTCTCCTGTGTCTTTTCTTCCCAACTATATACAATCTTTATGGCAATCATCTATCTGTACATGAATTAGGGGTATTTGTCAGAAACAAACAGGTTTACTTACTTTTTTTTTGCTTTTTGCTTAGGCACTTGGGGTTAAGTGACTTGCCCAGGGTCACACAGTTAGGAAATGTTAAGTGTCTGAGACCAGATTTGAAATGAGGTCCTCCTGACTTCAGGGCAAACAGGTTTACTTGCACAAGTGAGAGTCAATAATGGACTGCATTTTTACCCTCTCACATATCTAACTGAAAGATGGAGAGAATATAAGATCCTATTGTGTTTATTATTTACTGGTAATGAAAAAAAATTGATTCACTCGAACAAAACATTACCTTATGGTACCTTTTACTAGATGTCTCTCATCCATACATCAAAATCATTTATGGTTTTTTTTTTTTTGGAAAAATACATCAGAAATAATCCTGTTCAATGGTTCTCTGTTTATAAACATCAAGCTAGTCATCCAATGGGCCAATGTATACTAGCCCAAGGTGTTCATCATTGTAACAGGAGCTGTAATGCCAAGTCCAAGTTGAAGAGGGAATTCCCCATTGATTGTGAGGCATTCTGTGTGCTGCTTTAAACTAGGCTGATTTCATCAGGCTCTAGAAAAATGCAGAACCTCCTCGAAAGTATCTCCTAGCAAGAATTTGGACTGACCGCTCGTATAGGAAAGCTCAAATGGTCAAATCAAGAAAATATTTTATCAAATTTATATAATTAGATGGATTATCTGGAGTCAGTCTCCCAGTTTTTAGCTTGGGGAATACAAATGGTCCATGAGCTGGGCCCAGGATTAAACAGGGGGAGCACAGAGAGCTGGATTGCTTTCAGGAAATTGCAAAGTTCTTTTACTGACCTCAAGCATCCCACAAAAACAAAGACCAATCTTTTAAATTCTAACATTTGGCTAGTGTTGTTTTATCATAGGGAGAATGAGACTGCTTCTGAAGAACTAAAGACAAGTATCACACAGAGGACAATGATAGGTGTGAGCAGGCTGCAACACAGAACCAACAAGGAATTCTGAAGAATAACAAGAGTAAATGATGTCCTCAAAGAAAAGATGGCTAATCTTGTGGCAAGAGAGAGAAATGACAGGCAGAGAGCCAGTGCACTCCACTGGGACCCTAACAATATCAGGAATATGGAGGCTTTCAGCAGGAGACATGAACACCGAGGGGTGAAGGCCTCCCTAACTTTGGAGCCAGTGCTCTATCCATTGTGCTTTCTAGTTGCCTGGTGTGGCTGGTTCATCAGTGGAAACTGCCAGATCAATCAGATCACAAATTTATTTGATTATTTGAGTATCAGACTTTTACTGCATGTCTTTGACACAAAGCTTTTTTGCCCACTTGAAAGTTTCTCTTAAATTCTAACTATATTGATTTTGTTTGCACAAGGGCTTTTCAATTTTACATAATCAAAAGTGTCTATTTTATCCTTTGTAATCTCTTTCCCTTGCATGATTATTAATTTTTCCCCAATCACAGTTGTCTTTTGATTCTCCCTCCCTCTCTCCCCCCTCTCTCTGCTCGTCCTCGTCTTCCTCCTCCTCCTCCTCCTTGCTCCCCTCCCTCCCTTCTTCTTTTCCCCCACCTCTTAAATGACATGACTTTGTGATTTTTCCATAGAGAGCACAGATTATTCCATTTTTATTATAAGCATCTACGCCTCAGAAATCAGTAAATGCTACAAATCAAGTCTTAATTTATTGTTTTGTTAATTGTCTAGACTTATTAAAGTGATGGGGAAAATGCTAATACAGATACTTCTTTTTTCCTAGAGCTGGTTATCAACAATTTATCAGTATATCACAGTCCTTATCATAAGACTATATCATTTCTTCTGGATTCTAGGAATACCCCTGAGGAGTCTAATGCCATTGGCTCAAGTCCCTCCCAGTGTTTCCACCTAAGATTATCAGTTGTGAATCAGCCAATTTTAAGTAACTTTTTAAAAGGGATATTTACTATGGTGATACAATAAGAACAATCGGTACAAAACATCATCCCAAAAGGATATTGCATATGCTCCAATAAGTCCATACTGATTCTAAGGGAAAGTGGACTGAAGTGTAGAGGGTACATGTGGCAAATGGGATAATTCACAGATTGTTTTTCCGGCAAAGTTTTTTTTTTAAATCTCATTTGTAGAATGCCCAAGAAGTTCCCACTTAGGAATGATGGAGCTTCTCTACTAGCTTCTTTGTGTCATCATGAATTTACATCCAGGCTGCCCTTGGCTTCTAATGTAGACACTGTTGCCCACTAATCCAGGAACAGCCCTAACAGGAAAATAGGAAGTCCAATAATTTTTGGCTCCTTCAAAGAGAGAAGCTCCTCCTCTAGCCAGAGGGAACAAAAAAGGAGTCCTAGGCCAAATCTAGACCTGAGGTCTCTCCTTCCTTCCTCAAAGAAACTTCTCCTCAGAGGGCTTGGCTAAGAAGGTCCCATTTGTTCCAACATCTTGGATGACTCTATTTCTAAACCAGCTTAATAATGATGGGCCCTGGGGTGTAAGTGAGTTTGCTAAGCCTATTCAGACAGGATTGCTATCCAGGGGCATAGAGTTCCAAGGACTTTTTACACATAGCCTAAGATTGAGACTTATGTACTGAGCATCTTATACCTTATTTGGGGTGTGTGTGTGTGTGTGTGTGTGTGTGTGTGTGTGTGTGTGTGTATGTGTGAGGGGGAAGCCTTGATTAAGTAAATCAAATCAACCCCACTCTTATATTGACCTTAATGTCTTTTTGATCAAATTATATTCCAGTTTACTTAATTCTTCTTATTGAATCCAGGGTTAATATCCATACAGTTTCTAAGTTAATATCTATAGAGATCTACTGTATTCACTGATTTTTCTAGTTGCTTTTACTGAATTACTTTTCATTCTTTTTTCTAGTACCAAATACTTTTTTAAAATAATATCTTTTTATTTTCAAAACATATGCAAAGATAGTTTTCAACATTCACTCTTGCAAAACCTTGTATTCTAATTTTTTCTCCTTTTCTTCCCCACACTCTCCAAGCAATCCAATATAGTTTAAAGATGTGCAATCCTTCTATGCATATTTCCACAGTTAGCTTGCTGCCAAGAAAAATCAGATCAAAAAGGACAAAAATGAGAAAGAAAATAAAATGCAAGTAAACAACAACAAAAAGTGAAAATGTTATGTTGGGATCCACATTTAGTCCCCCCAGTCCTCTCTCTGGATACAGATGGCTCTCCCCATCACAAGTCTATTGGAATTGGCCTGAATCCCCTTATTATCCATCACAGTTGATCATTGTATAATCTTGCTGTTACCGTATACAGTGATCTTCTGGGTCTGCTGATTTCGCTCAGCATCAGTTCATGCAAGTCTCTCCAGGTCTCTCTGAAATCATCTTGTTGATTGTTTCTTACAGAACAATAATATTCCATCACATTCATATCCCATCACTTATTCAGCCATTCTCCAACTGATGCACCAAATACTTTTGATGCTTGTTGCATTTGAATATCTTTTCAGTCCTTATCCTATGTGCGTTTATCCCTTTAAGTGAGTTTTGTTATTATGTTACATAGTGCTATAAAATTGTTATTGCTGTTGTTGACGTTGTTAAACCTTGGCATTAGTGTAGTGTTAATCTCTAAGTTAGTTTATCATTTTTCTCATGTTAGCATGACTCAGCTATGAGCCATGGATCTTCCTCTATTTAAATTTTCTCTTATTTTCTGTAAAGAATATTTTGTAATCATAGCTATTTACATTCTGAATGGGCTTTAGTTGGCTAATGCTTAGAGATTTTCTACATTTTATAGTCATTTTGAATGGAATTTTTCTCTCTTGTTTCCCTCTAAGGAACTCCAGTTAGTGATTTTGTCAATTTTCTTTTATATTCTGCTATTAGTTAAGCTATTAATTGTAATTCTCTGAGGTTCTGTAACTATCCCCTAAGAACATTTGTAGATGAGCTGGAAAGGACGACAATATGTCAGTGAAAAATGGAATAGATTTGCCAGCAAGTCTGTAATGATCTCGTTTCCTCATCAATAATGCTAAAACCAACACATTTGGACTCTAATGTCTCGGAACCTTATGCAATATATGAAGAAGCAGAAATGGCACATTTGAAAATGAAGTTAGGAAGAGCAGTCAGATTTAATTAAATTCTGAACTAGCCCCACAGTTCTATGATCTCCTCAATCAGAATGGTCCCTCGATGATAATAGATCCCTGCCGCCTGTGCTTTGTGACTCTTGTCCATGGCCTCCTCCAAGTTTGCCTCCGAGGTGCCACTCAACATGCTGGGGCTTTTCTCCCGTTTTTTCCTAAAAAAGAAATCTGCACCCAAGGTGACAACTTTAAAGGTGCAAGAGAATCCATTTTGGGGGTATCTTCAAGAAGAGATGATTCCCAAAGAATGGAAACTATTATAAATGATTGTCATTTTTTAAAATGTGATGAAAGATGCAACAATAACTAGTGACTCTGCAAAATAGTCGTGTGAATTCTCTGGATACTGAATTTGGAGTAGGAAAAAAATGAATTCAAAACTGGCCTTAGACCACTTAGCTGTGTGACTCTGGTCAAGTCACTTGTCTCAATATCAATTTCCTCCTCTGTAAAGGAGATTGGACTCCGTGGCTTCTAAGTTCCTTTCCTTCATTAAATCTGTGATCCTATAATCCTGGGAGTTCTCATTCTTTCACTGCCACTTATTATGTATTGAACCTTGTCTCAAAACAAAGGCCAAAAATGTTTAGACTACACATTAACCTCATGGCTCTATCTCATCAATACCTTCTTTGAGAAAAGAGTTGGATTGAAAATCTTCAAATCTCAGAGGATTGCCAATATAGAATTCCTCTCATGTCTCATTAGAGAAGTGGCCAAATATAGGTGCAGAATGAGGCAGACCTAGTCAGTCAGACACAGCAAATGTGTCTATTTGTGTAGTTCTTTGTTCCAATAGATGATCCTTTGGGGTGGAGGAGGAGCCATTCATTGCAAAGTGACAATGAGTTTTTAAAACAAATGTTTTTTTAAAAGAGATATGAGGTTCTAAAATATGAGATTCTGAACAAAACTACAGAGAGAGAGAGAAAGAAAGAAAGAAAGAAAGAAAGAAAGAAAG